>OZ020280.1:1127234-1499448 GCA_963971205.1 Aethes cnicana | reverse complement strand
GGTCGGAGGGACGGGTGGCAAGTAAAACGGGGCCCTTATCTTATAGAGTTGAAGTGGCGAAGGGTGTGGAATGGCGTAGGCATCAAGATCAAATTATTGCCCTGCAGCCAAAGGCCCGCTATTCGTTGACACGGACTGCGAGTCCGGCGGATCGCGAACAGAATAGGGAATCGGTCAATGACGATGCCGACGACACGTTCGAAGACGCATCCGGGGGCCCGGAGTCGGAGGGCGGGGATCCGCCGCAGCCGGCCTCACCGGCACCGCCGCTGGGGCAGCCGGCTGTCCCGGCCCCCCCGGGCTCTCCGGCTTCGCCGCCGCCGGGCGCGTCAGATCGCGCACGCCGTGCGTATCTCCGGGCCAAACGCCGTTAGTATTAATTCATTATATTTACGTATTTTAAGTTTGTAAACTTAGCCTTCTGCCTTCGTACTCTCAACTCAATTTTGTTTGCTCTAGCTGAAATCTGAAGGAATGCATATTTCGCAGATGTAAATAATTTTTAAGTTTTGCTCTTTAGATAATAAGTATATTAGCATATTTACCTGTAAACTTGAAGAGGGAAAGTGTAGGGTATTTCATAAGAATTTATATAATCCTGTATTGAAGGTAGTTCAATAAACCAGTCAGTTCTCAACCTGTCTTTGATTTACATTGCAGGCAGTATGCTCGAAAGCGAGAGGTGCTGGGAGGCGATGGCCTCCTTCTGCGAAAATGTTATTTCGGAGAAGGAGGCCGCGGAGCGGGGGCGTGAGGATGATCCATTTGCGCCCCCAATCCGACGACGTAGGGTGGGGAGAGCGCGAAGGCGCTACGCGCACCTTAACGCCCCACCCTAGCGGACTGAACGGTGGGGTCGGAGGGACCCGCCGTCCGCCAACTGAGTCCGCTGGAGTTTGAGTGCCTCGAAATTCTCCCGAGGCACTCATCCGGAGGTGGCCCGCAGTGAAGGGGCCCCCGCTGAGAGGGCTGCGGTAGAATGCTCCAAAGCGAACCCGCAGCTCTCACACGTACAACGTGGAGGAGAATCGCTGGGGTTTTAGTGGGTATTCCGTCCGCTATAGACGGCGAGTCCCACATAACCACCCTGCCCTCCCCCCGGGCCGGTGGTATGCGTAAACGCATTTCCCCAGCGCAAAAAAAAAAAAAAAAGGTTATTTTTTATATAAGTAATCGAAATTATCATTTAGTAAAAAACCCCCCTCTCCCTATTTAGATAATCATCGACGTTATACAGGACACTCATTTAATTCAATCGGCGAAAATAAAGGTATGCGAAAGTAGTTTTCGGCGTAACAAATTTCGGCGAAAGTAATGTTCTGCCTAAATAATATTCGGAATTCGAAAATTATGCGTGAATACTATTCGGCGTAAATAGATTATGCATAATAGAATTCGACGAGAAATCGTTATGCGAGATTAGTTTCGGCGTAAACACTATTATGCCTATACTGATTATGCAAAATCGAATTCTGCCAAAAAAAATATGCGTAAACAAGGGGAATCGTCACACGATATTGTTTTAAAAAACTTAATTAATATTTTATCAAATTTAGCCACCAAAAATAGGGTCTATGTTTAAAATTCATTTATTTTCGTTACACGTCCGTCTTTGGGTCACAAACTTACATATACGTACCAAATTTAAACTTAATCGGTCCAGTAGTTTCGGAGAAAATCGACTGTGACAGACGGACGGACAGACACACGAGTGATCCTATAAAGGTTCCTTTTTTACCTCTTGAGGTTCGGAACCCTAAAATATACCAACACGAGTCCTATAGTGAATCTTACCTATTCCTACTCCCAGTATTTTAAGCCCCGGATTAAAAGGTCCTCAACCTTGAACATAACAACTTCACTATTTTACTAGGTAGATACTTACTTAATTGTAAGTTTCAAAGGTTTTTTTTTATTAATGTTAAATAAACGAAAGAATAGCGTTAAGTTTATAATTATGTTTATCGTGAAAATGATAAGTTTGGAATGGAATACTCTAAATAAGTATTTAAAACAATAAAATGAGATTCAAAATTAAATTATGCAGTTTCACTAACATGACTATAGGGAGTCAATAATATAATATAAGCAAGGCACGGAAACCATTGTATAATGGATTTAATAGCAATTAGTTAACAATTACTAAAATTTACATTGTAATATCAATATTATCACACCTATTGTACTTTCATCAACATGATAGCTATAAAACTACTAAAAGTCCCGCTAGATAGCGTTAACAAAGACAAAGGTAAAAAACAATTGGTTAACTATAGAGGGTTATCTGCTAACTGTTCACAATGCCTATCATAAAAGCCAACTATTTACTAAAAGTCGAACGTTAACGTCATAACCGTAACGCAGTAGTTAACGTTAACGAGAGGTTAAACACTGCGCGTTCAGGTCAACGGCCTAAGATAACTGATAATTATAACCATTAGCATGTTGATAAGGATTAGATTTATCGCTTCTATAAAGGAATTTGGAGTACAAATGGATAATAATGGGCATCAAAGTGACAGCATGGCCTTTATGAAATGGGGGCTATCGCGTGTGAATTTGCCACTAGAGGCGCTAGTATCGCGTGAGGTCCAATAACATTCACTTTTCACTGGTTTTGGCGGGCTTCGTGATATAAATTATTAATTTCTTTAATTTAACTGTTGAAAAGTAATCTCCTTCGTGAAATTATCGCAAATATGGATTATTTGGCGATGAAAATAAATGCTTTGAAACAAGAATGAAATTTCTGAACAAAACGGAACTGCACAACAATGCGACATAGCTACTCGATATGATGATAGTTATTTATAATTAATAAACTTAATGAGATTCAAGATTAAAAACTTTGTTTCGGCGCCGATCTTATAGAGTCGCCTTTGACAGCTATACCTCTGGACCTTAGTCAACAGTGGCGCTCACCGCAAAGAAACGATAGTCCCCATTGAGTGACGACGACGACGATAAAATTGTTGCTAGTCAAAAAAATACATTACCGGTTTGAACTTGAACGAAATATATACATAATAAATAGCCATAAACTGTGATACTACCATCCATGATAAACTAGAAGAAAGTAAATTATATTAGGCAACTATACGATTTTTGACATTGAAAAAAAAAACGAATGAAACTGATAAAACGGTCAACTAATATTGAACTTATTATCTATATATACTAGGTGCTTAATACATCTACGTTCACATTTTAACTAATCAAATAATAAGAATAATCAAACTACGCAATAAATAATACTTTTAAAAGTAACAACGATGAAATAAAATTAAATCCGCTCCACATTCTCAACATCAAAAACCGCATTCATAGAAATAAAAAAGAGTGAAGATGACCTCGAACAACGCACGTTTGGAACGATTTCTCACGCGTAAAATAATCTACGGATACAATTAAGAAAACGTTCTACTTACCCGTCGACGATAAAGAGATAAAAACTTTACAGACTGGCCATTAAAGTGTTGATTAGTTTGAGAATAAACGAGGTGAAAAGACGTTATTTAATTCAGAGATTGCCTGAATGCGGCCAGATAGGTTCAGTAGGCTATCAGATGATACAAAATAACTGAGTTGAATAAATCAATCAGTTTGATCGATGCTATCAGTATTATATTACGCTAATGGCTTTACCGATATTATGAATGATTAGCGGAATATTTTGAAAATTAAACAGCATGGGAATATAAATCATGCGATTTATACATCACTGAAAAGGTATACGCTAAAGTTATGGCATGATAATGGCAAAAATATATTTTTTAAAGGTGTTCTGTGCCTTAAGATTAAAAAAAAGCGCGTGTATGCATTCTCGGATTGGTCAATTTCTACGAGACATCTTGAGAAATGAAAACGCAAGCGAAATCTTTGGTTGCTTTCCAACTTAATTTACACCAGTCATGTTATTTTTCATTTGTTCAAAGTAAAAGTTTTTATTTCATAGGCAGAGCTCGTGTGAAACCCAATATCGAAAAACCTAAGTGTTATGAAGTTTATCACGTTATTAGTCACGTAAAAAATATTTATACAGATGCTAAAGACGTCAGAGAAACAACAAAGTCACGAGCAAACGTCGAAACTATATCGCATTAACGCGTGCGCTTCGTTTGTTTGGCATCACGCACGTTTGGTCAAAGCGATTACAATCAAGGCCCAACACCCACCCGATGAATCCGTATGGCGGCGTGTGGGAAGGATCGCATAACTTTATTAAATTCGTAAAGATGTGACGCATCGCCTTTGTTTTGTTTTTGTTCAAGACTAACAAATAGGCAGACGGAAAACCTGATAGAGAATAGATAGTGGTCACCAACATAAACATTGTAATGTCAGAGCCGATAGCAATGTGTCGGCGGGAAAGGTGGGGACTGGAACCAGGTCTCCAATGTCGGAACACAGCGAGGCTGCACCGCAGCATACCTAGTATACTAAAGATCGGCATACTTAGAATTCGATGGTTAAATTGGTATAGTCGTTGAGTTTTCGTTGTGTCCAATCCATTGTCCTATTCTGCGCTGCCTTGTTATCGTTCGCCATAAAAGGTAACTATACTTTGTACAATAAAGAGTACATATGCATGCACTCTTATTAATCCTAATACTAATACTTTACCAGATTATCAACTTTGGCCTTGGCCAAACGTTCAAGTTGCTTCAATACATTCCTGGCTTTTACCTGAATACCTGAGAAGTGCGCCTGGGGATTCCCCGGCGCTTATTAAAAAAAACATTGTTTGGTAGACGCTAAGGGTTGTTTACGTGTACTATTGCCACAGGAGTTAAGTCACGCACAAAACATGTCATGTAATGACACCGGAATTCTGAGTTTATTGTCATTTTTTGTTCTGATTAGGTGTTCTTTATGTAGCTCTGTGTGTGTGTGTGTGTGTTATCATTCACCTCTACTCTCCAGACCGACATTAATAGGTACAACTAGCGTCTTTTTATCGCCATTTACTGCGTGTCGCGGTAGAAAATAGAAAGAATTCACTTGCTGAAATTCAAAGATTTGAGGGATCATTCCTATTATGTATGTAAGCCTCAAGCAATGAACAAAATACTGGAGTCTCATGGACATGGACGTGAATTTTTAAAAAGCTGATCTTAGGTAACCTTGTAATATCGGGTGAAAAGGTGGTTGTTGACATTTAGCGCCCAAAATAATTTTAGAGAGCTGCCATTGACAAGTAAAATTTTTGACAAAGTGGTGTTAGTGGCTTAGTGACTGACTTTAGTTTTGGTTCATAATTCGCGGAACTTCTTACGAAAATCATAAAAGCTAGGAGATATTATTATGTCCAATTCCATACCATATTGCGATTAAACTAAATCAGTAATTGAATCTCAAGTCTTGGATGGAATCATTGTATGTAATAATGTATAGAATAATAGTAGAGAATAATATAAAATTCTTCACGATCAATCCGAAGGAAAGACTGTTCCAAATCAACCATATTCTAACGTCATACCACTATATATATAGCAACTTGTTCGTTTAATAACGGTTAGGAAAACAATCCACGTTCAGAACATTTCAATTGCCATTATTCATCAATTTCATCTCGATCACGCGACTGATTATGCGCTTTAGCTGTTATATTGTATCTCGAAACGATATGCAGGCATATAATCGGTAACGTAAATTGTTAAGTCAATATGAGGTATAGAGTCATATATGTATACATTATTAACTTGAAATACTCATTGGAATATCGTTATAGGTAAAAAACTTAAGTAAGTCACCTGTTGTATGTAGTTGTGTTCCAAAATGATATGAAAATTCGAGGAAAATTCAAATATGGAACGTCAACTTTCGTATACAGACAGGTTACTACTACATACAACAGGTGACTTACTTAAGTTTTTTACCTATACATCGTTAACATAAATGTATAGAAAGTGGCAATAACAGCCAAGAGTACAAGTACCTACAACAAATTTTCTTACTAGAAAGTCTATCGATCACGATTCATAACCTTTTTACCCGCAGTTAACACAGTAAATAAAATTTTAAAAGGAAAACTGTTACAGTCCTGTGCAAAAACTGGAGGAGAACAATGACGTTTATTTACTCAATTTCTATTTTGCGATACACAGAGGATAATTTCCATGGGCACTAGAAAAAAAATCGAACGTTTGTCACTTCAACGGCGTATATTTTTCATATCCCCGAGTCAACAGGCCTGATCAAACAGACCCTGCAGTATTGATCCGCCGACGTCGCCATTCATGCCGGCAGGTAAACATGCACGACTAAATTTTTTAACCTGATTTTTGGGAGCAAACATCAAGCTGAAAATTGGCTTTGGCATTTTTGTAGCGAAAAATCGTGCGAGAAATGCAGCAACGCCACTTGATTCTATCATGGGAAATGCCCGAACATAGCTCGAAATCTGACAGTCACTTGTGACAATTGAAATACATTTTCGCCACGATGCACGTGAAATTCCGGTTATTCATGCCATGTGTGATTTTGAGTAAAATATTACACAGAATGTCTCACGGTGCACGAATTCAGCAGAAGTGGTAGTTTATTTTCGATTTATCCAATGACGATTTTTCTTAGACTGTCTCTGATATATCCGTATCTCCTTCAATTTGTACCAAATGTTATTATGGGCACATGTGCTCGTTTTAATTTCATCTACTACTACAACAGCCTATTTACGGCCCACTGCTGGGCACAGGCCTCCTCTCATCACGAGAGGGTTGGGCTATAGTCCCCGCGCGGGCCCAGTGCGGATTGGGGACTTCACACACATCCTTGAATTACTTCGCAGATGCGTGCAGGTTTCCTCACGATGTTTTCCTTCACCGAAAAGCTCAGTGGTAAATTCAAATTGAATTTCGCACATAAATAATTTCAGAGTTGCGAGCCGGATTTGAACCCGCGACCCTCTGCATGAGAGGCGGCAGGTCAAACCACTAGGCCACCACGGCTTCTATTTTAATTTCATCTTTGTTCAATAATTGTGCATTAGCATACCTTGTATAATGATCGATTCAAAATAATGGGATTGCAAACTAGAAAATAAAAATACATTGAATTTATTAAATTTCATTAGTAACGTACATAGAGAGATTATTTTGTTTTACAGTTTATATCTGCATTCTGCACCAGTGTCTAAAGCAAAGAACCATTGGCATCTTTCCAAGCTAAGTGGAGGAGGTATATTATTATTTCTTGAATATCAATGTGGTCGTGTAGGTCAGGAATAGTCAACATGTCCTATTTGTGGCACGCAAACATCTCGATAAAGTCAGCTTCATCCCTAAGCAAACCTGACCACGTGGGTGGAATCAATAATGAGACAATTTGTACTGCCGATCCACTATTGCTATTCGATTTTATCAGCTAACACAAAGGCAAAAAGGCTATCAACCAGTTCTGCAACCGCATTGGTGTTCTGATCCGGTTTTTAGCACGTGGCGTTCAATTAAATTGTGTTTTTATCACATAACGATACGAGTTTGTTTTTGTTTGGAGTGTTTCAATGTGTGCGTGGACCTGCCAAAATTCACACTACTTGTTCAGGCAATGATATCAATTTGTAGAGACTCTTTCAAATTATGTCTTTAGTTTGAAGTTTTATATTTACTTGTACGAATTATGGTTGTGCAAATCAGTATTTATTTATTTTACGGTGATAAGCGTTTTCTCCAACCCTCAGTTTTGAGGTTATAATACGTAAGAACATTCGCTAACTGTTTGTATCTTTGGATTTAGCCAGACACTTGTAAGCACATGGTTCTTGCGACAAAGTAAATCTATCGCTTTTATGACTGACTAAATAATAAAAGCCTTGGGCCATATTACGTTTTAATGTACTAAAGTCTAGAATTCATAAAAGTCTTATAAAAGTCATAGAAAAACAAAGAAATATATATAAAAAGGCATAAACGTATCAAAACAAAGAGGTCCTATACATTCTCCCCCTTTTTTATAAAGGAACAATCTTCTTGAGGGGGCGGCGCATTATCCCTGCAGCAGTCCTAACATCCACGACTCTTATCACCCCGTCGCGGCCGGGAAAGGTAGCATGGACGACGCCTCTCGGCCAGGTCCCTCTTGGCAAGTCCCCGTCAGCGATGAGCACTGGGTCTCCAACACTAACTGTAGGATTTGGGCGGCCTCGAACACGCCGCGGAGCTAGAGTTGGCATATACTCTGTGACCCAACGTCGCCAAAACTGGTCTGCCAATCGTAAGGCCCGCCGCCACCCACTCCGGCTGCACAGGTCGGCGTTAGTAACCTCAGCTGGAATAGCACGCCCTGAAGATGAGCCCAGCAGGAAATGGGTAGGCGTTAACGCTTCAGGGTCGGCGGCGTCGGGTGATACGTGAGTCAGGGGGCGGGCGTTTACCAGTGCCTCCGCTTCGACGAGAAGTGTTGCGAGTACCTCCTCTGATGGGGTACGTTCCCGAAGCGTCACTCGCAGAGCCGTCTTGACGCTCTTTATGAGCCGTTCCCACGCGCCTCCCATGAACGGAGCTGATGGGGGGATAAATTTCCATTCTATTCTGTTGTTGGACGCGTGGGTGAAGATGTCTTGCTCGTACAAGGCACGGAGCTGGCGATTAGCGCCGACGAATGCAGTCCCGTTATCTGAGAAGATTTGGCTGGGCGTTCCTCTACGAGCACAGAAGCGGCGAAGGCACATTATGGCAGCGTCGGTAGTGAGGGCGTGAACGACTTCCAGGTGGATCGCTCTCGTGGTCATGCAAGTGAAAAGGGCGACCCATCTTTTCTCCTGCCTTCGCCTAACCATTACTTGCAAGGGGCCAAAGTAGTCAAGGCCTACAAAGGTAAATGGTCGCCGATGATGTGAGAGTCGTGCTTGAGGTAAATCTCCCATGGGTGGTTGCAAGGGTTTTCCACGTACCAGCTTACAAAATTGACAGTGGTGTACTAGCGATCTGACCGCATTTCTCAGGCCTAAAATCCAGTATTGCTGGCGAAGCTCATTGACTACGGTTTCAGTGCTGCCGTGGGCAAACTTCCTGTGGAAATAAACGATGAGAAGACGAACTGCTGGGTCCTTGCCATCTAATAGGATCGGTCGTACGGCACGCTCTCCGGCGTCTGTAATTGCAGCTGTACGCCCTTGCATGCATATCAAACCGTCTTGATTGAGTACCGGGGACAAGCTCAAGAGCCGACTTTTGGGCGGAGTCGGTTGGCCTCGTAGTAAGCACTGTAGTTCCTTGTCGAATGTGTTCCGCTGACTCTGGCGTAGTATGTGTGCCTCTGCAAATGCTAGAGCTTGCGCGTTGAGGGGCTGCAGTAATGTAGTCTGGGATGTGACTGCCACAGGGTTATGTTGAGGGAGTATAAAATTATGTGAAACCCCCCTGACCCTAGTGATGCATGCAGCGATGAATTGATGAGCTCTAGCAGTTGCCCTTACTAATCTTAACCACGAACTAAAATGGGCGGAATTTGCAACTACTGGGACGGGCAACTCATCAACGTTATTATAATTACAAGCGACGTGACTGGTTGAAGAAGTTGATTTTAAGCGTGCAGATGAAGATTTAATGAGGCGTGCAGATGGTTTCATTTCTGTCTCATCGTGGAGTTCAGCGGCGATACTAGATGAAGGTTCAGAAGGCCAATTGGAGATAGCAGTGCGCAAATAATCTGGGCCGGATATCCAACGTGACTGTGTATTTAGTGAACTACATTTAATGCGAGTAGCATCATCAGCACATTAAGTTCGGTTGGAACCCAGTGCCATTCAGATATGTCACTGTTTTCCATGATTTCCCCGACGCGATTAGCAACGAATGGCTTGTATTTCCGAGCGTCACTTCGCAACCAACCCAGAACTGTCATGGAGTCGCACCAGAAGTAACGGCGGTTGGGTTTGTTGCGGTGAGACTCACAAATACACGACGCAAGACGAGTAGCTATCAAAGCTCCTTGGAGTTCCAGCCGAGGAATTGAAGTCGGCTTTAAAGGTGCCACACGCACTTTACTTGCAATAAGTGCAAGCGTCACTTGGCCAGAAACCTCTAGGATCCTCCAATAAGCGACTGCAACGTACGCTAACTCACTTGCGTCACAAAAAATGTGTAATTCGCGTTCGGCAACCTCCATATTGGTGAAATTGTACCGTCGCGGTATACGAATCTCCGAGATAGATTTTAAGTTTACAAACCACTCATCCCAAATCTTACAATCGTCTACACAGAGCCTCTCATCCCATTCTAACCCCTTTCGCCACAAAATTTGGAAAAGAATTCTGCCTTTTATTACAATCGGAGCCAAAATACCTAAAGGATCATAAATGCGCATGACCTGTGTGAGGGCTTGGCGTTTGGTGACAGGAGCCCATGATTCTTTGGACAGACCGGAGTTACAAGCCAACTCATCAGTAGATGGTTGCCAAATGAGGCCCAAAGTACGAGAAACCATGTCCTTACACAGGTTGACGTCTCGCGTTTGATTGTTCACTACGTCAGATAACAGCTCGCTCGGCAACGTGGCTACTGCTGCTGGTTCATTAGTCGTCCAACCGCGCATTTCGAATCCGCCGCGTTTGCAGATAGTCACCACCTCTGTAGCTATACGAGCTGCATCTTCGATGCTGTCTACGCTGCAGATCAAATCGTCCATGTAAGTATCGCTCCTGATAACCTCAACGGACTCAGGGAGCTCCTCTCTGAACTCTGAAGCATTCAAGTTCAAAATGTAAATTGCTGTCGACGGACTTGAACAAGCGCCAAAAATCATTGAGCTCATGCGATAGGTTTTGATAGGGCCAGAAGGATCGTCGCGCCACAAAAAACGTTGAGCATCCCTGTCCTGCTGTATTATTTTTATCTGTGGAAACATTTCCTTAATATCAGCAGTTAGGGCGATCTTACCTTCCCTAAATCGCATCAAAATACTAAGCTGAGATTGCAAAAGGTCAGGTCCCGTCAGTAATAAAGAGTTCAGAGACACTCCGCTAGAGCAAGCAGCGGCATCATGGACAACGCGAAGCTTTCCAGGTTTGTTGGGATTTATCACACCGAAATGTGGTAAATACAAACAGATACCCGTGGGTTTTCATTCGTCGGCGCTAATCGCCAGCTCCGTGCCTTGTACGAGCAAGACATCTTCACCCACGCGTCCAACAACAGAATAGAATGGAAATTTATCCCCCCATCAGCTCCGTTCATGGGAGGCGCGTGGGAACGGCTCATAAAGAGCGTCAAGACGGCCCTGCGAGTGACGCTTCGGGAACGTACCCCATCAGAGGAGGTACTCGCAACACTTCTCGTCGAAGCGGAGGCACTGGTAAACGCCCGCCCCCTGACTCACGTATCACCCGACGCCGCCGACCCTGAAGCGTTAACGCCTACCCATTTCCTGCTGGGCTCATCTTCAGGGCGTGCTATTCCAGCTGAGGTTACTAACGCCGACCTGTGCAGCCGGAGTGGGTGGCGGCGGGCCTTACGATTGGCGGACCAGTTTTGGCGACGTTGGGTCACAGAGTATATGCCAACTCTAGCTCCGCGGCGTGTTCGAGGCCGCCCAAATCCTACAGTTAGTGTTGGAGACCCAGTGCTCATCGCTGACGGGGACTTGCCAAGAGGGACCTGGCCGAGAGGCGTCGTCCATGCTACCTTTCCCGGCCGCGACGGGGTGATAAGAGTCGTGGATGTTAGGACTGCTGCAGGGATAATGCGCCGCCCCCTCAAGAAGATTGTTCCTTTATAAAAAAGGGGGAGAATGTATAGGACCTCTTTGTTTTGATACGTTTATGCCTTTTTATATATATTTCTTTGTTTTTCTATGACTTTTATAAGTCTTTTATGAATTCTAGACTTTAGTACATTAAAACGTAATATGGCCCAAGGCTTTTATTATTTAGTCAGTCATATAGTGGCTGATGATGCTACTCGCATTAAATGTAGTTCACTAAATACACAGTCACGTTGGATATCCGGCCCAGATTATTTGCGCACTGCTATCTCCAATTGGCCTTCTGAACCTTCATCTAGTATCGCCGCTGAACTCCTATATGACTGACTAAATAATAAAAGCCTTGGGCCATATTACGTTTTAATGTACTAAAGTCTAGAATTCATAAAAGTCTTATAAAAGTCATAGAAAAACAAAGAAATATATATAAAAAGGCATAAACGTATCAAAACAAAGAGGTCCTATACAGCTTTCAAGTGCAATTTGAAAGACAGAGATAGCACATCTCGAGCTTGTAAGGGCACTCGTAAACTCCGTGAAGTTACAGTTCGTGTGATCGTTGTTGAAATGATTATTCGATCTCGTTTGAAGATACACGAGCGGTCAAAGCTAGAGGAGAAATATGTGTACGCGTGTGGTACTTGCTGATAAATAAATTTGACGTTACTTACGTATTCTGTAATAAAATGCGCTGGGCACTAGAAAGTACTTTCGTTCTTAGATTATTAAAGCTGTTTTGTGAAGTAGGTATTTTCTATTTTCTCATTTCATACGATTTCTTAAGCAGCAATTAAGTCCACTTTGAATTACAAACTATCCTTAGTCACTTCGTGTTCGAGTTTAGTAGTCGATTTAAAGATAAACAACACATCAATACAAAGATTTACCATTGAGGAAAAGATCCGATGTCACATTCCTACATCGATCATTTCTCGTTCTGTACTATCAACGAATAACTTATTAGAGCTACTGAATCTGACAAAAATTAAATGCCTGTTTATTCTGTAGGGCACACCAGATTGAAATGCTATCTTAATGTAAAAATAACCCATAAGTAATCATCTAATCGGCGACATGCTTGAATCGCCCATCAAACTGACGTATCAGAGTCTAATAACAGTAACACACGCCAAGCGCATCGGATTACAAGAAGTTTTACATCTGCCCGTTATTTGGCGTGGCAACGGTACCACGATTTCACACTTCGAGGAGCACGTGAGCTCGGATCTTACTGTTGTATTGTAACACATGAAGATTGGTCGGCATGAGATAAGGAAGCTTGCGCCAAGCCGCTAACCTCGGGTTAGTCTCTTAGCTCAGGTTTACTTGTATCAAATTAACTGAAGACCTTAAGAGCTACTAGTCGATCTAAAAGTAAGTATATAACGCTTCATTGTACGAGTACAATGAAGATGAGGTACAAAGAAAGTGAAACAGACACTAAAATCTAAATATATAAAACTCAAAGGTGACTGACTGACTGATATAGTGATCGATCAACGCACAGCCCAAACCACTGGACGGATCGGGCTGAAATTTGGCATGCAGGTAGATGTTATGACGTAGGCATCCGCTAAGAAAGGATTTTGCAAAATTCCCACGGGAACGGGAAAAAAAGGGATTTTTACATTTTAATGTTTAGGCGCGTACGAAGTCGCGGGAAACATCGTAGAGATCTGAAATTTGGCATGCAGGTTCCTTGGGGAGCGTAGGGGAGCACTAAGAAAAGACTTCCCAAAATTCCCACGGGAACGGGAAAAAATGTTTTTTTACATTTTAAGGCGCGTACGTAGTCGCGGGGATCATCGTAGAGAGCTGAAATTTAGCATGCAGATTCCTTGGGGAGCGTAGGGGAGCACTAAGAAAGGACTTCCCGAAATTCCCACGGGAACGGGAAAAAATGGGTTTATTACATTTTAAAACCCGTACGTAGTCGCGGGGATCATCGTAGAGAGATGAAATTTGGCATGCAGATTCCTTGGGGAGCGCAGGGGAGCACTATGAAAGGATTTCCCGATATTCCCACGGGAACGGGAAAAATGGGATTTTTACATTTTAATGTTTAGGCGCGTAAGAAGTCGCGGGACACAGCTATCTAACTATCTACATATATAAATAAAAGAAGAAACTGACTGACTGACTGACTGACTGACTGATTGACTGACTGACTGACTGACATATCAACGCAGAGCCAAAACTACTGGTCGTAGAGAGCTGAAATTTGCCATGCAGGTTCCTTGGGGAGCGAAGGGGAGCACTAAGAAAGGACTTCCCGAAAATCCCATGGGAACGGGAAAAAATGTTTTTTTTTACATTTTAAGGCGCGTACGTAGTCGCGGGAACCATCGTAGAGAGCTGAAATTTGGCATGCAGGTTCCTTAGGGAGCGTAGGGGAGCACTAAGAAAGGACTTCCCGAAATTCCTACGGGACCGGGAAAAAAATGGGTTTATTACATTTTAAGGCGCGTACGTAGTCGCGGGGATCATCGTAGAGAGATGAAATTTGGCATGCAGGTTCCTTGGGGAGCGTAGGGGAGCACTAAGAAAGGATGTCCCGATATTCCCACGGGAACGGGAAAAATGGGATTTTTACATTTTAATGTTTAGGCGCGTAAGAAGTCGCGGGACACAGCTATCTAACTATCTAAATATATAAATAAAAGAAGAAACTGACTGACTGACTGACTGACTGACACATCAATGCAGAGCCGAAACTACTGGTCGTAGAAAGCCAAAATTTGGCATGCAGGTTCCTTGGGGAGCGTAGGGGAGCACTAAGAAACGATTTCCCGAAATTCCCACGGGAAAGGGAAAAAAAGGGATTTTTTCATTTTAATGTTTAGGTGCGTACGAAGTCGCGGGGATCATCGTAGAGAGATGAAATTTGGCATGCAGGTTCCTTGGAGAGCGTAGGGGAGCACTATGAAAAGATTTCCCGATATTCCCACGGGAACGGAAAAAATGGTATTTTTACATTTTTATGTTTAGGCGCGTACGAAGTCGCGGGAAACAGCTATCTATCTATCTAAATATATAAAAGAAGAAACTGACTGACTGACTGACTGACATATCAACGCAGAGCCGAAAATACTGGTCGTAGAGAGATGAAATTTGGCATACAGGTTCCTTGGGGAGCGTAGGGGAGCACTAAGAAAGGATTTCGCGAAATTCTCACGGGAACGGGGAAAAAAGGGAATTTTACATTTAAATTTTTAGGCGCGTACGAAGTCGCGGGAAACATAGTAAGGATCTGAAATTTGGCATGCTGGTTCCTTGGGGAGCGTAGGGGAGCACTAAGAAAGGACTTCCCGAAATTCCCACGGGAATGAGAAAAAATGGGATTTTTACATTTTAATGTTTAGGTCGCGGGGATCACCGTAGAGAGCTGAAGTTTGGCATGCAGGTTCCTTGGGGAGCGTAGGGGAGCACTAAGAAAGGATTTCCCGATATTCGCACGGGAACGGGAAAAATTAAATTATAATCCTAGATTACAAACACTTTCAAGAAACACGTTATGCAGATTACCTACTGTTAGATTACCTGCCTATTGTCCAGTAAAAAGGAAATGATTGATGAGTTCCCTAAAACATCCTTTAAACCAGTCTGATATTACCTAAATAATGAATTTTGGCACTAAACTATTTATTCATAAGAGATTAATGAATCCGAGAAAAAAAAGGAAAAATCTATACATATAATAAATAATAATTCTGTAGAAGTCGCGGCTGAAAATTGAAAATTAAAAGAAACTATCAAGTCAAAGGGACTATATGAACGATACTGAACACAAAATAACGATTTTTAGAAAAAAATACTGTATGTATGTATGTATGTATGTCCGGATTTAACTCGAAAACTACTGGACGGATTGAAACAAAATTTGGTATGGGGGTAGTTTATAACACTGGTCAACATATAGGCTACTTTTTATCCCGAGGAAATGCATAGTACCCGCGGGAAGGCTATTAACAAATTCCACGCGGACGAAGTCGCGGGCAGAAGCTAGTGAATGTATAAAGCCCAGCAGTGGGACGTAAATAGGCTGTTGTGGTTGGGTGATGGTGGTGGATAGTGTACAAAGGGGAAGTTATCTATCTTAGAAAGAGATTGTCTCTTTTTTTACGTCCGGACCTGATATCGCCAAAGCAACGGATGTAGGTATTACCTGGAACAATAACTGTGACTAAAATCCTGTGATTAAAAAATATAAATATGTCGTCTTCATCGATATCTGGAAACTACCAAAGCTCTCATAAATGGTTATTAATTCACTTTTATAGTAAAGTCTTGTTTTCATCATGCTGATTATGCACTCACACATTTTGATTACGAATCCAACAGGAAATATACGGTGCTTTAATGTAATTAGGTACTTCCATCCGGTCACTAGTACTTAAATAAATGATTCTGATGTTTTCACAATTTCGTACAGTTTGCATCGAATACGAGAAATCATTAATACCTAAATGATAGGCTTGAATGATAAACCACAGGATGTATGGGACGATAGCAACATCATCACAGTTAATATAAATCACAGTGTCATACATATATATGAGGATGGCATGCTGTGCAAAGATAATATCAACAAATTATTGTAATTGTAAGTATCTGAGCTGTATACATACACAGGTATTTTCCTATTGAAAAAATAAAAGAAAGAATGAATTATTTACAAACTAGAAGATACAACAAGATTCTAAAAAACAAGAACTTGAGCATAAATATTCATAATATTTTATTATTAGGTGCGAGAACCAACACACGGAGTCATAATTTGCACAAAATGCATTACCCCTAATGCTACGGTAGACAGAAAACAACGTCAAAGTCTGAGCTTACCTCACTGCTTTATTTAGTTTGGCTACTCTCTGCAAGGAAATCAGATCAGAGGAGGGTGTAACAGGAAAATTTTGAATAAATGGAAGATTGAGCAAACACGATATTATAATTTTTATTCAGAACGGAGCAGTGATAGTAAATTGTGAACAGTTTGTAATTTCAGTTTGCACAGATAGTTAAATAAAATCATTTAAAAGATGCAAAGTAGATAACCAACATAAAACTCAGTATAGTTCCCTCGGCTCGGCTTGAACAATAATTTCATTAAAATAAGTCAGTGGCTGCCGACAGATATATCATGGACTTAAAAACATTGTTTCCAAAACAGTTCCCATGACTCTCGATTTCAAGTCCAGTGGGAACAGTGAATCGTGTGAAGTCAAGGCCGAATTTCTCTCTTTTATGACGAGAAAGTGATATTTTTGTTCACATTGCAGGTGAAGCGTTGAGAATTAGATTATTAACGCAAATGATCTACCATAATCTCCTTAGGACTGTTTACCTATCTTTAGTAATCAATTTGAATTAGGTTTAGGACGACCAGGGGTTATTGCAGCAACGGAGCTATTGCATCGTTCAAAACGATATTAGGTATATTTTTTTGTAAAGAGGAAACACACCTAAAAGATATAATGTAGCTACAATAGCACTGGGTCATTTTACATGAACATTCTACAACATTCCGTTTTTTATAGCGGTACTGTATTGATAGTGTTTTTAGCCAATCATTATTTTTACTGTCATTAAGGTAATGTTTGATTAAAGGAAATTACCTAATAGTAAGTGGGCTGACGAGAAAAAATGTAGTACAAATAGTTGAATAGAAAAATAATAACTGCATCTCCTTCTGCGTTTGGTTATGTTATGAGTCATAACTTGTCACTGTGATCTTTAGTAACCGGTAAATGTTTAATGGTTGAAGAAAATTATCACCTCAAGTAAATAAATTCAAAATCTCGCCCCTTATTCTTCGTAATTAACAAATAAATTTAATCACGAATGAAGCTTCACAATAACCAGAAATTAAATTTTGCTACCTTACTGAATCTCAAATTTGGTTCCCAAGTTCCTGCCGAAATTGAACTTAGTGTTGCCATTCTAAGGTTGTTTCTGCAGACGTACATAAACGAATGAGATTGGAGTTTTCTAAAGTAATGGGATGATTTAATTGTTGTGAACTTTGTAAAACTCACTGGTATCCGTTTATTAATCTAAAATGTCTAATCAAATCAAAAATCTGTTATAGCGTAAGTTTATAAAGATGATCATCGATGGGAAAAAGTTTAATAATACAATTCTCAATTCTTATTATAAAACAAAAATTTGGTTTCTTTTTCATTTTGCCGTATTCACGTGAATATACCGTCTATTTAAGTAACTACCCAATCATACCATCTAGATGAACTTTGGTATTGTATGTCACATCAGTCGGCGATGATACAGACGGACAAAATTAAATGTCAGTCTCAATGATTAACTCTTTCGCCATGCGAGCGACAAAGGTACCTACCACTAATTTGAACTCTATGCATATGATCTAGTGTCTTACACTATGCTCTTTGAATTGATGGCGTATGCCATCTGTGTCAAAGAACTGCTCGGATCTCGGATTGTTTAAAGCGTTTTGTTTTTCTATCAACGCATCATCGTGAAGTTTGATTTGCTAGGTTCTTGGTAAGAGTATTTTTTACTTCTTTTTGTGTGTGTTACGTATTGAGCATTTCTGTGTAATCCTGGAAATATTACTTTTATGTAATGTCATAACAATCTCTAGAATTAATAGATTGTGTTATATTACAAATTACAAAATTACAATTACAAATTACAAATTACATTAGGTTGTGATATGAACCATTGATCAATGTGTCTACAAAAGTAGGTAATATAGAGGTTGTATTTTATTAGTACGATAATTTTTGTTGTTCCTTTGACTTTAAATTTAAACCCAAATATTTCTAGACTTTGCAACTACATTACAGAGGATATTGTTTCCATGGGAAAAGTTCTCAAGTCAAGTTTTATCAGAGATGCATGTTCGGCCAGTATTGTTTTAGTTTCAAAATACATGCTGAGGTACGGCGCAAAGCTTATCTCAAAATAGGCTAGTTTGTGTACATATTAGGGTATCATTTTCAATAGTATCTGGTAGGATAGATAAGTAATAAAATAATATGTTCCTTGGACGCCATAACAGCCAGTCAGCAGCTGTCTCTATTGGCTCAGTTCTAAAAACTCTACATGGACGATTTATTCTTTCTCCTATAAATAACCGAAAGATTCTAATCCGAGGTGTCAAAGAACAATAAGTTTATTTTAACTCTTACGGCAGTAAAGTACTTACTTCTAATTTTATTTATGTTTACGTCCAAGTACAGTCACGTATAACAAGAGAGTGTAATTGTTTATGGATCCCATTTGTTATTACGCCCTTTTGGCTTTCGGTAATTTTACCATGTGACGCTGCCTGGCACACTACACATTTAACTGGATGTAAAAATAGAAATGGTAACATCTGCGTACACTCTGCATTGTCCTTAAAGGGATTGATCTCTACTTCTCTAGTGGTCTTGAAACTTCAATTGTATCAGCTAGAAGTAATTTTGTGACTTCGAACAACTCTTTCAATTAAGATTTAGACAAATTATAACAGTTCTTTGAAAATAAAGCAACGATAAATAAAAGGAAAAAAAAAATACATAGGTTTTATAAAAGATGTAAACGGAACAATTCCAAGACGTTCTCAAACAGAATAAAAATTACAAGCTTATGAAATTCTTTTGTACCATTTTAATTAAATAGTATCCATTATGAATACAAAAGGCCAAGTAACAAAACAATTCGAGCAAATGAAAGGTAATTATGAAGGACCAGCTTCCACTCGTTGATTCGTTTTAAATGTCTCCCTTTGAACGCTAAATTATTCCGTGGACGTTTTTTATGCTACTGCACTTAATTCAACTTCTCAACGAGATCATAGAATTCGTGACTAGTTTCATTTCAACCGCTTTAGGTATGCGGAGACGACATATTTTGATGCACTATCATTTTGATCAGAACTAGATAATCTTCTTCTCTTTAAAGAATGGCTTCTGTCTATGTGCAAGACAATTTCGCCAATGTCAAGTAATTGGCCTACAGGCCGAACAGTGTGCGGTAATAATGATACATGTTACATGTACGATATAAAAGATAAATCAAGTAAAAATGGGGAAGCTCAACAAACGTCTTCAATTCGGTTATGTCAAACTTACGAATAATTAATTCTGCATATAAGTGATGGGTGGGTTCGTTAGTCAATCTTTCAAGGCAAGTAAATATCATATTAATTTCCAAATCGAGCTTTTACTTTAAAAAAAAACGCTATTATCAAGCAACGAATTTCCATCAATCCCAAATTCCACGCGGACGAAGTTGCGGGCAGAAGATAGTACGTTATAAAATCCTCTCTGGCGTGAAGAGTGGCCATGCTTGTACTGCAAAAAGTATAATTTTATGACAAGTATTCGCGGTTACTTGACAGCAAAATAATAACAGGATAAAATTCGTCCAACTTCTAAGATATGGAAAATAATGAAAATAGCAGTTACTTTATATTGCAAGATGAGATTAAGAGAGGACCTTACTCTAAGAACTTACGAGTAAACTCAATAAGTCATGAAGCATAGATAACCTCAATAAAAACTTGTTATTTAATTCTAGAGTTCTCTGAAGCCATGATCCGGATCGAGTTACGGATTAGGTGGAAAGCGCCAGACAACTGTCTGACCATGACCTGAGACCTATTCGGAGATGTAACAAATGGCAAGTAGTAACTATTATCGTTAAATATCCAATTACTCCATCAAGTACGATATAAATGGTCATAATGGTACACTAGCACGAATACTATTCCGTTTCGACGAACTAAGTAAAAGTAATGATTAATGATACAATCATGTTACATCCACTATTTGAGTTTCAACCTCATCAACTGTAAATAAATGTATATGTACATGGTTGCGCTTGGTTTTTTAAAAAAAAATCTATATCTAAATAATATGAAGATTAGTAAGTTTATCATTAACTACTAATAATTACTTCGAACAATTGCTTAATTTCTGTGAAATGATTCACGGGCTTGGCTTACCTAATTTTCATTGAGAGAACCTAGGTAACTTTCTAATCTAATTGAAAAGTAGGTAATGTCTCAAAGGAAAATCAAAATTTTGCAACACAATTATATTATTTAGTGGAATTCGGTTATCGCGTTCCCGCGGGAACTATGCGTTTTTCCGAGATGAAAAGTAGCCTGTGTCTTTTCTCGGGACCCCAACTATCTCCATGCCAAATTTCATCCAAATCGGTCCAGCGGTTGAAGCGTGAAGAGGTAACAGACATACAGACAGACAGAGTTACTTTCGCATTTATAATATTAAAATGGATGACACAGTAGTAAGTATTTACCATATTATTACTGTCATGTTATTCAAACATGCGCAGGATTCTTTTTCAATTATTCAACTGAACACTGTTACAGAAAAGTACCCCTTTTGACAGCCGTCAACGCGAAGGTTGACATTCCTTTTCAGGCGCTCCATATTAAAGCCACGTTGATTTGCCGTGACATCCCGACATTAATTAGTACCGTGTGTCAAATAACAGAGGGTTAAGCGTTACCTTCGCTGACAAGGATTGATGAACCAAAGGCATTCGCAATATTAAATCAAGTCTGGGTTACCTAGGATCCCGCACAAAACCATAAGGAAGGAACAATAGAGAAAACAATTAGTAAACCTGTCTTCGAAACAGAAGGTCCTGACTTAAGGCAAGAAACAGAGGGGATACTATTGTTACAGTTTACAGTTTAATTGATATTGCATTTGAAGATACGTCTCAAGTAATTAGAGGTTTAATGGAGTTTCTTTCCAACGTTGATTAAAAACGTGTCTATCCTTTGAATTCTTCTTCTAAGTCGAACCTTTGTCGCCTTGGATACATTTTAATTAAAGAAGCCTCAAATTCGAGTGTGATGTGAGGCTCGAAAATAATGAAACAACTGAAAATATAATGAACAGTTTTATTTATAATGAATGAAGCACTGAAGTAACGTCATCAAAATGAAGCAATACATAACACACAACATTTACAGATGCAAGTAAGTGAATCACTGATAAAAGAAACAAGAGCCGTCTAACTACATTGTTGCGAACAATTGATTGCTTATAGAGCACAGCAAAACATGCTGCCATTATTGCCGGCATATTTTTTGCCAAAAGCCAACGCGTAGTTGAAGGACAAAAAGTGGCCATGATCTTGCCAACAATACTTACGTAACAGATGATCGGATTTCAGTAACGCTGATTAAATAATACGATACGTCGTATCGCATTTTGCTAATTCTCGCAAATTTGAAATGAAGTTTCACCAAGTAGGTTAATTTCATTTTTACTTGATTCGTTTCAGTATTTTTCACGTCTTTTCAGTAAGATATAGCTTTAGGTACTCTGTTTTAGCGTAAAAAATAAATTTGAAAATCATGAGTGAGCTTTACGATTTAAATAATGACGAAGTTTTTTATATTAATATCAAAACGTATAATGGCAAGCACTACTAATAAGGATTCATTATGAACAATGACTTATATTGATCTGCTAATCAATCGATCAAAGTTTATGCTAACATTCGCTTCGCCTATTCACAGCTGAACAAATACAGAACCTATACTTACTAAAATAATAAATACCGGTGAATACGATATAACAGCAACATGAAAACTGATAATAGCCATAGCTAAATGTGAAACCTTTCGTAGAAAATGAATGAATAGCAAATAATAACATTTCTACAACACACACTGATAATAACATTTCTTATGATTTTCTGAAAACGTTAATAGAAAAGGAAGCAAAGAAGATACGTTACAATGGAACGTAGTGTTAATTTTATCTCTACTCTACTACTTTCAAGTTTTGGTACTAGCTGTCGTGTGAAATTTTTGTGTAAAAGGGCCCAGATATACCTTATTTGCTGTAAATAATTAGATTAGATTTGATTTGATTTGATTTTCCTTTACTTGTTAGCACGTCGTTGTATGAACATTGTATGATGCAGAGGGATTTTTTTTAATGGGAATACATATGAACCTCACGAATCGTTCTTTTTTCTGGAAGAAATGATTCCCGTGCAATTTTCTCTATCTTGTAAACCTATCAGCTTGTATCCAAAACGTAAAGACTTAAATAGTTGATTCAAACACATGTCATAACTCGTACGTAATCATAAGTTCATAACTAGATATTTCTACTATTAGCAAATCCTAGTTCAACTTCCCAACCCGTCTCATTTAACCTATTGCGTGTTCCCGACATTTTCCGGTACAGAGTGACATTTCCTATTCCGCTGCCATTTTTCAGTGAACGTCAGTACATATTTGGATACTTTATGGAATCCGGAAGCTATTCATTAATTACGAGGTTTGAAAAGCAAATGCTTCCTGTTTAAATTGGTTTAATTATAAACAGGGAAGGTATGTAACACAATTAACCTCGTTTGTTTACGAGTAATCCGCTGTGGTCGATTTGTGGATTTTTTATGGTTGTTATAGGGCTTTTAAAGTGTGTGGTACAATATCGTGAGTGGTTTTCGTGGTAAATATCAAATATAGAGGATAGTAAAGTTAACGAATTAGATCGAGACTGTAGGATATTAAAGACATTGTAAACTGATAACGTAATTTTGTTTTCTTTATGGAAGTCAAAATAGTTCTGTTGTTTTTCTAAAGGACATATATACTTAAGTCAGGTGTTTTTTATGGTGCCATTTTTATTTTATCTGGTATGGATATTATAAACCTCTATGATGGTTTCTCAACCGCACCCTTTCTTACAAAAACATTAGGTTACATTGTACCTTCAGCCTACACAGTTGCCGTCTTGATTGATATAGTAGGCCCAGGTAGGTCCCAAGTGACTCAGAACTTCAAATGGGTAAGTGAGGGGGTGGCTGTTATCACACTAAGCATTCCCAACCTTATTCCGCTGCAACAATGGCGAGTTTCTAACCGCTAAACGACCCCATTAACACATCGGCTGTCATTATTTCTTCTCCATGTTCCTAATCACCACACATTACTGTAAATATACTCTAGTTAACTACTTGTTACGTCTCGTAAACAAACGTACAGTATCGTAAATAAGGTAAAGCTAAATAAATAAGAGGAAACAGCCATTAACTAACTAAACAATGGAGCGTAAATAGCTGAAAACAAAAGCCACAGCGACATAGGTTATCTACGATCTAACACGGCTCATCTAAACGCCGTAACCTTAGAGACAGCGTGACTATAGTAAACAAGCGGGAGCAAAATAAACAATGTTAACCCACCTTCTATAGCCACGACGTGGTCTCGGATCTGTTGGGCCAGCAGCGGGTCAGGTACCAGCTCCACAAGGTCGTAAAGAGCGTAAATCGAGGGGTGTACGCTCTCGAACCGCTGAATCTCCTGCCTTATGGATAGAGACGTGTTCAAACACGCCTGCGTGTGCTGCCTGTTACACATAGTGCCCTTGGAACTCAACATTTGAAATCGAAACACCACAAATTCACACCGGCCGATGCATTCTCATTTCAACGCAACGCGAACGATACCGCACATCGCGATGAGAAACTTTCAACACACGTGATATTTTGATCCTCTGTTTGTTTGTAACACTGTTTGCACACGGTAAACACTTGTCACAGTAATGATATTGGTTAGAATTGTAAAGTAAATAAAGTAAACAACCAATCAACGAGCGATATGCTGTCGGCGAGAGAAATGAACCACCCCGGCGGCGGCCATTTACCAAACTGGCGTGCAGTGCGGTGCGTCCGTGTCCCCGAGCTGTCAAACTCGCTATTCATAGGCGGTGGCGCCATCTCTTGTTGCCGTAGATAAGTTGAGAGCGTAGCATTTAGCGTGCTAGCGCTCAGGTTATTGGGTAGATGGCGCGCTAATAAATGACGATCTTAAACATTTGATGAATAGATTTCGATGAATGGATTTGACTCGTACATTTGTATAGCACGACACAAGTTAGAAGGCGCGTCTCGAAGCACTTAAGCCGTTGATGCAGAGTCTATTATTGCTTAATTCTTAATTCGCCTTCTAAATTGTGTCGTGCTATACTTACGAACCATTGATAATTTTTAGTTCAAAACAGGTGCAACGTATAAAATACTTTCATTCAATACGATATCTTTAAATAGATACAGTTATATACAGTTAAGAAGTTCATACTGATACTCCATACTAAAAGTGTGTTTATAACTATAACCATCGTCTACATTTTGTATTGTATCATCGGGTACTCAAATTCTAAGTCTACGCGGGACGAAGTCACGTGCAACGTTTAGTTAATTATAAAGATAGATATTGTGATTATTAACGTGAAATACTAGTAAGTTTGTCATCACACATTCAGCATCTCTTTTTGACATAAGTAATTATATTAATTAAGTAATCCATTGACAACCACTGTCTGCCACTCGTCCAAGTATACAGCTTGAAAAACAATTTAGTTCAAATTTGGCATTACCAACTCCTGCTACTATGATCAAATGTTATTGAATCGCTAGAGCTCTACTGAACGCCTTGACCTGCCCTAGGCCCGGTTCCTATATCCACGAAACGCCTCGTTTTGCCTACGGACGGTTGATTTTTGACATTTGTTCCATAGAGAATCTGTCAAATTTTAACCGTCCGTAGGCAAAACGAGGCGTTGTTTGGATATAGGAACCGGGCGCTAGTGATCCACGGCTATCCTGACACTCAGCCTGAATTATAAGTAACAGGTAAGGAAGTCACAGCTTCACACTTTTAAAAAAACACAAGTGCAAAATAAAGGTAGTACTATTATGAACTGTGTCCCGCTTTCGATGAAGTTGAAATCACATTGGCGCTCCCGCTCCCGTTTTGCTTGCAAGTAGGACATCTGTACCAATTTTAACCTTCTGTCTTTGTCATGACTGTGACCCAAACATCTTTTGAACAGGACACTTTATTCTTATACTTATGTATTGAACACGTATTTTGACTTTTGTGATCCTTTGTAAGTATAAATGTCGTATAATTTATCGTGTATCGTGTATCGTGCACATAATGTTCTAAATTGGCAACGTTGTTCCTCGCAGGACAGCAAGCGCCTCTCTATAGTCTATGTCCACTCTATAGTCCTCTATGTCTTCAAAAGTTCACAATCCTAGTTAAAGGCCTAACTGATACTTAGTTATTATATTTCACGTAAAATATTTTATGCTCTTGTTAGTATTCTTCTTTACCAATTTATCCATAGCCTTTATAAAGTAATGTCACTTTTCTAGAAGAAATATATTGCCCGGTTAGTAATATGTATTAATAATCCTGTGGTAACTTTACTGTATATTCTAAGTTCCCCGCTGTATAAGTCATATTGTACCGTCTGTACCCAAATAAACATTAAAACATTACATAGCGACGGCGGTTTCACTCGCGGTCAAAAATTCTGAAAATTTACGGACGTCTGTTTTCCTCGGTCGTCGTCTACTCGTATGTCGCATTGAATTTTTTTAAGCAGCTTCCAAAATTACCTATACTTAAAGTATACTTTTTGTACGTTTTCAAAATGGCATGGCTATGGAGTTCAAATAATAGGAAAAAACTGTTTTAAGGTAGGTATCTAATAAAGGACCAGCGTGGTTTAAGCTATCAGAGCCACTAGTTTTATTCTTTGTGATTTTTTGGCTATTTTTGTTCGTGTTTCAAATTCCTTATTTATTCAGCAAATTGGCCACATAGGGGCACTTTTACACGTCAGAAAAGAATTTACTAGCGCTTCCTAGACCCATTGCTTGAGAAGAAGCGCCGCAACAAACTCAAGCAGAAGGCCTTTTACTGCGTGAGGATTGACCATTTAGCATAATTTATACTAGTCCATTGTCAAGCGTACAGATGGCTTGCTGAATTTTAATTTATCTAATTAAACTAGCTGACCCCGCGGACTTTGTACCGCCATAGTTTTTTTTTGGGTATGAAAAATAGCTAATATCCTATTCTCAGACTTGCTGAATATACACTCCAAATTTCATAAGAATCGGTCGAGCCGTTTCGGAGGAGTTTGGTTACAAACACTGTGACACGAGATAATTTTTTTAATGTGTCTGTGTTGTAAGTATATGGAGTGGAGTGGAGTTCTCTTCGGGCTTGTCTTTTTCCTGGGGCTCTATTCGAAGCTTTGAATTTACCTATTTTTCAAAAGTTGTTTAAAACCATTATTTGGATATCTGAAGTCAAGAATATACTTACACACAGATCATCCATGTAGCCCACTTTCCATCAAATAAGATGAAACTTGATATCTGAGCCACCGTCCATTAGTTGCAGTTTCCACAGTAACTACTGACCTAATCTATAAAATATACTCATCAGTTACTGTAGCGGATTGGTTCATTAAAACACGTAAACTTGCTTGAAAACTTATAATCGGTGGTGAAAATTTGTAGCCGAAAAGGCGCGCGGTGACAGAAGAGACGATAGTCAATTGTTTTTATATTTTTAATATTGTGCCAGCCAGGTTGGAACTGCAACCTCTTTATAAGTACTTTCACCAACATTTTTAAGATGGATTTTATTTATTATATATTGAAATAGGTGGCGGTACAGTCGTGCATAGAAAATAATACCTACACAAAATAAGCTTAACTATTACGAGCTCAATTGCGTCGCCTACAATCCCACCCCTTAGTGGCGACTAGTCGTCACTACAACCTTCTGGTAAAGTAGAGCGACGCGTGTCACCTGTCGCTGCAGCGTGCCCGTAGTCTCCGGAGTGAAATCGCACTCACTACCTACACCGTGCCACCATGAACCTTTGCGCCATTGCCAGCAGAATAGACTTCGTACGGCTACTTTGCGTATTATAGGTCTGAGCTTCAGTACCCAAATACGTTGCAGCAACTCATTAAGAAATACAAATAGGCTTCCTCGATGGATCAGGTCCCCAGTCCACTTACTTACAGGTGTCCTTGGAATACATGGGCGTTGAGACCATACGTCCTGAAAATTGACTGTAGACGTGTCCACGCGAGTCGCCACTGCGCCGGGCGTGCCGAGCTTGGAAGTTCCTTCGAGCATGGCAGTATAGTCAAATAGTAACTCACCCGAGTTGTTTGAATTTTGTACTCCGAAGCGTGGTAGGTTACATGCGTGACTGCTGCTGGAGAGTTGATTTTCCTTTTGTTCTCGAGCGTAGCCATCTGTGAGCAAATTACTTACGTGCTTCCTGCAGCGTTCCGCGTACGCGTCAGCGACAGCGAACTTGCGCGGAACTCTGGATGTAGAGTCGTACGAATCAGGTACGTTAGATAAGTCCAATTTGGAAGACAGCTCGTCCTCCCGATGGTCGCCGATGACGTCGAGTATATGACACTTTTCTTCGCGAAACGAAGTAGAATTTTCAGTACAAGCTAAGGGAGGGAAATGTTTAGTCGGATCATGTAATTCAGTAGTGCTATTATTTACAGTGTGACAGAGATGAAACACGTTGGCAGCGTTGGAGTGAGTGCGACCGCAATTCCCGTGAATTGACCAGCCTAGTTCACAACGAGACGCGTAGGGCTCGTGTTTGCTGCCGCGGACTATTTCCAGTGGCGCAATCAGATAATAATTATCTTCCCCTATAAGGAGACGAGGCGTTATACGACTTTTACATACTAAGTCCTTAATACTAGACAAATGCGTACATTGCAAGTGATTAACTATAGATAAATCTTGTTCTGGTAACTTAAGTTTCGACACTTTACGTAACTTAATGTCAAAATAACTGTCTCCATTTTCACCACTTATCTGAGCGTTCACGATAGGCGCGTTCTGTTCGTGCACCTCCAGTCCAAACGCATCGATGAACTTGATATCACTCGATTGCTCGCTGTGTAGACCTAACTCAGCAGCTAAGTCCGCATCGATTATTGATACTGAGGCTCCATCGTCCAACAAGGCGTATGTAGTAATCACACCGTTAGGTCCATTTAACATCACTGAAACCACTTTTAGTAACACATGATCCCCTGAAGAACACTTCTCCTGATCGTGCGCGACGTGAGCGACGGTACCGCGCGACGAGGGCGCCGGCGACGGCGGCGGTGACGGCGGCGGCAGCGCGCGGACAGCGTTCGGCTCGCTCGGCTCGGGCGGCGGGTCGTTGACCGCATCAGCTGCTCCCGATGACGAAGGCTTCTTCCAGTGCAACATGTTGTGATGTGCGAGCCCACAACCATCCGTGTCGCATACAGGCGCGGAGCATTCGTTCGTGTCATGCCGTGATGTTAGACAACAATAACACAATCTTTGTGCTTTAACAAACCTCCATCTGTCGCGACGCATTGCTCGCCTGAATAGCCGGCATTCTGGTAATAAATGTGCTGTCTTTTTGCAAAAAATGCAATTGCTGTCTTGCTCCACGGCGGTAGTAGCAAGGATAGGGCGCACACGGAACCTCGCGTCGTCTACTCGCTTCGTCGGCGGCGGCGGTGGGGCAAGCACCTTGGGTTCCCGTGGCTGTGTCATACCGACTAATGACAACATTTGCGCTTCGTGCTTTAGAAATGCTGCAATTAGTTCCAACTTTGGCTTATTTTCACTCAACCTGTGGTACGCAAAGTCAGTCCATTTACCGATCAAGGTGTTCGGTAGTTTGCTAAGAATAGCTGACACAAGCTCGGGGCTGCGTAAATAATCATTTTGATTGAGAGCACGTATAGTCGCTACGCAGTTATTAATTTTGACGGAAAAGTTAATCAAGTCATGCTGGTAAGAGCTAGGTAACGCAGGTAGCTTCTTCAGCTGTGTTGTTAAGTTGAAGATAATGATATCAGAACGACCAAACCTCAGTTCAAGAGCCTCCATAACAGCTGTTGGCGGGGTGTTGCCAATGAGAAGATCGGTGACGGCCTCCTTAGCTTCGCCTCGTAGAGCTCTGCGTAGCCTCCACAGGTTCTCTGAGTCACTGAACTTGCACACCCGCGTCGAATCCTCATAGGCGTTCTTGAAATGTAGCCACTCTATACAGTCGCCGTCAAAGAAGGGCAAATCACGTGGCGTAGACAGACGGCTGAGAAGTCGATGTTCGTGCTGAGTCGCCGAGGTGGTAATCATGTCCTTCAATGTTAGCGCCAGTTGCTGTACACTATCGAAGGGAACATCGGTACTCGGAACTGGATGGACTTGATGTTCGGCTGCCGACGTAATCGGCTGGCGCTGAATAGAGCGGCCGGGTTCAGAATGACCTTGTTGTAGCCACTGCTCGACGTTTGAACTAGCACGGTCGTCGAGTATGCTACCCACGTGGCTGCCATTCCCACCTTGTGACTCTTCAGCGTCAACTTGGGCTAAATCCGCTTCCAGTTTCTTATCAATAAGCGCCAGCTGAATTAAGGCCTTCGCTTCAGCGGCTTCTAGTTCTAGTTGTTTGCGCCTAGCAACAGTCGATGACATCGAACGCTTCGATTTCGTAGACGCAACTGAACGACACACTCGTTCCTGCTCAGTCGGCCGTGTTGAACATTGGCTGCCGCGAGCTGGTAATGTGACCTCTGGCTCCGTAGGCGCATCGACTTGAGCACTCGCCGATTCCATTTGCGCTTGTTGTTCTTGCAGTTGTTGACGCGTTAAAACTCTATTCGGCGGAGTTGTAAACATCGCGCTTGTTGATCCGGTTCGATATGACCAATTATTGTAGCGGATTGGTTCATTAAAACACGTAAACTTGCTTGAAAACTTATAATCGGTGGTGAAAATTTGTAGCCGAAAAGGCGCGCGGTGACAGAAGAGACGATAGTCAATTGTTTTTATATTTTTAATATTGTGCCAGCCAGGTTGGAACTGCAACCTCTTTATAAGTACTTTCACCAACATTTTTAAGATGGATTTTATTTATTATATATTGAAATAGGTGGCGGTACAGTCGTGCATAGAAAATAATACCTACACAAAATAAGCTTAACTATTACGAGCTCAATTGCGTCGCCTACAGTTACTAAAGTTATGTTGGAGACACTGAGTTTATAAGTTCTTTGGGATTACCCGATTACAGTTCTTGGGATATTCATTACATACTAATATACATAATAATGGGCTCTCTTCATTCTCTCAACAAATTTAAGCATTTTCTTCCTGTCAAAACGAAAACGTCTTTAATCCAAACCTTAGTTCTTCCTTTATTTGATTATGCTGATGTTTGTTACGCTGATTTGAACGAAGAGCTTTAAAACAAATTAGACCGACTTCTATAACTACATTCGCTTCATCTTTTGTCTCCGTAAATTCGATCATATCTGCTAAAATTGTTTAGGTGAGTAGTTTTAGTTTTCCAATGCGTAGGGAACAAAGACAAAGTCGCCTCCCTTATTAAGTTAAATGTAGATTGTCTATTGTCCTTCCATTATGGCGCAAACTCCACACCTTATAAATAAACAATGTGTCAATTTTCCTGTTTACCATTCTACTAGCACCTATTCTTAATATAACATATAGGTAACTATTTTGTAATCAATATTACCAATATAGAGAACTGTTCAGATACTAACTGATTTAGATTACTCGTGACGCACAGCCGAAACTACTTGTCGCAGAAAGCTGAAATTTGCCTTGATGTTTCTAGGAGAGTGTACGGCACCGGGCGATTTCATGCACTAGGTAAATTCCCACGGGAAGAAATGGGACTTAAGTATACGCGAGTTATACCACGGGACGCGGATAATTAAGGAGGAAAATGAGTTATAAGTATTTGTATTCACCACTCGATGTTCTCTGCTGGTTTTAAAGCTTGGTAAAAGCAAACTTTAAGGTTTGTGATTACGAGTACTACTACTACTACTACAGCCTATTTGCGTCCCACTGCTGGGCACAGGCCTCCTCTCATCACGAGAGGGTTTGGGCTATATAGTCCCCAGTCGGGCCCAGTGCGGATTGGGCACTTCACACACATCTTTGAATTACTTCGCAGATGCGTGCAGGTTTCCTCACGATGTTTTCCTTGCTCAGTGGTAAATTCAAATTGAATTTCGCACATAAGTAAACTTGGAGGTGCGACCCGGAATCGAACCCCCGACCCTCTGCACGAGAGGCGGTAGGTCGAACCACTAGGCCACCACGGCCTCAAATTACGAGTAAGTGCACTATAGTCTCTTCGCTTCATTGTCCTATAATAAGATTAATAAGTAATAAGTAATAGCATATGGACGAAGAGTCCCTAACAGAATATGTCAAAATATATGGAGCAAACTGAAATTACAAAATACGTTCCAATACGCTTATAACGCCTCTTTATAACGAAGGCCAAACCTGTACCTGGGTACCTGGCTGTTCGGGCACCCGTTTTGACGGGGCCATTTTTCTCCGATTTTCTTCTCGCGTAGTCAGTGGGCACTCGACTCAGATGTTGAGTATGTAACTACATAGGTGTAGGTACCTACATACCTACATCATTACATTCCTCCGACACCGAAAGACGTCTACTGCAGATGATAGCTATAGGCCTCTTCCAAAGGTTCGGTAACGAGACTGGTCCAGCGCCGCCCGCAAACAGCGGATTCCTGCGAGCCGCAGCTTCAGATTGCGCGTGCGCAAGCACATTTCCCACGGTGATGATATTTAGCGTGCGTGTGCACACTAGTTAGTGACAATAGAAATGAGAGATTAACTCGTCACAGCCATACTCGTCTGGTACTTACTAGCAACAACAGGTTGTGTAACGTGAGGAGCGAAAACAATAGCTTAATTAAAAAAAAAAAACTGACTTCAATCAATCTCCGACAGCCTGTGAAGTCGGTGTCAAGTTCACTATAAGATTGTCATAGCTTTGGGTTGGCGCGCTAAAATTTTTTCGGCTGCATTATCCAAACATGGATACAACGGGACGTAAATATCAATGTAGTCTTTGAAACTGATGCCAAAATCATACACGTGCTAACAAATTTTGAGGAACTCCCTAATTTTTTAATGGATCCCATCATCAAAACTGAACCAAATTAAAATGGGACCACCTTGGACTTGCACCTTTCGAATAAAAGAAGAATCATCGAAATGGGGGCTATCGCGTGTGAATTTGCCACTAGAGGCGCTAGTGTCGCGTGAGGTCCAATAACATTCAGTTTTCACTGGTTTTGGCGGGCTTCGTGATATAAATCATAATTTCTTTAATTTACCTGTTGAATAGTGATCTCCTTCGTGAAATTACCGCCAATATGGATTATTTGGCTATGAATGTAAACGATTTGAAAAAAAATCTTTTTTCCAAACAAAACGGAGCTGCACAACATTGCGGCATAGCTACTCGATATGATGATAGTTATTTATAATTAATAAACTTAATGAGATTCAAGATTGAAAACTTAGTTTCGGCGCCGATCTTATAGAGTCGCCTTTGACAGCTATACCTCTGGACCTTAGTCTACAGTGGCGCCAACTGGTGAGCAAAGAAACGATAGTCCCCATTGGTTAACTACTACTACTACTACTACTACTACTACAGCCTATTTACGTCCCACTGCTGGGCACAGGCCTCCTCTCATCACGAGAATTAATAACAAATTGGTAATAATAATGGTTGGTATAATTGGTTAACAATTGACGAAATTATGCGTGGTCATACATAAAAAATAAAAATAAAAACAAATATACGCGTCGAATTGAGAACCTCCTCCGCGTTTTACGACGGTTGAAAACAACTTATCGTAGAAATCACATAGCCCTTTTTTAAAGCAATTTTAGGAATGAGATAGGCACATTGCACACAGATGTGATGGCCGCAAATGGCCGCAACGCCGGATACGTTTACGTACGATCTGTAGATAAGTAGGCATCTAATAATATGGAGCGACAAAACCTTTTGGTTGACATGCTGATGATGATCGAACGGGAATCAACTTTTTAACGGGAAATTACAAAGGTAACTAATTCAATAATTACTTATTCATTTCCGAAATATTGTGAGCGAAATCAATTACAAAGTCAAAGTAGGTAATGATCAAAGGTGATGATTATAATGAAAATTTACGTACCTACCCAATATAATCAGCTATTTTTTTTAAATTCCTAACCATCTGGTTTGGGTTTGATACCTAGATGTAAATAATATAGACCCGGTCTAACGTACACGTAATATGTCCCCACTTCCACGGTGTCCAATCCAAAGTTCTGTCACCGAGCGTGCGTGACAATAAGCGTTTTTAAAAAAACTTTTTTCAAAACTGTTTCTCAGTATCTAAAAACTCGTCTCGTTGTTGAAAAAATGTGACCCAGCTTTAGTGTCACGATATAAGTTTAACTTTGGATTGGACACCAATGAAGTGAGGAAACATGACATGTATCTACGTTAGGCCGGGTCCATACGAAGTATTATTTATGTCTATGGTTTGATATTTATTTTGTTTTGATTTTTTCCTTTCTTTTAAAACCGTCTAGCCATTGGCCATGGTCAGTCTTATTTTCCTGTTATTTTCTTAGAATCGACGTCCTTGACATATTATGATTATTATGGACTACCGTACTGTTAAGGTGGCTGACAGTTTGTATTGACACAGCCCGCTGTTAAACGTTGACAAGTAACAAGCATATATAGGTACTAAAAACATCTAGATACCAAACAATCCAAACAAATAGTCCAAATAATTTACCGTCACCAACAACACTCGAAGTGATACAGTGCACACTGGTGATAGTTGTGGTACAGATAGAGATTTAAGAAAGTCATCTTATGGCCAGACTCAGGAGAATAAAATTTTGGAATCTTCTCTTTAAGGCAAGTTCTGTGGCAATAGTGATCGTAATTTTCTACCTTTGGCATCATTGTCTCTTTACACAGAGCAAGATGATACCGGTCAATTGGCTGGTCTGTACAGAAAGTATGAATTTCCGATAATGCTATCATACTACTACTACAGTCTATTTGCGTCCCACTGTTTGTGAATTTTATGTCGGTATTCATATTCTATTTCTACAATAAAGTGTTATTTACTTGCTTTACTGAATCCTAAAATAGTACCTTATTTATTTAATCTTTAAAGCTAAGATTAGAAGTTAAGTTTATGTAAAAAAAAACAGAAAATTTACTGAAATAAACAGTTTAAAATTTTTTAGTTTATTTTTAATCTAATTCTAAAATCTATTTCTAATTTTAAACTACCAGTTTCACTAACTGAAAATGGCCACAAATATCACTTTTCTCGAGCAATTGCTAAAAACGCGCAGTCTGACCTCTCTCTTATTTAAATCAAGCGGCATCTTTGTGACGATATCAACTTGTTTACTTAGGCGGGATCTGCTTCATTCTTTAAACATGGATGAGTGAATCATTGACTTTTCAATTTAGAACTACTTAATGTCGAGTTTTATTAATCTTATCCTAAATTATACAAGCAAGAATACTTACCTTCGTATTGTTTGTTATCAATATATCATCCACGTCACACTCCTAAGCAAAGTTCTCTTCATTAACCTTCTAATTTCTTCTGTATTCTGCTATTCTTGGCCAGTCGTTATAGGAAGTATGTAGATGGTCACGACTTCTCCGCCTGACACCGCCTCTGCTGACAATCTTGAAGAATCTGTGGTAATAGCTACATGAGTGCACCGCTCTAAATGCAATTACTCTTGGGTAAGGGTGATCAGTCCCAGTGCTACTTAACTTGGCCTGGTCTACCATGTGATAAAAAGAAAGACGTTTTTAGACCTTTCGAAATTAGAGAAATAATTATATTTTTTCTGATTTGAGGGCAAACCCTTAAACATCGTCAGTACCTACCTTGATATGTACTTGTAATACAATTATACCTATTATTATTTAAGTTCGTTTTTAAGATCATGCTTTGTAGCAGGGTCCATGATGTATACATTTAGCTAAGTAACACCTGTAATACCATGGAAGCATTGAATAAATATGAATATGAAAATCACAAATCTGACGCACTATTGCAAAAAATGTGCAAAAGTCCAAGGCACAGAAAGAATATAGGTAATATAGAAGATGATGAAGAAGAAGAAATACATTTATTGACACCACATATTATTATGACACACAAAACAGAAAAAAAAAAACAAAGGAACAAACATGAAAAAGAAAAAAATATACAACCAAATTTATAGTGTGTGTGTCATTGCGGCAGTAAATTGGCCACTACATAATATTATACATGTAATATACTAGAATTCCGCCCGCGAGGAATTGGATTATAGCATTCCCGCTTTTCTAGGATAAAAAGTACCTTATGTCCTTCCCCGAGACTATCTCCGTACTCATGAAAATCGGTCCAGTGTTGAAGCGTAAGTATAGAGGTAACAGACAGAGCTACTTTCGGATTTAAAATATTAGTATTTAGATTTGTCTTTAAATATGCATTAAGACGATATATCACTTTTCAAATAACATGCCGTTTTCTCATAATTTTCAAGAATGAATAGGCAAAACATTAAAAACGTCACTTGTACCACAATGGTAAATTTTAATGACTTCATTAAACATCAAGTAGGTAAAATAACTTAATAAGTATACACGTTCGTCTGCTGAGTTAATTAAACCAGACCTATTAATAGAATAACTTCGACGTAAATTGAACACAATTGATTGCTACAGCGCATTTCATATCCTGCACATTTCGCTTTTCACACCCGAAATGAAACTGCATTCAAAATTCAACAATCCATTCCAGCAGCAAGTAGCTAACAGTCCGATTGTATTACACTGCCTATCTCTATTTATTCTGTTCTGTAGTGTCAGTAATGCTGGGAGGGAAGCTAGTGGCTACCGAATCGCGGGCGAACGCGGATGTGTCGCGAGTGATCTAATGTTGCCAATCGCTTGAAGATGTCGAAAGTAAAGGTAAATCGAGTGTCTTTTTGTTCATGGATAACAAATTTCGAATGTTGTTCGTGTAAATCGTTCGGTTTTTGTTCTTTTAATTGCGAATACATTAATTGCGCGTTTGTAGAAGTGAATGAAGTGTAGTTCAGAATGTCAAATGATGAAATGAATATTTGTAAATAGGCAATTGGAGTTTTAAAAGTAGTGTAGCGAATAGCAAAGGATAGAAATATCCTTAATGATAAAATTTATATACGGATAATTATGCCTGTAAAAGGATTATTACATAGAAACAATAAGATACTATTCAGGTATGCCGACACTGATAATTTTATACATGTTACTTGTGTACTCTTTACCATACAAATATCAAATTTCTGCTCCTTTTACTCCCATTTGATATTCAATAGGTGCATTAATTATTTGTGTTAATAATTCCACAAATCTTAGGTACTTGTTTATAGGAAATCGTGGGTAGTTTAGCGTTGTAATGAGCGGGAAATAATAAGCTCATGGGTACAGTACGACACCCACTCATATTACCAGTATTACCACCTATCTACTACTACTACTACCGTACTACAACTTACCACTGCTGGGACCAGGCCCCTCTCGTCGCGCGAGGGTTTGGGTTAGTACCCACGTGAACCCAATCCGGATCCGGACTTTAGTAATATCATATCTTTGAAATTTGTACTTCCTTTCATTTTCTCGTGATATTTTATTGTATCATTATCTGAGACCTCAGTTGTGAAAATTCAATTTCACTCATAATTATACTCAGAAGTGCTAGACGTATTTTAACCCATAACTCATAGATACCCCTGACTCTGCATGAAAGGCAAAGGCCAAGCCACTAGACTACCACCACCACCATCAGAACAGTCTTTTTACCTCCCACTTATGGGCACAAGCCTCCTCTCATCACGAGACGGTTTGGGCTATAGTCCCCACGCAGGTCCAAGCGGATTGCGGACTTCACAAACATCCTCAAGGATGTGTGTGAAGTCCAACAACAACAATAATCTACTCTTTATTGACCATATAAACAAAACAAACAAAATACAGAAATAATACACATTAAATAGCTAAACAACAGGCGGACTTATCGCTAAATAGCGATCTCTTCCGAGTTCTTTCGAGTATATTATGGGGGAAATTAGGTGAAAAAGTGAACTTTGTTTTATGACTATGTACAATCCATTTTCATGCTATATATTTTCATCTCAGCCTGTTCAATAGTTAATGCATGAAAGTTAAACGATCATCCATACAATCCAATATTGTATAGACAAACTTCAACCTAACAGTCCAGCGTATACGGGGATAAAGTACACAAACGTATAGGGATCAAACTTGATGATATTTTATCGATGAAAAAAATAATGAAAAAATGCCCTCATTTTTGTTATCATTATTTATTTATCTTTGTTTTGAGCAAATCAAGGAATTATTACAAATTAAAAAGGCCGCTTTTTTGTAATTGGGACTTTTTTCGCATTTTTTGCAATAATTCCTCGATTTACTCAAAACAAAGATAAATAAATAATGGAAAAAAATCAGAGCATTTTTTTAATTTTTTTTCCATCGACAAAATATCACCAAGTTGAAGAATATATGTCAAAATATGTGGAGCAAACTGACATTAGAAAATACGTTCCAATATGCTAATAACGCCTCTTTATAATATGTTGCAAGATAAATATTTTATACAAAAGTAAACCTAACACTTAATAAGACTTAAGTGTCAAATTTACTGGGCGCCAAACGGGTGCCCGAGTTGTTCGGACACCCGTTTTGACGGGTCATTTTTCTTCGACTGATTGTGAATCCTTAGGTACTTATAATAGATCAATGTATTAAGCCAATACACACCCCTTAGGAGCTCGATATGATTTTTGTAAAAATTATGAAAAAAAACTGGCAGGAAAATTCTATTTTTTTTTCATCGATAGAATATCCTCACGTTTCATCCCTATTTGTTTGTACACTTTATCCCGGGACACACTGTATTAAATTATAATCGGATTTATCTTGTGACAATGTAATAATAATAATGGTAAGGCCCTTACCGTAAGGGTATTAAAACTCAATAACTCTGATGTAAACAGAACTCATCAAAATGAGTGCGAAATTACGTCCTTCGTCACTGTTCATCCAACACAACTTGCGAATGACTTGTAATTAAATATAATAAAATATTCACATCTGGTGACCATAGTTAATACTAGCCTCTATCTCGACTTAATTCTATTCTCATAAAGATTAAGCATTTCCGTCCAACGTGGGAATGCCGCTAGCAAATGTTATAAGTATTTATGATACAGATTTCCTCACGATGTTTTCCTTCGCCGAACCGAAAAGAATGTTGCTACATGAATTAAAGTCATTCAGATCATTGTTACACGCATGAATGCGTTGATTACGTGCCATAATAGCATACTTTCATTTCTAAGAAGCAAGTGGATAGAATCTTGTAGGTACATTTATTTAATGAAATCTCGTTCTAGTAAAATTACACATTAAATTAAATTATTCAACAACGAAGGTAACCATATGTAGCGTATACCTTATTAAGATCAGGGTTTGTAACCGGGTAATTTAAAAAACCCCGAAATAGCCAAGTATTTAGAATTATTTTATACTCTTTATGTGGAACTCCATAGTGTATTTAGGTTATTACTTCGTATTATTTTATAGACTTATTAAACATGAAATAGTAAACGAAAGAACGATAAGAAAACCGGTTTATTTGTATAGGGGCAAAAACCGGTTACAAGCCCTGATTAAGATATCAAAATATCGCGAATCCGTTGCCTACCCCGAGGCCTTACCTTTTTGCCCCTTACCGCCTGTCTATAATTATTTATTTACCAGCTTCTCTCCGCAATTCCACCGGCGTGGAATTTGGTTAGCGCTTTCCAAGGGAAAATGCGTTTTTCCTGAAAGAAAAGCAACCTATGTAAGGAAGGCCTCGGGATTCCAAACTTCTGTATTAAAATTTTCGTCTAGATCAGTCCAGCGTGAAGATAGGTAACACAACACAGGACATTGTTCGAGTCCCTAAGAAGGACATTAATATTGCAACTTTACTCAAATAAGTCGCAGGCAGAAGCTAGTAATTGATATAAAAGTAATAGGTAGGTTATAATATGAACGTGTCACAGTAATCAAGTGCAAACATTGCAATGAGATATTTTCCTCGTAAAACGAGATAAAATTATATGTTCCGCTCTATTAATATCTTTAATGGAAACACCTGCATTACTAAATGAAGCTTATGTAAGACACATTTAGGTGATGAAAAGTTATGTTCTTAGCAAATCGTTATTGTAACATTGAAAGTTTTTGATGAAAAATCACTAACAACAAATCAAAGTCAGTTAGCTGCTGATATTCAGTTACCAGTTATAGATCGTATTAAAAATCGCAGTGCCATTGTGTACCGTCCAATCAGCGGCGAATCGGAGACAGTGGCACAACGAGATGTTGAGACATGAATGGGAACTGTTGCAAAATTACGAACCGCGAGACATTTTTAGGGTTCCGAAGTCCACAAGGAACCCTTATAGTTTCGCCATGTCCGTCCGTCCGTCCGTCCGTCCGTCCGTCCGTCCGTCCGTCCGTCCGTCCGTCTGTCCGCACTATTGCTCGGAGATGCTTAGTTCTAGAAAGCTGTAATTTGGCATGAATATGCATATTAGTCATGCCCATGGTGCGGCATATCGTTGAATAGGTCTTGAAAAAATATTGTAAGTTTGTTAAAACCATGTTTTGATTAAGTGATGCGTTTGTGAAATATTAAGCTTTAAAGTGCTATTTTTTGTTAGGGTCACGTGTCCCCCCCCCCCCCTGCCAGCGAAATGGTGGTATTTGGAAGGCTGAAAAAAATCACGGTTGTGGCATATATAACGTAGTTGAAAGGAAAACTATCACAGCTAAGTAGGCTGTACAAACTTTCGAGTAATAGTCGACCAACTTATGATGATGATTTTTCTCGAGCGGCAGGGGCGTCGGGCGGGCACGTCATTCATACCACAGGCTAGCTAGATGCTAATAAGTCTTAGAAAGGTACTGTGGGCATCGTCAACTTCGGAACCCTATATTTTGCGCGTGGCCCGACACGCACTTGGCCGGTTTTTAACGTAGATGAATTCGGAATTTTCCCTATCCCGCATAATACGCTCTCTCGCTTAAGACGCGTTGGTTTGGTCCCTGTAAAATCATCTTAAACGGGTTCTACTGTAGTTACCTTTATTTTGAACCTAAATACAGAGTGACCATTTCGTGATATAATATACTACTTATCGCAATTTGATCAGCGAAAAACCTGAAACAGAAAACTGCGTCTCTATGAGCTTCCGAAAAATCGTCATTTTCCCGGCATCAGGCTCTTTGTCTAAAAAGTTTGCCGACCCCTCTCCTAGACTATACAACGAATTCGGCCCTTGCCCCCGGGCATGCGCATGGGCAGGATATAGGCGATTCAAGAACAAAACCAGGCCATCGCAGGGCTCGATTGGCTGTCTCATTTTATATTTGTGGCATTTTATATTTTGGCCACCTCCCATTAGGTGAAATAGTGGCAAAATTCATACTAATATTATCAATGTGATTGTGAAAGTAAGTGTGCGTTATTTTCGTGAGTAAACTGCTGAAACGATTTGGAATATAGTAATATATATTTAGTATGCTTAGAATACGAGGAAGTATGTCCACATATTTGCAGGATCTTATTTATCTCAGATTATAAAGCATAGTTTTCTCGGGAATGTTCTAAAAGGACAAAGAACCGGACAAAAGCTAGTATTCAATAGATTCATAATAGATGAGTTCTTGTAAGAGCACAGATTTGTTCAGTTTCCTAACTTTTTCAATCGAATCGAATTTCTAGTCAGTTGTGCTGTTTCATGGGGTTACTATTTTTTCTTTATAAGTGTTTTCAGCTTATTTACACCTAGAGACGATTTATTTTTCAACACTCCGGTGTTATTGTGTTGCTGTTGATCAACAAACGAGATGAAGACACAGGCGTATAAATCAATTTAAGACATCAACGAGGAAGTTACTGCTATCAAACTGTTTTTTTCTTCTATCCACGTGTTGCTGGACGCCTGGCAACCCAAAAACGTTCGGGTTTCACGTTCTTTTCTTCCGAGAACGTGTAAGCTGTGGAACGATCTTCCCCTGAGGTGTTTCCGTCGCGCTATGACATGGGGATCTTCAAGAAGCGAGTGAATAGAGCTCTTAAAGGCCGGCAACGCATTGGCAACTCCTTTGGTGTTGCACTTGTCCATGGGTGACGATGACTACCTCCCATCAAGTAGCTCGTCTGCTCGTTTGCCCCCCTATAGTATAAAAATCTTTCTATTATTTAAACATGTACGAGCGAGTCGCCGGCGCAGTGCAGGATACGGCCGATTCCACAGATCGAGTCCAATTACGTCGCACGCGACGCGATAGAGTAATCTCGTCTCGGTGTGCTACTCGAAGACCTGTGTCTAGGCCCCGCGGAAACATGCACGCGGACGAAGTTTCGGGATAAAAAGTATATACCCTAGCCTATGTCCGACTCCAACCGCCTTCCACCCATATCAAACCGGTCGAGCGGTTGAAGCGTGAAGTGGTAACAGACATACAGACAGACATTTATAAAACAAATGTAAATTATCTTATACTTTAAATGCGCTAATATTGTTTATTTATTTCTTTCTATATTTGTTTAAACAAGTGATCGATCTCAGAAACGGTTCTAACGATTTGGACCAAGTTTGGAATAAGTATATATTTATATCGGTTTAAGGGGGCGATTAATCGATCTAGCTAGGTCTCATATGAGAAAATTCGGTTTTAGCCATTTTCACACGAGCAAAGCCCGGTTGCCCACCCATGTACCTAATAAATAATTTAAAAAAATAGAACCGACTTCAAACTCCGTCAGCCTGTGTAGTTGGTGTCAAGTTCACTATAAGATAGCTTTGGGGTGGTTCACTTGACACCGACTTCACAGGCTGACGGAGTTTAAAGTCGGTTCTATTTTTTTATTTAAAAATTTTTTTTCGGCTATAATTTCCAAACATCTGTACGATGGGACGTAAGTCTCACTGTAGTCTTTGAAATTGATGCCAAAATCATACACATGCTAACAAATTTCGAGGAGTTCCCTCGTTTTGTCATGGATCCCATCGTCAGAACTAAACCAAATGATTAAAAGGGTTCAAGTTGGAGGTACACCTTTCAATTAAAAAAAGAATCATCGAAATCGGTTTACAATTGACGGAGATATGCGTGGTCATACATAAAAAAAAATATATATATACGCGTCGAATTGAGAACCTCCTCCTTTTTTTTTCGTCGGTTGAAAAAGCCTTTTATTTCTGGTTTACATGCTAAAATACATAGTTATAACTAATCCTCTTTGGCTCCAGAACCCTTCTTGGCAAAGGTGCTTACTATTAAAGCATATACCTCTCTCCTTATTATGTAACTATGACATATTTTTTGATGCAATAAAGATGATGATTACCTCTACGATTATTTTAGTAGGGATTTTCTTTTTTTTATACCAATGGTATAGGCAGACGAGTGCACAGCCCACCTGATGGTAAGTGGTCACTGCGGCCCGACATCTTATGATCCCCATAAAGCCCCCATGAAACCATTAGATCGCGAATGCGTTGCCTGCCCTGAGGCCTAAGATGGAATGCCTCTATGCTAGAAATTTTACCGGCTGACTTAACCCCCTACTGGAACACAACAGTGCGAGCACTGCTATTTGGCGGCAGGTTAGCGTGGAAAAACGGTGGTATCACCCCGGACGGACCTAGCACCAGGTCCTACCACTAACAAAACTTCGCATAATATCTTCTACAACAGCGCCGTCGCAGAGAAAAACTTTTGTCGTATTGATTTTTATGTCGTTTCCAATGAATCGGTGTGATCAGATGGCGCCGATCATAGCCTATAATGCATTGTAATGGGCTGCAATAATGATTACAATAGACACTATACGGGAGTGGCCGGTGGAGCTCCTATTAATGATGCCATTATAGTACCTTCGATATAGTTATCACACTTTATACATTGAAAGTCATTGCAGGATCATAGAAAAAATATGCTAAACCTAGAAGGACAACCTTCAAACAAATCAGCGTACGCCCGAAATAAGTGTTAAATGCGATACAAGATGTCACTGCCTAGGTAGCCTGGATATATCTAAATTTGAACTCCATGAGCGAAATGTGACATCTAGATGGCGCTGTACAGGCGAAGTATGAAAAGTTGAAGTTGAAGCGCCCTTGTATTTATACATTTCCGATGTATTTACCTACGTCTATTATACTTCTTTTTCTTTCTTCTTTTTTAGGGTTCCGAAGTCCACAAGGAACCCTTATAGTTTCGCCATGTCCGTCCGTCTGTCCGGACTATTGCTCGGAGATGCTTAGTCTAGAAATCTGTAATTTGGCATAAATATACATATTAGTTACGCTGACAAAGTGGTACCATAAAATTTTGAATTTTTTTTTATAGGGTACCTCCCCTACTCGTAAAGTGGGGATGTAATTTTTTTTTCTTGCGTACCCTTATGATGCGGGATATCGTTGAATAGGTCTTAAAAAATATTATGGGCTTGTTAAAACCATTTTTGATTAAGTGATGCGTTTGTGAAATATTAAGCTTTAAAGTGCTATTTTTTGTTAGAGTCTCGTGTCCCCCCCCCCCCCCTGCCAGCTAAATGGTGGTATTTAGATGGCTGAAAAAAATCACGGTTATGGCATATAAAACGTAGTTGAAAGGAAAACTATCACAGCTAAGTAGGCTGTACAAACTTACGAGTCATAGTCGACCAACTTATGAAATGATTAACAAACCAATGATTTTTCTCGAGCGGCAGGGCGTCGGGCGGGCACGTCATACCACAGGCTAACTAGATGCTAATAAGTCTTAGATGCTAATAAGGCATCGTCAACTTCGGAACCCTATACTTTGCGCGTGACCCGACACGCACTTGGCCGGTTTTTTTTCGTATAATTACCTTGTCTCTGGCAGGATTAAGCGGCATGGCGTCTGTTCCAGAAGAGTCCACCAGGAAGCGAAGTTTTGCATTTTTTTTACACCTGTCTACCCTGCAAAGATTTTTTAAGGACTGTATTATAAATTCACGAGTAAAGAGGGTGGCGCTAGCGTCAAATATCTTCAAACCGGCAACGCACTGTTGAATTTGTGATGACTAATTTTTTTAGCAAAAGGTACAGCTGCATCTCAGTAGGCCATCTATATAACAGTATAAAAACTGAATAGGCAAAAAAATTGCTTAAATGAATTATTTTAAGGAAAATCTGAAAGATGTTTTTGGTCACAACAAAATGGCCGTTTTTTCCGTGAAGTAGGTAACTGAGTTACCATTCTTCGTAAACAAGTCTTACAAAAAAAAAGATTTACGATCTTTTCTGTAAAACTATAATGGACTTACGCTGATTGCCATAATATAGGAAAATCTATTGTTATAATACTTATAATTACACACTTAACGGCCAAGTTTTTCCTTCCATAGAAATATCCACTTAAGATGCTTAACGTGTGTAGTAAGCGTCGTAACAGTTTGCATAGGTTTGCACTTACCTAGTTTAGATCACCAAATACTACGAAACATAAAAGGTGCTTTTTTACTACTACTACAGCCTATTTGCATCCCACTGCTGGGCTCTCATCACGAGAGGGTTTGGGCTATAGGCGGGCCCAGTGCGGATTGGGGACTTCACACACATCTTTGAATTACTTCGCAGATGCGTGCAGGTTTCCTCACGGTGTTTTCTTTTACAGAAAAGCTCAGTGGTAAATTCAAATTGAATTTCGCACATAAGTAAACATAGAGGTGCGTGCCGGACTCGAACCCCCCACCCTTTTTTTTCACTTGATACGGAAGGTTATTCCTATCCATAAAAAGAAGAATCAAGCACATTGTCATTTTTCACCCATAGCCAATTGAAAAGCAAAGTTAACCATAGACACGTACGCTTCTTTTTTCATTTCTCTCGCGCGTTTTCTATTCCTTTCCGAATTAGTACAGTCAGCAGCAGAAGTAGATAAGCTGTCCAGGTGTTCAAAATGACCTACACACGCCCTTAACGTCTTAAGAATAAGGTCGTGTGTAGGTCATTTTGAACACCTGGACAGCTTATCTACTTCTGCTGCTGACTGTACGAGTATGATATCTTTTTAATTTTGCATTTTATTTACCTATGTAGACTTTTGTACATCTCAAGTAATCGGCGTTGTGGAGGCTTTTTTAATTTTGGAGACACATGATCAGAACATTTTGATCGCATTTGTTGAGTCAATGTTAAAAAGCACGTAAACGCCGTGGTGGCCTAGTGGTTCGACCTACCGCCTCCTGTAGTACGAAATATATTTTTGGTGTATCTATAACAACAGCACTGGAAATAAGTGGTATAATCTCCGACTCCCATATATCCTATGAATGTTTCACTAAATTATTACGTTCATTTGTTTTTAACCTGTCCCATTTTGTGTGCTTAAATGACAATTCTAATGCGCACATAATTTATTTTGCTTTTAATCGGCAGAAAATATTTCCTTCATTTTTGTTTTATTGCTATAAAGTGGTAACTCGACTTTGACGTACGTTGATTCAAACCGTACGTTAAAGTTAACGTTAAATATTTTACTATGGGACAAAATGACGTCTTTTTTTTCGTTTAGAAATTAACGTACCGCCTACCGTAGACCGCCTGCTGTATGCCATACCTTTTTGTGTAATTACATAATGTCTACTGTTCCTTGATTGTGTGGTGTTCAATAAAGTATTTTGTATTGTATTGTAACGTCCAAGTTCGTCAACTGTGCTTGAATCAACCGACCCTAAGTCTATAAAAGAACTCGCGTCTGAAACTTGAAAATCGAAGGAAACTGTCATGTCGAGGGGACTATATAAACGATACTGAACACAAAATAATGATTTTTAGATATTTTTTTATGTATGTATATATTATGTACTTACGTTTGTCCGGATTTAACTCGAAAACTACTGGACGGATTGCAACAAAATTTAGGGGTAGTTTATAACACTGGTCAACATATAGGCTACTTTTTATCCCGGAAAAATGCATAGTTCCGGCGGGAATGCTATTAACGAATTCCACGCGAAGTCGCGGGCTGAAGCTAGTCAGTTATAAACGGCATAATAGCTGTCGACAGATTACGTGGTATGATTGCTTAACGCAATTTTAGAGTGGAAATCTGTTTCAGACGAACAAAAGAAAATCATTAGTTTAGTGCGAGGCCGTGAAGGTTGTATTTGTATATAGATAGTGTTATTTTATATTAACACGTACGTGTTGTGTGCTAATATCTAGTTTTCTAAGGTTCCGTGACCAAATGGCAAAAATGGAACCTTTTTACGTAATTTCATCACGTTACTTTTATGTCTGTCCTTCTGTCCGTCGGTTTCTGACAGTCATTTAACTATGAGACTATTGGCTATCCAAGCAAACCTAATATCATCATCATCATCAGATGATGATGAAATGGAAGAAAGGAACATGTTGTGCCGATCCCACGTAGTGTGGGATAAAGGAGATCCTTTATCCCACACTACGTGGGATCGGCACAACATGTTCCTTTCTTCCATTTCTCTCTGTCAGCCTAATAGTTTGATGAAAATATTCTAAAAACCATGAAAACCTTGAAAGTCTATTTGCTTGTTGATAAAAAAACGATATACATATTTTTTCGGGTCCGCCCTTCATAAATAAAATCCCTTATTGAATATTGAAAGTATCAGTGGTACTTACCTACCTAAAAGGAAAGGCAGTGAATAAATTTTCCTCGATCCCATCTTCTTTTATCGCTTTGCCGTCCTTTTCATATTAAATTAATAGAAAAGGACGTACACTGAATGGGAAAATTATCTGTTTGGATGCTCGATATTCTGGTAATATTACGCGCGAACTTTACAAACTTGCCACCTCAAATATGTTGTATGTATTTAACTAAGTAGTTTTCGTTTATATAACTAACTAGCTTCTGTCCGCGACTTGCCTCTATGGCAAATTTCATCTAAGTAAATCGGTCGAGCGGTTTCAGCAAGAAGAGGTAACAGACAAATAGAGTGACTTTCGTATTTGTAATGTTAGTATGGATTTTCAAGTTTAATTGTCCGCTATCGATCCCGCGCTAAATTGGTTTGACCCCTCATTACGGCGCGCGCGCATGCGATCCGGTTTGACGACATAACTATAAAAAAAACGCACTCAAACTGCGACAGATCTCAAACTCAATAGTATGGAGGGTTGAAGTAAAGGAGCGCAATCTTTATACTTCCAAAAGTGGACACCAAATCGGGTAGGTTGGGGGCGCTGCGGTCGCCACAAGTGTAAAGCTACGTAGGCGGATGGTCTGCAGTAGCGTCTTCAGATGGCGCTGCTGAGGCGAAAACGGTTGTGAGGAGAATGTGTTTTGTTTTGTTGCTTATCAAATCCGCTGGACACGATTTCAACTGTTTCGACGTATGATTGCGTTGATTGCGCTCCTTACCAAGACACATTCCACACTCCATAAGATTGCGCTATCAATGTCAAGTTCACTATTATGATTATCATTACTTTGGGCCGGTTCACTTGACACCGACTTCGCAGTCTGTCGGAGTTTGAAGGCGGTTTTTATTATTTAAGTTTTTTTTCAGTTACATTTTCTAAACATTACTATAGAAAGACATAAGTAACCCTGTAGTCCTCAGAACTTAATCAGAAGTAATCATCAGAACTTGAACCAAATGAATATGAGACCAATTTGAAAGTATACCACCTTTCGAACAAAAAAAGAACCATCGAATGCGTTTCACGTTTACTATTTATTTTCGGGGACCATACATAAAAAAAGATTCTGATGAATCAAGAACCTTCCCCTTTTTTGTAGTCTGTTAATGTGGTTAATATAGTGTTTTTGATGCAAGTGCGAAAAGTTTTTCATTTTATCAATTTCGAAAATGACAATTTTGCACGTGTGTCAAACGACATTTTTTAATAGGTACATTTGCGAAAAATAATAATAAAGTAATAAACGAACAGGATGAAGCTCGTAAAACTTACGCACTAGTTCGTAAAAAACAACTTTTCTCAAACATGCAATGAAATATTGATATTATGTTCTTCTTATATAGGCTTATGTAGGCGCGGCTAGACAAATTGGTCTATAATGAAATTTCATACAAACGTTGCAGGCCTAGGCCGGCAACACACTTTTTTTAAATTTCCATTTGATATATTATTATTTGTGACACAGAATCTTAGCATTCCGCCATTTAAAAAAGCTACAAGCAATATTTACTCTATGGTTCGCTATGACATTCTGCCAATACAGCTTTAAAAAAACATGAACCATATTTGCTACATAGGTAGCGCAGTTTTATTTATGTAAAAAATACAAAATATATTATATATAATATTATATATATTATATATAATTATATATAATTATTTTATTTATTTATTTCATTGCATGTTTGAGAAAAGCACTATACATACATCGGCGGGGAACAGAAGTTGTCGGTCTCATAACTATCCGGCCTCACTTCGTTCGGCCGTATATATAATACTCGGCCTGCAATGTCCTCCTTACCGGCCTCTGTAGGTTATGTAAACTGTTAAATTCGTCAAATAAATATTTTTCTTCTTCTTCTTCTACATACATACATAGATACATACACTCGAAAAACATAACCCTCCTTCTGGCGCAGTCGGGTAAAAAAACCTCATTTTGGCTACGGATGGTTAAGAATTTGCTCCATAGAGAATCTCCCAGTCCTAAGCAACCAGCATTTTATGGAAGTAGTTCATTTTTCCATGCTCCACACAGCATTTCTTTTTCGTTTGTCATTTTACTGCGATCTCCTTTAAGCGCCATCTAGCGGCGAGCGCCAACATAACTGACCACAGTAGCGATGACAGCGCAAATTGCTATGCAAACCGGAGCGACGCAGCCATTTCCTCTTATTAGCCATTGTTGCTCTTTATAGCGGGTTTTAAAGCAAATTACCGTGTTTTATGTGCACAGGTAAAAAACGTTGACACGTTTGTTGTCTGATATTGTTATAATGAATAGGTAGTATATATTACTCTGATATTACGTGGCTTTGATAAGATCTACGATTTTTAGTCTACATCGTATTTTCTTTGATGAAATGTACTTTTTTGTTTTCTTATTTTATTGCTGAACTTAGGTATCTCACATCGATCTTTTGCTGTTCACTTTAACATTTTTTTAATCGGCAGTTTACACAATACTCTGCGATATGCGCCATCTATGCGTTCTAGTAAGAACTTCATAGTTTCTGCTACTCGATAACAGATGGCAAAAAGGGCACTGTATTTACTGAGAACTTAGATTAAGTATCTCCACTGAGAAATATCAGCAATATTAAGATAAACCTTTTTGTCATTTTGATACTTAGTTATTTATCATGATATTTATTTTATAAATATTTTTACTTAATTTTTAGCCTAATAAGGTGAAATTAGTATCGGACTTTTAGTTGATCTGGCCTGGGCCCTATAAGCAAAATTAAAGAACGCTATCTGTCTGTGGTACCTTTACCCCGCTTAAGTAAATCGTTGGACTGATTCCGATGAAATCTGGTATGGAGATAGTTGGGGTCCCGGGGAAGGACATAAGTAAGCTACTTTTTGTCCTGGAAAAACGCATAGTTCCCGCGGGAACGCGTTAACCGAATTCCACGTAGAAGTCGCGGGCAGTTCATTATTTCAATAAAAAAATCGGCCAAGAAGCGAGTTAATTAAACTCGCGTGGAGAGGGTAACCCTTGATTATTTTCAATTACGTCATTTTCAAACCGTTTCACAGGATAAGCTCTTTTATATGATAGATTTCAAATACCATGGACTTATTAATAATTTTCCTGTTATCTATAGGTCAATAGCTATCTTTCGTATTTTTTTCCAAAATTTTAGGTCCAGTAGTTTCGGAGATAAAGGGGGGGGGGGGATGGTAATTTTTCGCCTATTCTCTTAAATATCTTGAAAAGTATTGACCAAAAAAGGAATGAAAGAAATATATTTGAGATCCTCATAAGAAGTACATATTTTCATTTGATATGTCATACGATATAGTTTGAAAAACTTCATTATTATTTTTCCAAATTTTGCCCCCAAAAATAGGGTCTATGTTTAAAATTCATTTATTTTCGTTACACGTCCGTCTTTGGGTCACAAACTTACATATACGTACCTACCAAATTTCAACTTAATCGGTCCAGTAGTTTCGGAGAAAATCGACTGTGACAGACGGACGGACAGACACACGAGTGATCCTATAAGGGTTCCGATTTTACCTCTTGAGGTTCGGAACCCTAAAATAATGTTCATATAAGTACATACATTTCTATATAGGTGCGTAGCGTAGGTCATTGACCTCCGCGGGTCAATGACACCAGAACCTGTAGTCAATGATCTGCTAATCCCGCGGACCCGGACCACAGAGCAAAATTATCAGCTAGTCCACTATGGGATAAACGCTCAAGGAAACACTTCAAAGAATACCGACGCACGATCCTTGAGACTACTATAGCCTATTTGCGTCCCACTGCTGGGCACAGGGCACAGGCCTCCTCTCATCACGAGAGTTTGGGCTATAGTCCCAACGCGGGCCCAGTGTGGATTGGGGGTTTATAAAGGCTATACATTATAACGACATGAATATTTATTTACACTTCACAGTCAATATTTTCGCTGAAGCAGCTTTTCGGTGAAGGAAAACATCGTGAGGAAACCTGCACGCATCTGCGAAGTAATTCAAAGATGTGTGTGAAGTCCCCAATCCGCACTGGGCCCGCGTGGGGACTATAGCCCAAACCCTCTCGTTATTAGAGGAGGCCTGTGCCCAGCAGTGGGACGCAAATAGGCTGTAGTAGTAATAGTAGTAGTCAATATTTTACTAATTGACTTACTGGTGATAACGCACAGCTGAAACTGCTGTTCTTAGAGAGCTGAAATTTTGCATGTACCTAGGTTCCTTATGAAGAGTAGGGGAGTGCTCAGAGAGAATTTCCCAAAAAAAACAGTCGGTAAAAGTAAACTACAACTAAGCTCCGAGCAATAGTGCGGACAGACGGACGGACGGACATAACTATAAGGGTTCCTTGTGGACTTCGGAACCCTAAAAATGGGATTTGACATGTTAAGAAGTCGCGAGGCTAGGTTAAAATTACACTTCCGCCGTGCAGTATATATGTTTCGGCTGAGCGACCCGACGAGCATACCTAGTTGATAATATCATAATGATTAATGACTAGGTAAAAGTTTAGAAGTACAATTTATCCTTTACAATTTTCATCCCAAACCGTCCAGTGGTTCACGTATGAAGAGGTAACAGACAGACAGACAGACAAAGCTAATTTCGCATTTATAGTATAAGTATACCATTCATTGATGTATTATAAGTAAGGATTCACAATCAGCCGAAGAAAAATGGCCCGTCAAAACGGGTGCCCGAACAACTTAGGCACCCGTTTGGCGCTCAGTAAATTTGCCACTTAAGTGTATAGTGTTAAGTTTACTTTTATATAAAATATTTATCTTGACACATATTATAAAGAGGCGTTATTAGCATATTGGAACGTATTTTCTAATGTCAGTTTGCTCCATATATTTTGACATATTCTGTTAGGCACTGTTCGTCCATATGTTATTAAAGGTCAATGATGCCATTACATCCAAATACCACAATAAACATTTTTTATCATTGAAATTTTTAATACAGACTGGTTTTAAAAATTTCGCCAGGTATATTTTAAGGTGTGGAGAAGCCCGAAGCTTATGGTGGGAACTTTTTATTTGCACAGCTACGAACTGGCTCCTTCTACTCTGTGGCAATTAAAACAACTATTTATTAACGTCGTGATACGGTTCAAATTACTGTGTGCAATACATGTTGACATATAATATTTTTAAAGTAAAGAACGCAAAATTAAATTAAAAAGAGAAAATGCCAAATTAAGAGGGTTTACTCCCAAAGCTGACGACGTCGCAAATAGCTGTCAAATATTTCGTTGTTTTCATTAATTTATGAATATTACTGAATGAAAATATGAATTATCGCTCTATCTATACTAATATTATAAATGCGAAAGTAACTCTGTCTGTCTGTCTGTTACCTCTTCACGCTTCAACCGCTGGACCGATTTGGATGAAATTTGGTATGGAGATAGTTGAAGTCCCGAGAAAGGACATAGGCTACTTTTTATCCCGGAAAAACGCATAGTTTCCGTGGGAACGCGATAAACGAATTCCACGCGGGCGAAGTCACGGGCAGAAGCTAGTGGTTGAATAAAACATTAAAATGAAATGAAAGTTTATTTCACAAGAACATATGGTAAGATCTTTATATATTAAAGATCTTACCAGATACATGCATGTGCCATAATATGTTCCGCCGGTACTGGCATGTGAAAATAGATTTCTAGAACAGAATATCAACGCTATACCTATGCTAATAATTCAAAATGTTATTAAGTATGGATTGCAACAATTATCCTAGGACCATGATTTTTTTAGGATTATGGAAGTACTATCTTTTGAAAACTTTCCGTCGCATTTTCCATGCATTGTAATGTAATCTTATCATTTGAATGCCTAACCAACAAATATAAAACGAGACGCGTCATTCAACCATAGAATGATAACTTCTTTTTTAATTCAGTAATATTGAGAAATTAATAAAAACAGCGAAACATTTGACAGCTATATGCGACGTTGCCAACTTTCGGGATAAACCCTCTTAAGTAAATTAAAGATTAGAAATAAGAGTTGTGTCATTCAAAATATATTATCGTTTTTAATGAAAAGGCAAAGACTACACACACAAGTAATACGGTCCCTTATACTACAAGGGTCCGTAATAATTAAAATATATACTGTGGAGACTGGCCGAGTACCTACAATCGGTTAGTTGTCACATTCTCTTCCAAAAATAGGTAATTTTAAGCGTAGAATTGTCTAGCATTTATTTATTTAGTCTTTTTATAATCATTGTAAAGTACGCATCTCTCAAAATATAATATCAATTCGACTTAAAATCTATTATTTCTTAGTTAGACAGTGTTAGGGCAGTAATAGGGCCAGTCTTCAAGATTTAGATATTTTAATAAGCTAGACATCGTCTTCGTGTCTTCGGATTCCACCGCTGATCTCCGTGTCTGCAGCATCTACCTGAGCTAACATCAACCCCCCGCTACAATACCTACTATAGCTTCTTCCCGCGACTTCGCCCGCGTGGAACTCGATTATCGAGTTCCCGCGGTAACTATAATAATAATAATAATAATAATAAGAGATTTTATTCACCAAAAAAAAACAAATAAAGAAACAAGCAGTTGAAATTACAAAAAGATGGTGGCGAAAAGGATGGTAGACTCAGCGATAACGCTGTGCGTGTTTCCGGGATTAAAGTAGCTTATGTCCTTTCCCGGGACCACACTATCTCCATGCCAAATTGCATCTCAATCGGTATAGCGGTTAAAGCGTGAAGAGGTAACAGACAGACAGAGTTACTTTCGCATTTATAAAATTAGTATGGATTGTAATGAGATACCTAATTAACATATGAATCTCTTTTTTGATGTCGGTTGATTAAATATTGGTATAGATAAACTTTGTTAGATAGATAGACAAAGAGCGACTTTTTATAATATCCTACCTTTACCATGTTTAGGTAAAGTAGTTATGAATCCTATGTAGCTGTGGTGGCCTAGTGGTTCGACCTACCGCCTCTCATGCAGAGGGTTGGAGGTTCGATTCCGGCTCGCACCTCTAAGGCCCGGTTCCTATATCCACGAAACGCCTCGTTTTGCCTACGGACGGTTGATTTTTGACATTTGTTCCATAGAGAATCTGTCAAATTTTAACCGTCCGTAGATAAAACGAGGTGTTTCGTGGATATAGGAACCGGGCGTAAGTTTACTTATGTGCGAAATTAAATTTGAATTCACCACTGAGCTTTACGGTGAAGGAAAACATCGTGAGGAAACCTGCACGCATCTGCGAAGAAATTCAAAGATGTGTGTGAAGTCCCCAATCAGCACTGGGCCCGCGTGGTGACTATAGCCCAAAACCCTCTCGTGATGAGAAGAGGACGGTACCCAGCAGTGGGACGAATTAAATAGGCTGTGTAGTAGTAGTAAGTTCGATTGAACCTGATTAGGTTCAATTTGAATTTACCGCTGAGCTTTTCGGTGAAGGAAAACATCGTGAGGAAACCTGCACGCGTTTGCGAAGAAATTCAAAGATGTGTGTGAAGTCCCCAATCCGCACTGGGCCCGCGTGGGGACTATAGCCCAAACCCTCTCGTTATGAGAGGAGGCCTGTGCCCAGCAGTGGGACGCAAATAGGCTGTAGTAGTAGTAGTAGTTATGAATACTGCAATAGCTACTTAGTTCCTACATTTTACAAGTGAAAACCATTATACAACCACAAATGCGTACGCGCATTACGTCACACGCCATCAAAGGGAGCCAAATGCACGTGTAGGAAAATTGGCTCGACATACCAAATACCAACCTCATAAATAAAAGCCAACCCATAGCCAACCCATTTAAGAGCACTTTGCAATGACAATAAGAACCAATATCGCGTGTCCTGTTAACGGCGAAGTAAGCTGTTTCAAATATAATTTTATGGAAGTTCAAGAAGCGGGAAATTACGTGAAACCTAAAAAATTTTTCAATAAAAAAATAAAAAACCGCCTTCAAACTCCGACAGACTGCGATGTCAATGTCAAGTTCACTATATGATTATCATTTCTTTGGGTCGGTTCACTTGACACCGACTTCGCAGTCTGTCGGAGTTTGAAGGCGGTTTTTATTTTTTTATTTAAAAATTTTTTTTCGGCTACAGTTTCCAAACATTACTATGGAAGTACATAAGTAACTCTGAAGTCCTCGAAATAGACACCAAAATCATCTACGTGCTAGCAAATTTGGAGGAGTTCCCTCATTTTCTCATGGATCCCATCATCAAAACTGAACCAAATTAATATGGGACCAACTTGGAAGTACCACCTTTCGAACAAAAAAAGAATCATCGAAATCGGTTCACGTTTACTATTTATTTTTGGTGAACGTACATAAAAAAAAATAAAAAAAAAGATTCCGACGAATTGAGAACCTCCTCCTTTTTTTGAAGTCGGTTAAAAATAACTTGAGTGACACAATCTGACTTATCGTCGGAGAGATCTAATAAGCGACATTTGACATTTGGTAGTTTACGTTTCGGTATATTGATGAGTAGCGCCCGCGAACCGGGAGACGAGCTGTCGGTAGGCCTCCAACAAGATGGAGCGACGATCTCGTGAAGGTCGCGGGAAACCGGTGGAAGCAAGTAGCACAGGACTGGTCTGAGTGGCGAGCCTTGGGGGAGGCCTATGCCCAGCAGTGGACGTCTTTTGGCTGAAATGATGATAATGATGATGATATTGATGAGTATGGAGTGTGGAATGTGTCTTGGTAAGGAGCGCAATCTTATATGGCGAAACAGTTGAAAACGTGGCCAGCGGATTTGATAAGCAATAAAACAAAACACACTCTCCTCACAACCGTTTTCGCCTCAGCAGCGCCATCTGAAGGCGCTACTGCAGACTATCCGCCTAGGTGGCTTGACACTTGTGGCGACCGCAGCGCCCCCAACCTTCCCGATTTGGTGTCCACTTTTGGAACTATAAAGATTGCGCTCCTTTACTTCAACCCTCCATAGTGATGAAGGCTAAGGGGCATTGTATTTTGCATGGAGCGATTCTGAATAAACGGCGAAAGCATATGATTTGATATAATATATAGATATATAAAATTGAACCTGATTGAACTTACTAGAGATCTTCTACTATCTAAAGTCCCGCGCCTTCACATTTCAAAACGCTTCAATGTATTTAAAAAGCAACACGAACACTCTCAACACATGTGTGCGTGCTGAGACAACCATCAACTATGCGTTGAGAGTGTTGGTGGTGCTTTTTAAACAATAATAAAAAAAAATAAGCGTTTTGAAATGTGAAGGCGCGGGACTTTAGATAGTAGATCTCTACTACTACTACAGCCTATTTAATTCGTCCCACTGCTGGGCACAGGCCTCCTCTCATCACGAGAGGGTTTTGGGCTATAGTCCCCACGCGGGCGCAGTGCAAATTGGGGACTTCACACACATCTTTGAATTCCTTCGCAGATGCGTGCAGGTTTCCTCACGATGTTTTATTTCACCGAAAAGCTCAGCGGTAAATTCAAATTGAATTTCGCACATAAGTAAACTTAGAGTTGCGAGCCGGAGTCGAACCTCCGACCCTCTGCATGAGAGGCGGTAGGCGAACCACTAGGCCATCACGGCTTCAATTGATTGAACTTAATGACGAGTATTTCACTCGTCTGTTTTGTATGAAACAAACAAGTAAAGCTGCACAGATTATGAAAAAAAAAACATCAACCCATAAAAGCTGTCTGACTGTTACCTTTTCCGTTTAAACCGATCGACCGATTTAGATGAAATTCGGTATTGAGATAGTTGGAGGCCCCGGGAAGGACGGGGCTAATTTTAATCCCGGGAAAACGCGTAGCTTCCGCAGGTACGTGATAATGATAACCGAATTCCATGCAGGCGTTGACGTGGGCAGAACTTAGTTACAAATATTTATCGATCAAGAGTGTAGATTTTTAGGCCAGACGGTCAATATCTGGTGATATTTGGCCGGACCGGTTCCGTTCATGTCATTTGCTACTTTCTTCTGGAATGACAATCCAGTGCGGTACGACTTACGAGTTTTATCGGTTGTTTTCTTAATTTTATACCGCCCACCATATCATTGTTTTTCAAGAATCAAGAATAGTTTTTTTGCCATAATACGTATATATACAAGATCTTAAAATTTAGTACTGAGTAGGTATCAGTATTCAGCCTGCAATGGCATGCAACTATTAAGTATGTAATTCTTTTCGTATTATCCCTTTCCTAAGGTTGACTGGAAGAGATCTCTGCTCGCGCATACTTGTTTTATAACTATATATTAATCCTCAGCCTTTGCAAATGTGTTACTGATCTCAGGGACGGACTGAAATCCAGCGCTGTGACACGGCAGGCTCCGGCCCGCGTTCACAGCACACGCTGAGTCCGCCCCTTTTGTCACAATTCTATTGTTTTTTGATAGGTGCATATGTATTATTTGTTTTTTTCTTTTATTTTTTTATTTATTTTTCTCCTTAATAATGTACCTAACTTTTTTGTGTTTTTGTTTTAAAGTGTGTGACAGTAAATATTTTTCTATTCTTCTATTCCACTCTTTTAAGACTGTCGCAAAAAGTTTTACGGCTTAATGTGTTATGCCTTTATGAAAAAGATTTATTACGAGCAAAGCTTCAATGCCGATAAGGACTGTAATTTTAATAAGCAAGATAAATAAAAAAAAACCTTTACATCACCCTTGGCCATAAAGTGGGATTTTCTGCCCGCTACGCGGAGAGAAAATCTCACTTCTTGGCCAAGGCAACACGTAAAACTTTTGACAAACCACGGGAGGTAATTCGTAAAGCCCCAGATCGCATATTTATGGCCCTCACCTTCGGTTCGGGCCACTGAAACCTGCTATCTGGGACATTTACGAATTCACCACCCTAGGTCTGTAATGTACCATTACTGATTATACTTCTTAGATTAGGTATATGACATACCTTTAACATTTTTGAAAAATCGAAATCGAATGAAAGAAACAATATCTTGAGGCAGTTGTATCCCAGTGGTTTGGATACCTGCCATTAAACTTAGAGTCAGGGGTTCAAATCGCAGCGAGGATCTCTAAATATAACTAAATTACCTCTCAGCTTTTCCATGTAGGTAAATAAAATAACTAATAATAATATCTCGATACCTGCACGCATCTGAAAAGTCATTCAAAGTTAAATTGTGAAGTTCCCTATCCTTGTTGTACCTTAGTACGCTAAAGCAATTGGTTTTCTGTCTACCTCAAACCCAAAGGGGCATAGTTTTATACATACATAGGTATGTACTTAATGAGCAATTTTTACAATGGTTGTTCCATTAAGTACTAAATTCTAATCATTATGGTATACCTATGTTATGTAAATACCTAGTGGTAATATTATAGCATTTTATTATTGTAAAACATGATAACGACGTGCCATATGGCTTAAAAGTGAAACGGTACAATCTATACTAATAATAATAAGTCTGTAGAAGAACTCGTGTATGAAACTTGAAAATAAAAAGAAACTATCAAGTCGAGGGGATGTATAAACGACACTGAACACAAAATAACAATTTTTAGAAAAAATGTCTGTAAGTATTGTATTTATGTATGTCCGGATTTAACTCGATAACTACTGGACGGATTGCAACAAAATTTGGTATGTTGGTAGTTGATAGCAGAGATGAGTGATAAAGGCTACTTTTTATCACGAAAAAAACGCATAATTCCCGCGGGAACGCTATTACCGAATTCCATACTGGACGAAGTCGCGAGCAGAATCTAGTAATAATAGGGGAGACGACAACTTTTTTCCTTAGTCTATCAGGAAGATTATTGAAAAGTATTGGACACGTATTTTTTTCTTTTTTCACGTAATAAAACTTATACGGAGATATATTGAGTTGAAATGTCGCGTGACGTCACGGTTAGGTACGATTTATACCTAACGGTGACGTAGTTAGCTCCCACTCTCCAACTTTAATGCGTTTTAACTTAGTCATTCTTTGTTAATTTGATAAAACAAAAAATACGTGTCTAATATTTTTTTATTACCTGACTGACGGACTAATTAGAATTGCGATTTCTTCACCCTGTCGTCATCCCTATTATGCTCATGTTCTAAAAAAAATCTCAATTTATTGTCTGTATGTTACTCGCTCTAACAAAATGAATATTCAATCTGGAACCCTACGGGGAAAATTAATGAGAATGTTCCAGTTCATATTTTTGTATCATTGGAACACTTGGAATGTCAAATGATTTCGTTTGACCTTTTTTTTAACACTGAAATAAAAAGGGCAGGTAAATGAGGAAGATATTATCGTGTCTTGCAAATTATTGTCAGGTAGATACTTTATTCACTGTATCTGGGCGACCGAGGTTTGATCGGTTGAAAAAAAAGTCAAAATAAGTTTTCCCAGGTAAGTCAGTAAGTGAGACCACTGAGCTTTACGGAGATGGAAAAAATCGTGAGGAAACCTGCACGCATCGGCGGAGTCATTCATGGATGTGTGTAAAGTCTCCAACTGGGTCCGCGTGGGGACTATAGCCCAACCAAACCATCTCTTGATGAGAGGAGACCTGTGCCCAGCAGTGGGACGTAAATAGGTAAGAGGTTAAGTTTCAATATCATGCACAGAGGCATTCTATCTTAGGCCTCAGGGTAGGATAGGCATTCGAGATCTTATGGTTTCTTAATCAGGGGATCAGGATTTCGGTGTCCATGGGCCGCAGTGAACACTTAAGTACCATCAGGTGGGCTGTGCGCTCGTTTGCTTAAACCATCGACATATAAAAAATTACAATATTCCAAATTAAGTACCTATGTCACCCATCAAATCGTGTTCAATCAACAGTCCCAATTAAACTAATTTGCGCGATAAAAGTCAAAGTCCAATCACGCCTGACAATCAAAATAAACATAGACAAATAATTAATTGAAAAAACCGCAAATGCTTCTGAATCTGAACATTTATGGCGCTGCAATATGCACAGTCAGTGTGTCGCGCCGGTCACTCCGCGCGGACGTGTGTAACGGTATTGCAATCTATTGCGTGTTCGGAATTCGAAATTGAAGTTCCAATTCGGAATTTTGTGTTCGGAAGTCGATTTGAAGTTTGAATTTGGAATTGTGTTATGCTACGCTATTGTTATTGGTGAGTTGGGTTTTGTTGGTGATTATGAATTTGGAAACTTGGAAAGTTCGTTCTGGGTTTTTTGCTAAAAATATGTGCTTTTAAAGTTAACATGTATTTGAATATTTTTGTAGGTTCTTTAGGGTAATACATTTTACTAGATACCTAAGCATCTGAAGGATAAATCTAAAAGCAAGTTTACCTATGACATAGGTAGCCAGTTATTAAAAACTATGTAAGTAAGTACTTATGTTTTTTTCCTCCTTGGTATGCTTACCTTCTGACTACTTTCATAGTACATTACAGACCTAGGGTGGTGAATTCGTAAATGTCCCAGATCGCAAGTTTCTGTGGCCCGAACCGAAGGTGAGGGCCATAAATATGCGATCTGGGGCTTTACGAATTACCGCCCGTGGTTTGTCAAAAATTTTACGTCTTGCCTTGGCCAGAAAGTGAAATTTTCTCTCCGCGTAGCGGGCAGAAAATCCCACTTTACGGCCAAGGATGATGTAAAATACTTTATGGCACACGTAAGTAACACAAGGAAAAATGTAAGATTCTTAGAACTTTTTAAAACCAAGTACCTAAAACATTTATATTTTTATGTATGTATACTACCTGAAAAAAAAAAAACATCTTGTGAGTAAAGTTGAATTTGGCTTTTAACAGCATTTATTTCAAACCATAGTAAAACACTATACCTATTAGCGGGTAAAAAAAAACTGTAAAAAAGTTGTCTGTATGTCGGTTTATGGACGATAATTTTAGCTTTTCCGCGCAACTTCGCATGCGCAGAAAGATTATAATTTAAAACCCCCTTTTTTTTCGTTCCCGTGGGGATTTCGGGAAATCCTCTCTTAGTGTTGGCACCTGCATGCCAATTTTTAGCTTTCTACGTCCAGTAGTTTCGGCTCTGCGATGATCGATCAGTCATCAGTCAGTTTCTTGTTTTATATATATAAAGATAACGTCACGTAACGCTACAACGCTACTATAGCGTCATGTTTTTTCGTGATCGCAGCCGGCGTTCATCAATTTATAAGACGTTATCACGTCAAAAACCAATCGTTTTGTATCCCTGTTTCATGATGATTATCACTTTATCAACATAAGAGTAAGAGATTCAAAGTTTCAAACGACGCAGAGAGGCAAGATGGAATATTTTCATTATTTTTGTGTTTTTAGTATAATTCTAGAAATAAAATTAAGTTTTCATCTTTGCTCAACTTGCTTCATATCTGCTTACCTAATCATTCATCATCAATTACATTGCATAGTATAAAACAAAGTCGCTTTCTCTGTCCCTATATCCCTATGTATGCTTAAATCTTTAAAACTACGCAACGGATTTTGATGCGGTTTTTTTTAATAGATAGAGTGTTTCAAGAGGAAGGTTTTCATATATAATTTGTTATAGTTTAACGCTCAATTCCCGCGGGAACGCTATAACCGAATTCCACGCGGACGAAGTCGAGTAGAAGCTAGTTTGAAATAAACCATAGATGTCCAATGGTTGACTTAAAGAGATCGCTGAAGCGATAAGTTTGACTGTTTTTATTGGATTCTGTTTTTATCAGTAAATGTAACGCAGACAAGAGTATTATTGTTTGCAGTATTGTAGTAGGTATTTTTTTCAATTTTATTGTGCGCCTGCAGTTGTCATAACATTGACACAATTATTTACGGGTTGATACTTTTCTAAACCGTTAAAAACATAAGTAAGTTAATGATTGTGAGGGAAACTCATTATTATTCACTCCCAATAAATTCCAAAATAGCTTATTGCTCAATCAATTGAGCTTTTCGGTGAAGGAAAACATCGTGAGGAAACCTGCACGCACCTGCGAAGTAATTCAAAGATGTGTGTGAAGTCCCCAATCCGCACTGGGCCCGCGTGGGGACTATAGCCCAAACCCTCTCGTGATGAGAGGAGGCCTGTGCCCAGCAGTGGGCCGTAAATAGGCTGTTGTAGTAGTAGTTATTGCTCAATAGCTATCATTCAAATCCATTCAGCCAGAAGAATGGTTTTGAATGATAAGTTTAACTTTGCAGTGTTAAAATAGGTAAGCAAATATTTTATTCAATTAAAATTGAGAAGAAACTGAAAGAAGTCTAAACAGAATCATTCTATGCTTTCAAATGACCAAAACAGAGAAAACCATCTTGATAGTTTTTAAATTCTATATGTACCTACTATTAAACGAGCAATATTTGTGTTTGTACTCACGTTCTCGAAAACGGCTCTAAGGATTAGAAAATCGCGGGTACTGTAAGAAACAACAATATTCATTTTAGGATATTTATTGATAAGTAACAATTAAGTAAGCCTTCCAAATCGGTCTAGGTTAAACTAAGGCAAAATTGTAGTCCTATCTATTTTGTACTAATTTCGTTATTCAATTCAAACGGTATATATAACTCGTTTAATTACTCAGATAAAGAAATTTCAACATGATTTTTACAAACCAAGTAAAGTAACAAACTTATTAATTCGCGTGGCAAAAATCGGAACTACTTATTCGCCATACTAATTTGAGAGATTCTTTGGACAGTGGCGCCGCGGTGATGTGAAAGGTGACGAATGGTACCATATGACACAACCAATATGGCTGTATATGGCATACGAAGCCGCGCTTACCCCGTTGACATGGGGTCTACTACTACTACTACCACTACACCCTATTTGCGTCCCACTGCTGGGCACAGGCCTCCTCTCATTACGAGAGGGTTTGAGCTATAGTCCCCTCGCGGGCCCAGTGCGGATTGGAGACTTCACACACATCTTTAAATTACTTCGCAGATGCGTGCAGGTTTCCTCACGATGTTTTCCTCCACCGAAAGGCTCAGTGGTAAATTCAAATTGAATTTCGCACATAAGTAAACTTAGAGGTGCGAGCCGGAATCGAACCCCCGACTCTCGGCGTGAGAGGCGGTAGGTCGAACCACTAGGCCACCACGGTTGACATGGGGACTATTTATACTTAATCCGCGCCATATTAAGTATGTTTTACTGCAGTACTCGCAAACCGGCCCAGGCGCAGCTTTTCTCACGGATTATGTAAAGGTTGGACCATACTGGTGAGGAATTTAGCACTGGTTGAACTGGTAGAATGCATTATGGCATTTAAGTTCGCCTTTTGTCGCCTGCTTAGTATTTGGACCCGTTGATTTTCCGGAATAAAAAAAGCATGTCGTGAGCGAAAAAAAAGTAAAAGAAAAAACGACTTGAAAAGTCTCCAGAACAAATAACATTTAAGTTATTAGCTTTATCCATAACGAACTAAGAGGGGAGTAGAAAATAGCCTGAATGGGTTCGAGAAAAGGATGGTAAATCACTCCTTTTTCCCATAGGGGTAGGCAGAAACCACTTGCTTCCATTTGCTCACGACTCTTACTTAACATACCTCTCTCGCTTCTTCAACTGTCATTCCGTTCCGCATACATGCTCGTCGGTTTAGAGTACTTTTGACCTGGCCTTTCAGATTGTCTTGAATTTGATCTAAGAATATTCGACTCGGTCTTCCTGTTCCAACACCTCCCTTCACACTAACCTTTACTTAAATACTTTTTATCAGTCTTCTTTCATTCATCCTTTCCATACATCATCATCATCATTTCAGCCAAAAGACTTCCACTGCTGGACATAGGCCTCCCCCAAGGCTCGCCCCTCAGACCGGTCCTGTGCTACTTGCTTCCACCAGTTTCCCGCATTCTTCACGAGGTCGTCGCTCCATCTTATTGGAGGCCTACCGACAGCTCGTCTCCCGGTTCGCGGGCGCCACTCGAGAACTTTCCGGCCCCATCGGCCATCAGTCCTGCGAGCAATGTGCCCCGCCCACTGCCACTTGTAGTATAGATCGTTGGTAATAATCTCATATGGCCCACCCCTTACCCGTGCTGCCAGTCTAGATATTCGCGATGAGTCAACATACTACGTAAAGCACACCACAACTTAGAAGGCGCGTGGATTAAGCGATAATAGACTCTGCGTCAACGGCTTAAGTGCTTCGCCACGCGCCTTCTAATTTGTATCGTGCTATACGTGCTTTAGACAAGTTACTTTATGAGCTGCTCCGCAAAACTATGTATTGGAATTTGTGTCCCGTTGTAATTTATTGAAACAATATTTATTGAAAATAGTTCTATATGTAGCTTATAGTGTCTTGTATTGTTTAAACCAAATTTGAAACCCGTATTTATAAAATTGATACAAATAAAATACTTAGATCTGTAACAAAAAAAAAACTACAAATATTCTATTCTCATAAAAATATTTTTAAAATTTCATAAGGCTGCATGTACAATCGCTTCATTTAGTAGTAGTTAACTACAAGCCAGCGTATAATAAAATAGATTCTACTCAAAACAAATGTAGAAAAAATTTAATCACACACGCATGCGAATTCGTGAATGCTGATTCATTGAGATAAAACGACACATGGTCTCACCGCGTGTTTCGTTCATCACCAATACCATTGTATTTGCTGATTCTACTTACACGTGTTTAGATTCTGTGCCGTTAAGAAAACTACTACTACAGCCTACTCGTATTTGCGTCCCACTGCTGGGCACAGGCCTCCTCTAATCACGAGAGGGTTTGGGCTATAATATAATCCCCTCGCGGGCCCAGTGCGGATTGGGGACTTCACACACATCTTTGAATTGCTTCGCAAATGCATGCAGGTTTCCTCACTTTCAGGATTTCAATGATGCTTTTTTTGTTTAAAGGTAGTATCTCTTACTTGGCCTCATTAAATTGGTTCAGTTCTCATGATGGGATCCATGAGAAAAGGAGGAAACTCCTTAAAATTTGTCAGCACGTTACATGATTTTGGTTTCAAATTGGAAGATTACAAAGTTACTTATGTCCTCCTATAAAATTTAATATTTGCAATGGGCACAGTCGGGGAATTGGTCCTCTATTCGGGTCTATTTTACCCAATTGCCCTAAAGGCAACGATCATCACAAATGTCCTGTACCTATCTGAAAGAGGCATAAAGCAGTGTTAGGCGGACCCAAACACGACAGCTCCCATTTTCATGTAACAATCATCGGAATCATAGAAACGTATGAATAAGTGAACAAATAAATATATATTTCCAGCCATCTGGCATGCTAATGGCCTGGTACAGCAAATTATTTGACTAAAGTGACATTTAATTACGTTATTGATCATTTGTGGACTTTTTACAATGATATTCATATTCATAGGCATTAGGTACCAGAATTTGTTGGATGAGTGTTTGCATATTGTAGCCTACACGACATGATCTTATATTCATGATAATACTCATACTCACGTCTAAAAGTTGTGAAGTCCAGTCGCCCGAAATGATTCATGTCACAAGACCTCAGAGATCATCGTCCGTGGAGATAAGTAAATGCGTTATAATTACCTCAAGTCTTGTCCTTCGTCGCGGTCCGGCGCACTCCGTCTCGGCGCTTGCGCACGGTCTTAGGATGATCTTTCTTAAACAATGATTATACGCAGTCCACCAGTCTGCCCGGTGGCTCAATTCTCATCTTAAAGTATCAAGATTAATTTTTTCCGAACGACGTCTACTGCTGATCATAAGTTCCTCCTAATCTTCGACAGGCAGAAGCTCTCTTTAACTAGGCAAACTTCTCAATTAGATTTTCATATCTATCAAAAGTCTCCCATACATAATATGTCCCTATAAACAAACGCGTTTGAGCCGTTTCTTTCCGGAAAAACTTGTACCTGATAAAATCATCAAAATTCAAAAATCAATCATTTATTCAGCAAATTGGCCACATAGGGACACTTTTACACGTCAGAAAAAGAATTTACCAGCGCTTCCTAGACCCATTGCTTGAGAAGAAGCGTCGCAACAAACTAAGAAGGCCTTTTTTCAAAAATTCCACATAAGTATAAGTTTACATTTCAACAATACAAAAATTTACATTTGTATTACATGTATAAAATATACATTGGATTGTCTTTCTATCTTGTACCGTCATTATTTTTCTGGACCTGGTCGGCCTTCAGCTCTGAGACAAATATGTCTGATCTTTGCAACTTAACTTTAGCAATACTTCGGGTTAGTCCGTTATCATAGACTCTGACTCTGACTGATTCATCACGCTGGGAAACGCCAAGAGAAGCCCTACATTATCTTAAACCCAGTCTAACCTACCCTAGTATCACACCCGCGACACCCCATACAAAGGGAACCTAAACTGCTAACGAAAACAAAATGGTGTACAATTACGTGCGCGTGTCTGCGTGATTGCTAGTTTCGACCGGTTTTGCTAATACCCCGACCGCGGGGCGTCACGTGTCTCTACTGATGATACATATATACTGTGCTAGTAGGTAGTTTAGAATAGTGTAGGGAACACCTTTTAAATTCCATTAGTTCAAGTGCTGATTTTCGGAAGGCAGTAAAGTTTCTGCCATTATGTATATTTTGTCACCGAAATTTTGTCGTACAGACTTCTTTCTAACTGAGTTTTAGTCATTATTGCAGGGGATGTTTCCACTGAAAACACTGAAAATAAAGACCATGATCAATAAGTATGATTTAATACTAAAAGGTCCAATCTAAATAATTCAAGTCATGTTAACATGCGCTACATGTATCATATTTTAAAGTTTAAATTTCAATGACACAAAATTGCAAGATTAAGCCTTTTCCTTTACGGTTATAATTGACCAAGACTAACCGGCCGTGGTTAATTAAGGTTTAAAACAGACATGCCTACATGCATTACGAATTTCTTTGCAAGCAAAATGACTCAGTGAATGAAACTTCGTATAGCAACTGCCATGCCATACAAGTTAAGTGAAATAAGAGGTGAGTTATCCCTCAAATACCGAGTGAGGTATTATGATGATAATATACTCATTGACTCAGTGAATGAAACTTCGTATAGCATCTGCAATGCCTTACAAGTTAAGTGAAATAAGAGGTGAGTTATCCCTCAAATACTGAGTGAGGTACACTATGATGATAATATACTCATTTTAAATTCTACATTGTGTCGACAGGACAGCCTTCTGAAAAATACCAAGAGTAGTTAGATCTGTTAAAGCGAATTTTTTACTATGAAATATATACACCCAACAGCAATGAATTCGGGTCACTTTCTATAGCATTTTCCATACAAAGTGATCCGAATTAATTGCTGTTGAGTGTAGTTTGACTATTGGTGCTTTCTCTCCCCATGTCCCCTAATCGAGATTGAAAACTAAACTTACCTTTTTACACTATTTCGTAAATAAAATAGGGTAAGAGGTAATTCTTGACACTATTGACAATTAATACGACGACAATGACATAAAAACTTCATAAAAACAATGCCAGTGCAAGCAGTGTGCTGTCAATTGTGACGTTTTAACTATTTACAATATTTTTGAAAACTTTAAATACCAAACTTTGACGAGATTTCGACTACATAAGGTAAAAAAAAACGAAAATTTACGAGTGACCGATTTCCTTTTGATTTTTTTTACAAATTGTACTTTCCCACGCGAAGATTCCTCAACGCTGATCGGTATTTAAAGAACCAGTTTCAGTTTATGTTAAATAAACCTTGGCATATGAGTGTATTGGCTAAGATTCTGCATCATCTATATTATCTTCTGTAATATGGCCCACTTTATAAGTAACAACTCGTATTTATTTGTGCAACACTGAACTTCCCGTGGTGTGTGATTGGCGTCAACAATCTGTTCATTTTTTCAAAGTTGCACGTAGGATAACATAAGGTAACATTTTAGTAATAGTGTATAGTAATAATAAACATGTGTATGTATAAGATGATGTCTGAAAGTGTGAGGGCGCATTCATTTGAAAAAATTCATTCCTTACATTATTATTTGTAGGCAAGCACACATGCCACACCTGATGATAGCGGACACTGCGGCCCGTAAGAAATTTTACGATATCGAATGCGTTGCCAACCCAAAGGTTTAAAATGTAAATACCTTTATGCCAGTAATTTTACCGGTTGCCTTACCGGGACACAACAGTGCGAGGACTGCTATTTGCCGGCAGGTTAGCTAAGTAAGTCGGCCAGCAAAAAGCCTTAGTCTCACGCATCACTTTTTACATTTCAGACAATGCTGAAAATCGGTGGCGGAGCTGTCCTAATAGCGGCGATCGTCGCCGTGTTCGTGGTGGCCACCCAGGGCCGCGACCCCGACTTGGAGGCCCTGGAACACGAGGGTCGGGAGTACATCATGCAGCTGGACATAGCGTCGGGGATCAGAAGGAACCGCGCGCACAAAGCCGAGTGGGACTACACGTCCAATATCACGAAGGAGAATGAAGAGAGAAAGGTATTTTTGTTTTTTTTTACACGAAAGTCGTAATTTTATTAATGACTATTACAATTGCTATACCCGAAAGGGGCCTTAGCTTATAAGTTTTTCACTTGAAAATTTATAGTTTAATTATTTTGTAAAGTTAAGGAAAGAAAGGCTAATTATTATTATTATTATAATTGATAGCACATAACAAACGTCCAGAGAGCATCTAACAAAAGCTAGGACTCTGAATTTTTTAATGAGTGGTGTTCAAGAACTCTTCAGAAATTACCGCATGCCATGACAATCGTGAGCCTTCGTTCGTACTTTTGTAGTATGTATAAGGATTCGCCAAGTCAATCTGCATAAGTTCCTCTGATTGTCGAAGGTGCGGCAGAGGGTCTTGTGTGAGGTTGAAATCATAGACACACGGAGAGGATCCTTTCTTGCAAACGCAAATTTGTTTTATGCATGCTTTATCTTTGATTTTAATGCACGCATTATAATTTTAAAAAACTACAAAAAATCAGCTGCTATAAATATTCAAAAGCAAATAAAGCCATGGGCAAAAAGCTAGTGATTCGTTACAGAAAACTAGAAATAGACCAACGTCTTTAAAAATTACACTATAAAAACAACACGTTAAATTCGATAAAATATCGTAGGTATGTTACCTATCAGTAAATAGGTATATCGTGCATAGTCAGTTCATCATGAATCACAGCAAGTACAGTTATGTAGGTACCTATACAAAACCAGTTATCAATGTAAATACATCTTAGTAGATTGTGGATTGCGTGTACAATCAAGCAATTCATCAATCTTAAGTGGCATGGCTGTGCCAAGTCAATGCTCGATTAATGGTCTGGCCTAAATTGTGCGCATTTTTAGAAGCGCTACACAAAATATCAGCAGTAATGTTTCGATATACCATACTTTATGGTTTAGGTTAGGTACTCTAACATGATCCGAATAGTGAACTTCTGCAAGTAGTTTGAAAAGAGCGAGACAGAGAGAGATTATTCTACCTTAGTTCAAAGATTTCATTGTCTTAACTGTGCCTTTAATCACTGTGTGTCAATGAGGGAGTGCTTTTAACGTTGACAATGAAAAAGTTCAAAGACAGTCTATTTGATTTCAATTTACAAAGGAAATTAACACAGCTAAGGTTTGTAATAAAAAGCTCAAAATATGTTTACTGATAAAATAACTGACGTCTTTTCAGATACAACTGCAACTAGAGATCTCGAAGCAAGAGAAAGCGGCATGGGAGGAGACGAGGATGTACCGGTGGCAGGAATTCCAAGACCTGACGTTGCGGAGGATGTTCAAGAAATACACCCAGCTGGGAGTCGCGGCGTTACCTGACGAAAAGTACAAGCTGCTGATGAAGTTGGTGACAGGAATGGAGTCGAACTATGCCACGTCGAAGATCTGCTCATATAAAAACGACAGTAAATGCGATTTGGCGTTAGAACCAGGTAAAGTGTGCAAGTAAGAGACAAGATAAAGGAGGTGGTGCAGTATATTGCCGAAAGGATTCATTCGGCATTTGGTTTAAAAGACTGAGCGTAAGCGAGGCTTTTAAAGAAATAAGAAGCCTTCAAAGCCATTCCTACGGTATTTTTGATTACTCTTTCATTGATTAAGCGGTTTATAAAGCTTGACTTTTGATATTTCTTCTACAGATTGATCGAAGGTATAAGAAATCGAGGGAGTTGTGCAAATCTGATGTCATTTGGTTAAATAGATAGCAGAGTTTCTGGTTTAAAAAAATTACGTTGCATTATCTTACGTTGCACCGCCACATCAATTTCTGCTTTGCCCAAAGGTTTTAAAGGCAGAGAATGCCTCTGCATTAAGTTTGCCTTTGCATTCGTTTTTTACTAATGGAAAAAAAAGTTTAAATTATTAAATAAATATTAGGTATCATCCATTCCAGATATTACGGAGATCTTCGCCAAAAGCCATGACATCGCCGAGCTGCAGCACACGTGGGTGGAATGGCATAAGGCGGCCGGCGCGCGCGCCAAGGAAAACTTCACCCAGTACGTGATGCTCAATAACGAGGCCGCTAAGCTTAATGGTGAGTGTAAGCAGAGACAGTGTACACAGACAATCTCCTAACATTGCGTCGTACATCGGAATAGTACATTTTGATGCAAGTATGTTTTTTTTTATCACAAGTCCCTGGTTATACAGGCGCAAGCGAAAGCGAGCGTTAACATCAGGGAGGAGTGTGTGACAATTTTGCGCGTGTATAAATCGTCATTTTTTAATACATTTGCGAAAAATTAGACTTTAAAGTAAAAAAAAACGAGCAGGATAAAGTTCAAAAAACTGTACACACTAGCGCGCAAAAATTTCAACGCACGCTCACTAGGTGTCGCTCGTTCGGAAATGATGAACCTTTCGCACGCTAAACAGGTATCGAAATGTTTACTTTTTGAGCACCTGTATTAAAAAAAGCTCTTTATGTGAGCAATATCCAGGGGCGCTTCGGATTTTCTTACAGACTAGGTACCTAGGCAATGACATCTTTTATCGCATTGCAGACAATGTTATTTTTCTATGATCGCGTTTAACCATAGACAACCTAACATTTAACACTTATTTCGGGCATATGCTGATTTATGAAGAAGTTGTAGGTATGAAGGTTGTAATTCTAGGTTTACCTTGCTATTTCTATGGTATAAGGCAGTGTAAGCCTGAGTGGCAATACTAGCGACATCTAGCGGCGAGTAGTCACGTTTGACGCTTTACACCGGGTTCCTATATCCGCAAAACGCCTCATTTTGACTATACTATTTCAATTTCAGGTTGCAAATTGAAAGATTCTGCATGTCACAAATGTCTAATTTTACCATCCGTAGCCATAACTTATCGTTTTGTGGATATAGAAACCGGGTGTTAGAGATGTTATCATTTTGTTGATAATTTCTTAGATTTTAAAAATATGGAAGAGTCGACGATATGCGAAGAATGGATAGATTTACAAACTACTACTACAGCCTTTTTGCGTCCCACTGCTGGGCACAGGCCTCCTCTCATCACGAGATGGTTTTGGGCTATAGTCCCCACGCGGGCCCAGTGCGGATTGAGGCCTTTACACACATGTTTTCCTTCACCGAAAAGCTGAGTGGTAAATTCAAATTGAATTTCGCACATAAGTAAACTTCGAGGCATGAGGCTCTGCTCGAACCACTAGGCTACCACGGCTTTAAGATTTACAAACATGTGTTGTTTATTATTTCAGGTTACAAAGACGTAGCCGAGTGGTGGCAGTCTGAATACGAGGTGTCAGATTTCGAAGAGCAACTCGCGAAGCTGTGGAGGGACGTCAAACCACTGTACGACCAGCTCCACGCGTATGTGAGGAAGCAGCTCAGAGACAAATATGGGCCTGAGATGGTTTCTGCCAGAGGACCTATCCCGGCTCATTTGCTAGGTATGTTCTTTTTGAATACGACTACACATACATAAACTTGTTGCCTGTTTCCCGTTGGGGTAGATAGACGTCACCAGCTTCTATCCAAGTATATCTCCCTCACTTCTTCTACATTCATCCCTCTCTGCTTGCAAGCTCGTCGGTACTTTTAATTGGGCCTCTCTTCAGCATATCACCAATTTAGTGTACGATCGTCGAGAGCGATCTACGCATCGTACGTACGATACTTGTACAATTAGATTTAAAAAGCAAGATACTAAAGGAGTTGTCAATGTTTTCTCATGTTTCACGCCATAAACGATGCCTGCGAATTCGCACACGGATAGATTAGAAATGTTAGCAGTTTTAAAAAAGGCAGAATTTATTGTTGTACTGTTAGAAATAGGTAACTACTATATTTTAATGTAAACTTTTTATTTTATTATGTATTTACGCACTAGCACGCAATTATTTTACTCATTAAAATTTACTCAGTAGAATAGAAAAATAAAGTAAATTAAAAAACCTTGTCTCTGTTAGTAGTTTCCTTTCGGCAAACATAATCATTCGTAATAGCATAAAGGATTTGAAACTTTGATGATGTTTATTTCTTTCCAGGCAACATGTGGGCTCAAACGTGGAGTAACATAGAATCGTTCACACGTCCATACCCGGATAAGAAGGAGATAGACATAAGTCAAACGATGAAAGAGCAGAACTACACCGCGCTCAAGATGTTCCAAATGTCAGATGAGTTCTTCAGGTCGTTGAACTTGACCGCTATGCCTGAGAAGTTCTGGAAGAACTCGATCATTGAGAAGCCTACTGACAGAGAGATTGTGTGCCATGCGTCCGCTTGGGACTTCTATGATGGCGAAGACTTTAGGTAATTGAAATGTTTGATGTTTTTCTTCGATTGGCATGCGTGTTTTCTGATTACTCGTTAACGTTGTGATTGTTTTTGTTTAATTTATCTTTGCAGTTCTTTTTAGAGAGGAGAATAGCGTCTTTACTTTTGTTTGCCTGATAGCGAATATTTTTTGGCAAAAGCTTTCAAAAACTTCATTGCTGATTTTCTTGTTATTTTGCTCGGTCAAGAAGATTTAAGTTATTGGAACTGTTCTGTGACGAGCTATATTAATCGCTGCATTTTCAAAATTCTCTTAATCTAACATTTGGCTTAATTTCAAGGATAAAACAGTGCACCACAGTAGATTACGAATATTTCCAAACTACACACCACGAAATGGGACACATACAGTACTTCCTCCAATACAAACACCAGCCAATCATATTTCGAGACGGAGCTAATCCAGGTAATTGATTTGCGAGTTTTTTTTTTATCAGGATCAAAATGTGCACGAGGATTGATAAGGAGATGTTCAGAGTGGTCCATCATGAGATGGGTCATGTGCAGTATTACCTGCAGTATGTGAACCAGCCAGTGATTTTCCGTGAGGGAGCGAATCCAGGTGACTTCTTGGTTCAGTAACGGATTGTGTTGTCTAAAACTTGGATGTCTAAAAATAACAGGGACTTCTGGTAGTGATACCGGACAAGACTGCAAAATATGTGTACTGAAATTACTCATGATTCATAATGATTAGGTACCTACAGCAGCAGGCTCATTGCGATAGGCCATTCGTTTCAACAGATGGTTATCTGTTGAATGATGAATTTGATGATAAGTGACGCACCTTACCATAAGTATAGCTGTTTAGTTTCGCACGGAACGGTCGGTTATATTGAATAGCGCAAATGAATGAGCCGCAATGAGCCGTTTGCACCTTATTATGCACAAAACAATATAATGATTAGTAATATTATCATTGGCATTAAATAAATGAGTATCAAAATAATTAAACTAAAAAATGGGATTACTAATAGTAATATGGAATACAAAATGAAATATAGCCTACAACCTACCATAAGATAACAGTTAAAATTTATAATGCAATTAATTTACTACCAGATGATTCCAGACTTATTCAAGCTATTCAAAATTTTACAGAGACAATACTTGGTCGATGAATAAAAAACATGGTAATAGATAACCATCGACGTATTGTCGATGGTTATCTATAATCTGCAAACGGTTTCAGGCTTCCACGAAGCTGTCGGCGACACGATAGCGTTGTCGGTGTCGTCGCCGAAGCACCTGCGCCGAGTCGGGCTCATCAACGGCGACGCGGAGGACGAGCAAACTGAAATCAACCAGCTATACAAAATGGTGAGTAATACGTAAAATACGACTTTAATTTTATTAAAAATAGCTACCTAATTCGTGCCGGAACAGATCAAATAACCCGTACCGTTTATCTGTACGAAAACGGGGAGAGAATACCTACTTTTCCCGCTTTTGGTGTCTACCTCAATGAATGGCTACTACTCCAAGGCTTATTATACAAAAGAGGCTCTATGGCCAATAGGTACCAATTTTGCTAAGATGACGCCTCTAGTGTCACAAATCTAGATAATAGGCGATGGTGACCACTCTCCATCAAGAATTTGATGATTTTTTTAGGGATCTTGATTAAACTTTGTGTTATGTTACTGAAGATTTCTTATTTTTGCGCTATTTTTTTCAGGGCATAGACAAGATAGTTTTCCTTCCTTTCGCCTATACCTTGGACTTGTTCCGCTACGGCGTGTTCCGCGGCACGACGGCACCCGAAGACTACAACTGCCACTACTGGCACCTTCGTGAGACGCTGCAGGGCGTGGAGCCGCCTGTTCCAAGGACTGAGGCGGACTTCGATGCTGCGGCCAAATATCACGTGTCGGCTGATGTGGAGTATGCTAGGTATGTTTTTAAGGGGAGATTGGAGGTGGAGAATATAGTTACGCTGAATTGGGTTTTCTTATCAAGTTAAAACGCTGATTAATTCGAGAAATAGTGTGAAATAAGGCCTGAAACATACCTACTAACGTTATGGATTCAGTAGTTTAATACATAAAATGAAATCGAATTATGGTGAAGAGGAAAAAATATTCTTTTAAAGATATTCACGAGGCTGGCTGACTGTAAATCAAATCTACGTACATGGGTAGACATTGAAGTCGTTCAAGTACGTATTACCTATGATGGGTAGATTTTGTACAATTGGGGGAGTCTTACCACATTTTCCTTCTGCAGGCTGTTTACAAACTTGGTTTGTTTAATGTTTTATAGGTAAAAATGGTTCCGAACGGAGGACCGACTGCCCGACTGAAACCAGGCAGTCGTCCCCTTTTCTAAATAATGCATATCTATTATTCACCTCGCTTTTATTTGTTTCCAGATACTACGTGTCCTTCATCATCCAGTTCCAGTTCCATAGAACACTCTGTGACCTAGCCGGCGAGTACTCCCCTACCAAAAAGCTGGTCGACTGTGATATCTACCAGAGCGTTGCCGCTGGTAACGCTTTAGCGTAAGTATTTGCGATTACATACTAAATATTGGTCACTTTATCTCGTGAGAGGTGGATTGGATCAAGCTCAGCAATAGGACCTGAATAATCTAGTGGGGTGGTGGTAGTGGACTTTCTACTTCGGATTTGTGTTGAAGACTAGAGGCTCTAAAGACTTGTGTGACACCAGTCTGCACCACTATTGGTGATAGTTGTGGTTCTGCTGATGAATCAAATGATGATGACTATGAAGCAAAAATATCGAAAAGTATAATGCAGGGCACTTTTTTCTGATGCAAGAAGCTAAACAGTGTCGGTTTTACGTACATTTTTACTTCAATGGTCTAAAACAAGGGAAATTTTCTTTATCAACAAATCTAATTAATGTTGCATGTTTAGTGATAAGGATAAAAAAATGTGCAAAATATGCATTTTTCTTTGCTTTATTACTCTTTTTAAAGTATTTTTTTATTTTTCAAGTCTTTCGTTCGTCGTCCGATAAATTATAGTCCAGTAAGTCTCAAAATACGGCCACCCATATTTTGAGACTTTCTGGTCTCATTGCCATTCTGTTATATCGATTATTATTAAAGCGACTCTGTGACCATACTGCCATACGATTAAATAAAATATCGATAACAAGGCACTCACTGCCGCTTCACTTTGTCTCCTATTCTATCCATCACCAATCTTATAGCAGAACACTGCAACTTAGAAGGCGCGCGGCGAAGCACTTAAGCCGTTGATGCAGAGTCTGTTATTGCTTAATCCGCGCGCCTTCTAAGTCGTGTCGTGCTTTGCTTCGCATACATAGCTCTAATATTCAGACTCTCAAATACCTACACGAGATGTTTTTTTCAACCCCAAGTACGAGTATATCCTAAGGCTTAAGGTTTCTCCCTCAGCAGGCTGCTGCTAAAAAAATACCTCGATTGTTTTCAGCAAAATGCTCAAGATGGGATCTTCCCAGCCGTGGCCGGAGGCGATGGAGGCCCTGACGGGACAGCGACAGATGCGAGCCGACGGGCTTCTCGAGTACTTCCGGCCGCTGTACGAGTGGCTCGCCGCCGAGAACGAGAGGACCGGGGAGTTTGTGGGCTGGGAGCCCAGCAAGATACGTACGTACACTGGCTCCTTTCAATGAGGGTCACCGCGAGTGAATCCGCCGTTCTAACGGCGCCTCTAGGCGCTTGCTGTCCTCCGAGGTGCAATGTTGCCAATATAGCATATAATGTGCCATATTAATATGACATTCTAAATTGGCAACCCGAGGTCTCCAAAATATCAAAAGTCACAGTGACATTGACACTATTGTATGAAATGACAAAACATTGAAAATGACAGCCTTGCAGATAGTGGTGCCAACAAGTGAGCAGATATACGGTTTGGATCGTCCGGTGTGGACTCACAGGTCCTTCAAACTGACTCGATCCGTCTGTAAAAAATATTATTTTATTTTATTTTTTATTTATTTTCTTAAGGTTCACCAACAATTGTTTACACCAATACTAAAAATGTTACATGCATAGGTTTAAAGGAACAGTGTAACAATTACTTAGAGGTAAACTCAGCATTCGAGATCTAACACCGTTCTCATAAACTGGGTCTAAGGTATGACCTCAACTAAAGAACCAAGTTTAGACCTATTGAATTTTGGTCCTTCCAACCCTTACATACCTCTTTCTTTCTTCTAGAATACTGCACGCCAGAACAGTCGGCCGCGATGCAGTCGGAGAAGAAAGAGCACGCCACGTGACGCGGCGAGTACTTACGATAGGATAATTTATACTAGGCGACACAGTATTCATAATAAACATTTTTAAGGTTCTTTTGGTTTTATTATAACCTGTCACTGAGACACAGAATATTTAATAGTACTACATACAGAATGGCCACGGAATCAGCCGCCTGAATCTAGCCGGCGCGCAACTCGCGCCCAACTCGCCCTTGCCCTTATAGGGGTCAGCAGTCCTAAAATGTACAGGCTGTGTAACGAGGAGGAATAAACGCCCCTGCACATTCCGACCGAATGCCCTTCGCTGATGCGACGTTGCTATCATATTCTAATCTGGGGAGGCATTAAATACACCCAGAAGAGGTCAAAGCTCTCACCACAAAAAAACACTTCAATTTCTCGCAGAAGCATTGGCTTCTGCGAGAAAGCTTGAGTGTGAGCTTGTGTCTGTGGCGATCACAATAGATCAGCAATGATCGCAGTGATGAATACTGGGCTCTATCGCCCTGCAAAGCCGCAACGCTGAACTATAACGATCGTGTTTTTTGTGATATTTCACAGCAGATAAGTATTTAAAAGTACGTAATGTGTTTATCATACTGCACAGGCGTGTACCTGTAACCGGCCGAACTTAGGTGCGACTAGACCACGCGCTGCGCGCGGAATGAATCAGATTCGCTTGCAATACACCAATGCAACGCCTGGCGTGCACGGCACGGCCTGCCGACGTGGTGCCATGTTCTGCGCAGGCGCGCCCCCGGCTGGCAGGCGTTGCTGCGCCAGCCACTACCTTTACGTGCTCAACTCCACCAGCCCTCTGGTATAAGGATTGCAACCGGATCCGCCGGATCCGGTAATCCGGCCGGATCCGGTAGTTTTCGGCAGCTACCGGATCCGGTATAAATTGACCGGATCCGGACCGGATCCGGTAGAGCAGAACAAAGTGCAAAAATACGAAGCACGACAGTACATGAATTTAAAGTAACGACGTCCAACGTCGCTAGATTGTCTTTATTAAGTAGTAAGATTGATTATTATTTTTAAAATACGAAGTAATTAAAGTAAAGATGTTTTATTATTATTGTTGTTGCATTTAATTTTATGTAAAGTTGATTGACTCTAGAATAATACAAGTCGCTTGTGGATTCTTGGTCACAGATATATCTAGTTTCGGCAATTAAGCACCTTATAGTTCCATTAATCTAATGAGAGCTCTCTAGCCTTTGCTTTTTTATTATGTGACAGCGCAAATAATTATACTTAAGTTTGAGTACCTTTGAACAGTTTTATAAAGCCTAGATTTATTTACATAAATTTACATGAATTTTTGGAAGTGAAAGTTGGGTATGGCAGAAGAAGCACGAAAGTAAAATCAATGCTGTAGAAATGAGAGCATTGCGGAATATTGCAAATGTTAAATTGAGTGATAGGGTAAGGAATAGCGTGATAAGGGAGCGGTGTGGTGTGAAAGAGGATGTAGTGACAAAAATAGAAAAAGGTATGCTATATTGGTTTGGTCATATGGAAAGGATGAATGAGAGAAGACTGACAAAAAGTATTTATATGGCTAGTGTGAATGGAGGTGCTGGAAGAGGAAGACCGAGGCGAATGTTCTTGGATCAAATTCAGGACAATCTGATTAAAGGCCAGGTCAAAAGTACTCTAAACCGACGAGCATGCATGCGGAACGGGATGAAAGTTGAAGAAGCGAGAGAAGTATGCAAGAGTCGTAGCAAATGGAAAGAAGTGGTATCTGCTTACCCCTATGGGAAAAAGGCGTGATATTATGTATGTATGTATGTAGATTTATTTTTTAGATCATACTGAGACTGATTGTTTTATAATAATTACATTACTTTCTTTTTATGTCCTTCATTCAGCATATTACCTTGAAAAACTTGAGAAAACAATAAAAATAATAATCTTAAAACCGCAATACAAATCCGGCCGGATTGAAAATCAATCCGGTTTGGAATCCCTACTCTGGTAGCTGCGGTCCGGGTCAGGCTGCACAGCCCACTAAAGCTACACAGACCTTAAACTTAACCGACCTCCGTAAACTGTGATCGGTCGTGAAGAGCGAATTCTTAATCTTCTAGTTTTATTTATTGCTTAATTTTATTATCATGTCATGGACCTTTCAGTACATTATGTAATTTGCTTCTTGATCTGTGATTAACGCCCGGTTCCTATATCCACGAAACGCCTCGTTTTGCCTATGGACGGTTAAAATTTGACAGATTCTCTATGGAACAAATGTCAAAAATCAACCGTCCGTAGGCAAAACGAGGCGTTTCGTGGATATAGGAACCGGGCCTAATATATAATAATAATTGTTTAATTAATACCTATATTTCATGTCATAATCAGGTACCATACTGAATTAAAGATTACATTTATTTATTTGTCTATTTTTTACATGGAAAATGAACAGCTGGTTATCATATTATCCATATTATGATAAAAAGATAATATTATCAAACCTATTACTACTGGTGGCTTATATACTTAGCTATGCCACGAACACAGATCTGGCTCGAGTAGTCTTACGAACATGGCGCTCTTATTAAAATGTATCTACCTACTAATTAATAAATTTAGACATGAATTCAATATTCTTTATTATTGACGATTTGAGGCTGTCACTATACATGGCTGGGGCTTTACGAGTATAAATTTTAACGTGTAATACTATTCACGTGTAAGACTACTCGAGCCAGATCTGTTTTCGTGGCATAGCTAAGTATATAAGCCACCAGATTATGCCGAGATCCCGACCACCGAGTTTGATGATTCAGGGTTGACACTAAACACTCAAATACTATTAACGTGCAGGAAAATGCAGGAATTTTATTATACGCAAAAGTAGTTAATAATAAACGACTATGGCAAAGTCTGATTTACTTCCCTTCTCTCTGCCAGAACGACATATTAGGTACTGCCAATTTCCGTGAGCAGTTGTAGCTTAATAGTAATGTCTCTTTTTTAATTAAGGTAATTTAATTAGGCTTTAATATATAAAAATAAATGTGCATATTACCAATTTTGAAAGGATCCTTACAAGGACTAAATATCTGATCAAAATTATTTTTCCAGCCCTCAACCTCTGAGTCTCTACTTTCTGAAATACTACGAGTACGAGTGTGTCTTAAGTCGAAAGTCTTTGACCAATGTGTGTTGCCAGTACCTAATGACTTATTGTTCCGAGACGTGGGCCCTTACGATGGGCCTGATAAGAAGGCTCAAAGTCACCCGGAGGGCAATGGAGAGGGCTATGCTCGGGGTTTCTCTGCGGGATATAATCAGAAATGAGGATATATCCGCAGTAGAACTAGGGTCACCGACATAGCCCGAAGAATTGCGAGCCTTAAGTGGCAGTGGGCAGGGCACATTGCTCGCAGGACTGATGGTCGATGGAGCCAGAAAGTTCTGGAGTGGCGTCCGCGAACCGGTAGACGAGCTGTCGGTAGGCCTCCAACAAGATGGAGTGACGACCTTGTAAAGGTCGCGGGAACGCAGTGGATGCGAGTGGCACAGGACCGGTCTGAGTGGCTCGCCTCGGGGGAGGCCTATGTCCAGCAGTGGACGTCTATCGGCTGAAATGAAAATGATCCTTCAAAGTGCCGCATGCAACTAGCGAGCCGAGGTTTGACGAACCATGTTACCTGTTATAAGCCTCTTAAGTAGTGGTAATGGTACAATTAGGAAGAAGTGATCTACCTAAACCTCTTATGGAAATATCTTCCACACACTGTCTAGATAAACATTATCTTATCAATAAGACGGCTCTATAAAGCGCCACTTCAACTCGTGTCGACATCGTCTCGAGTTGTCGTGGCAATAGGACGGGGTTCAGCAGGATTAAGGTATGTGCTAGCAATAAAAAAAAACCGGCCAAGAAGTTAGAAGTTAAACTCGCGTGGATAGGGTTCCGACCCTTGATTATTTCCAATGACGTCATTTTCAAACCGTTTGACAGGATAAGCTCTTTTATATGATACATTTCAAATACCATGGACTTCTTAATAATTTTCTTGTAATCTATTGGTCAATCCTCCGTATTTTTTCGTAAGAAGTACTTTCATTTATCACACGATAAAGTTTGAAAAACTTCATTAATATATTTTCAAATTTAGCCCCCAAAAATTGGGTCTATGTTTAAAATTCATTTATTTTCGTTACACGTCCGTCTTTGGGTCACAAACTTACATATACGTACCAAATTTCAACTTAATCGGTCCAGTACTTTCGGAGAAAATCGACTGTGACAGACGGACGGACAGATACAGATACAGATACAGATATTTATTGATAAAATTACATTTCATTTTACATGTCCTCTTCCTTGTGTGTTACACACGAGTGATCCTATAAGGGTTCCGTTTTGAGGTTCGGAACCTCTTGAGGTTCGGAATCTAAAAATGGTTGTAAAGTCGGTTTACGGACGATAAGTAATTTTTATACGCTACAACGCTACGTAACTCTACAACGCTACGTGCTACTATTGCGTCATGTTTTTTCGTGGGCGCAGCCGGCGTTCATCAATTTATTTATAATCACGTCAAAAACTATCGATACTACCGACACAACTTAGAAGGCGCGCGGATTAAGCGATAAACAGACTCTGCGTCAACGGCTAAGTGCTTCGCCGCGCGCCTTCTAACTTGTGTTCTGCTATACATACCTATTCAGTGGAATCACCTGCGAAGGGATCATGAACCTGTAACTGGACCGGATTCTGGTTTCTTGCGGCACTTCATCTGAGAAGTGTGTCTCGTGACTTGTCCAGTGGAGTTCGCCAAAATACATTGTACCTTTTGAACCTTATACTACTACAGCCTATTTGCGTCCCACTGCTGGGCACAGGCCTCCTCTCATCACGAGAGGGTTTGGGCTATAGTCCCCACGCGGGCCCAGTGCGGATTGGGGACTTCACACACATCTTTGAATTACTTCGCAGATGCGTGCAGGTTTCCTCACGATGTTTTCCTTCACCGAAAAGCTCAGTGGTAAATTCAAATTGAATTTCGCATATAAGTAAACATAGAGGTGCGAGCCGGAATCGAACCCCCGACCCTCTGTATGAGAGGCGGTAGGTCGAGCCACTAGGCCACCACGGCTTCCTTGAATCTTATATTCCGTTGTAATCTAGGCGCACAGCAGTGCGCCAGGCCAAGTTCCGCGGCATGAGGAACGCACATTGTGTAAAACACAGGTTTTAGTCCGCAGAGAAGTCCGAGAAGGAGGGGTCCGCGCAAGGCAGCATTTTTTTCTTATTTTTATTGTTAACGATAAAATGACGTGTATTTTTATTATTTTTGCTATGCCCTAGTAGAGTCCTGAATGTATTGGAAACTTCTGTAACATCTAATCTATCATACCATGGTTGCAAAGGATGAAATGAATATGAATAAGCCTGGGCAGCGGGTGCTGACTGACAGCTGTTTGGCCGGTATGGCCGAGGGAACTTGTCGAGCCTTCAATTCCTCTCGAGACGCTATTCGTCAAGAGATGTCGCTGTAACGTTCAGAAACACGCTTACGTTGTGTCATCCGGAAAAATATGTAAAAGACCTCTTTAGGGTTAAATAAGCCGATCAAACGAACTTACAATTTTTGGAGTGCGCTTCGCCCTTAGGCTTGGCGTTCAGGCATGGTTCAGACCTTCTCCTATAATAAGGTGCTATGACGGACAGCGGTCAATCGCGGAAGCGCGCGGTGCTCCCGTGAGCGACACAGTAGTCGCGACCCAATGAAGCGGCTCACGAGGGTCAAGCTGAAAGTTCATAGAAAATCAAAAAGTGATCAAAATAGCAAGTTTTATTAGGCATAGCTTCTGCCCGCGACTTCGCCCGCGTGGAAATCAGTTATTGCGTTCCTGCAGGAATTATGCGTTTTCCGAGATAAAAAGTAGCCTATATCCTTTCTCGGGACTCCAACTATCTTCAAACCAAATTTCATCAAAATGGGTCCAATAGTTTTCACGTGAGGCGTGGTCAAATAAACATCCAAACAGATAAAAAGACAAACAGATAAACAGATAAACAGACAAAAAATCTAAAAACTGTTGGAATGTGTTCTGTTATCGATTCTAAGTATCCCCAGCCAACTTTTTCCGAATATCTCCCATGTGCAGACTTTCGACCCTCTTTAGCTTTATTACGGGTGCCATCTATTTGGCATAATTCTTTTTGTCCGAAACTGTTTACGCATAACAGGCTTCGCATAATTTATTTACGCCGAATCTTGACTTTGCCGAATTTTTATTAAGCATAATTCTTAATTGGCCGAAGGGTGTTTACCCGAATATTGTGTTGGCATAATGTTGACTTGGCCGAATTTTATTATGCATAATATTGTTTGGCATACTAGTAATTTAGCAGAATTTTGATAGGCCGAAATATTGTCCGAATTTGTGTCCGAAACAACAATTAATGTAGGGAGCGCCAAAATTCATATAAAATTGCTAGTCCGAAAACTGGAAGTCCGAAAATGTATGTCATAAACGATTTTAGCATTTTTAGCTAAGTATAAAATTTTGTATGATATAATTTGTTCAACATACTTATCTTTATTAGAGTTCGGCAGTTCACGGTGTGCGGTAACACCAAAGTTTGGAGCAAAGTAGACTCTCACAGGTTAGGTTAGGTTATTTTTTATATAAGTAAACGAAATTATCATTTAGTAAAAATCCCCCCTCTCCCTATTTAGATAATCATCGATGTAATACAGGTACTCATTTAATTAAATCGGCAAAAATAAAGGTATGCGTAAGTAGTTTTCGGCGTAACAAATTTCGGCGAAAGTAATTTTCTGCCTAAATAATATTCGGAATTCGAAAATTATGCGTGAATACTATTCGGCGTAAAGAGATTATGCATAACATAATTCGACGAAAAATCGTTATGCGAGATTAGTTTCGGCGTAAAGACTATTATGCCTATACTGATTATGCAAAATCGAATTCTGCCAAGAAAAATTATGCGTAAACAAGGGGAACCCTTTATTATATGTATAGATAGAAGATAGATAGACGTATTTTCAAAATAGTGTCCATTCACGTCCATACATCGCTGCAATCGATGGAACGACTAAGAAAATCACTCGGCCTTAAGGGTCTCTTCGACGGAAAGGCAGCCACGCTTCTCGACGTCCAATAAAACGTTTTCCTCGAACTTTTTCAAAGATGATGATTGATGATCATAATAATCATGATGATGATATGATGATGATGATGATAATGATGATGACTATGACGATGATGATGACTATGACCGAAAGTTGGCAACGTCGCAAAATAGCTGTCAAATGTTTCGCTGTTTTTATTAATTTCTCAATATTGCTGAATTAAAAAGGAAGATATCATTCTATGGTTGAATGACGCGTCTCGTTTTTTATTTGATAGTGTAGGCATTCAAATGATAAGATTACAGTAAAATGCATGGTAACTGCGATGGAAAGTTTTCAAAAGATATTACTTCCCTAGTACTAAAAACCTCGTGTTCATATGATATATGACATCATTATATCATCATTGGTGATAATGCTGATGATGAATAGGTAATGATGTCATCATAGTTTAAGATTTTACTCCTTATCATTGTCACAAAAAACAGCGATCTCTGAACGAATGTCAAAGTTTGTTTTGTTGCAGAAAAAAGCTGCGCTTTAAGAGGGTTTACTCCGAAAGTTGGCAACGTCGCAAATAGCTGTCAAATATTTTGCTGTTTTCATTAAATTCTGAATATTATTGAATGAAAACATGAATTATCGCTCTATAAGTATGGATTGCAACAGTTATCATAGGAACACGAGGTTTTTAGTACTAGGGAAGTAATATCTTTTGAAAACTTTCCATCGCAGTTACCATGCATTTTACTGTAATCTTATCATTTGAATGCCTACACTATCAAATATAAACGAGACGCGTCATTCAACCATAGAATGATATCTTCCTTTTTAATTCAGCAATATTGAGAAATTAATAAACACAGCGAAACATTTGACAGCTATTTTGCGACGTTGCCAACTTTCGGGATAAACCCTCTTAAAACTAGATACAGAAACGCTACTGAAATAAAGCAACAAAAAAATGTCATAATGTCCCGAGATACTAGGCTGTCCCATAATAATCTGGCCTGACATAGTTCTAGGCTACTTGTCACTATAAATTTGGCTTCGATTGATCGGGCATCTCATTGGCATTTAATAAACAAAGAAATGTTAATGTGTTTGCATTATTTTCAGTTTTAGGGTAATTTGATTGACGAGTGTCGTGTGAATATTCAAAAGGTCAAAATGTGAGTGTCGGAGCGTGATAAAGTTTTTGTACAAAGAAGGTTTAAGTCCCACCCAAATTAAAGACCGTTTGGATGATGTTTACGGGCACTCTTTTCCTTCCTATAGCACAGTTAAAAACTGGGTGAAAGAGTTTCGTCATGAACTTGAGAGTGTTGAAGACTTTGGGTCGTGATGGTCGAGCCATCGAGGTACTCACTTCGGAAACAATAACCTTCATCCAAGAAAAAGTTTTAAATGATCACCGATTGACAATAAGGGAAATAGCAGCAAGACTTGGTCTATCTAAAACCTCCATCCATCGTGTTATCAATGCCCATGTTTATATGAGTAAAGTGAGTGGAAGATGGGTGCCAAAACTTCTATCAGCAGTGCAAAAAGAAGAACGAGTGCGATGTGCTTCTGAATTTTTGGAACTTTGTGGCGATAACCCTAAGAACATAATTGAGTGACTGGTTACAGAGGACGAAACAATGGTTCTCTGTTGTGATTCTGAGAGTAAACGCGAGTTGATGGAGTGGCGTTTTAGGAACGAGAGGCCGCCCACGAAAGCGAAGGTGCAGGTAATCGGCAAAAAAAAACAATGTGCACAATTTTCTGGGATTGTAAGCAATACCGTTATAAACGGCGAATATTATGCGTCCCTTATACGTACACTGTGGGCTATCATCAAGGAAAAACGAAGAGGCAAGCTAGCAAAAGGACTGCTGGTGCTTCATGACAATTCTCCTGTTCTTAAGGCTGCAATTGCCAAGGCTGCGGTACACGAGTGTGGGTTCACTGAGCTCGACCATCCCCCGTATAGTCCGGACATGTCCCCAAGTGTCAATTTTTTTCCCCTAATTTGAATCGGGACTTACGAGGATTTTTTTTTTCTAACGACGAAGACCTGGAGACGGCCATTTTAGGGCATTTCGAGGACAAAAATCCAAAGTACCATTAGAATGGTTTAGAAATGTTGGTTCGCAGATGTCAAAAGTGCATTAATATTAAAGAGGACTATATTGAAGAATAACCATAGTTTTATTTCATTTTCGTAGCTACATCTTACTTAGGCCAGATTATTATGGGACCTACCACGTATATCTAGTAAAACACAAAAAATATCTATACTCATTGTGTAGTAGTGTTTAATTGTTGTTTCGTCAGTACCCGTACAGCGTGATTTTGTTACGCTCAAGACAAAAGTGGATCGCATTCATGACTTGTTCGGTCACTGTAGATGGTCGCGGCAAGCTTCGTGCATTACGTGATCAATAAATTACATACGATAAAATTATGTTTTTTTACGTGCTAACGTCTTATAAATTGACTAGCTTTTCCCCGCAACTTCGTATGCGCAGAAATATTAAATAAATAATAAATAAATAAATATCTTGGGACATTTCACACGTATTGACCTAGCCCCAAACTAAGCAAAGCTTGTACTATGGGTGCTAGACAACGATATAAATACTTATATAGAGAAACACATACATATATAAATACTAGCTTTTGCCCGCGACTTCGTCCGCGTGGAATTCGTTTATAGCGTTCCCGCGGGATCTAAGCGTTCTTCCGGGATAAACACTGACTGAACCCGTTGTTTAAACCGAACTTAATATGAATGTAGGCGGTTTAGAAGTTAGGTACATACAAACTTTCAACCCCCGTTTTACCCTCTTAAGGGGGGAATTTCCAAAAATCCTTTATTAACGCTGACTAACGTTATAAAAGTTGCCTGCCAAGTTGTGTGTTTGTGTTCAATCCCTTTTTTACCCCTTTAAAGGGGACATTTCCAAAAATCCTCTCTTAGTGCTCCCCTACGTTTTCCAACGAACCTACATGCCAAATTACAGCTCTGTACGACCAGTAGTTTCGGCTCTGCGTTGATCGATCAGTCAGTCAGTCAGTTTCTTGTTTTATATATATAGACTAAACATATTAAAATGAAAAATCCCGTTTTTTTTCCGTTCCCGTGGGAATTTTGGGAAATCCTCTCTTAGTGCTCCCCTACGTTCCCTAAGGAACCTGCATGCCAAATTTCAGCTCTCTACGGCCAGTAGTTTCGACTCTGCGTTGATCGATCAGTCAGTCAGTCAGTCAGTCAGTCAGTCAGTGAGTCAGTCAGTCAGTCAGTCAGTCAGTCAGTCAGTCAGTCAATTAGTCAGTCAGTCAGTTTCTTGTTTTTTATATGTAGAAGATGAACGCCGGCTGCGTCCACGAAAAATCATGGCGCAATAGTAGCGTTGTAGCGTTACGTGACGGTATAAAAATTTAAATAAAAAAATTCGTTGTTTACTATAATTTTAGTAAACAACCATATTTTTATAATTAAAAAAAAACCGAAAACTTCTAAACTTTTGATATAACATAGGTAGTTGTCCAGCGTCACTTTCACAATTAAGATTAATGTAAGGACCAGCCTAAATCCATCGGCTGCAGATGATAAAGAAATTATACATACAATTGTTGAAATAAATAATAAATAATAATAATAATAAATTTTATTCAGAAGATAAGTTCATACAATATTTCATAAAATTACACTAGGCGTTTATGATATCTTAATTAACTGACAAAGGTATAAATAATCTAAATGCGGCGAAAATATTACCTACTTCTGTGCCTGAGCTAGGGTAAACCTGTGTTTCAGGCAGAAGAAGGTCTTAAATATTTATTTGAAATAACTTATATATTAAACATTCTCGTGGAAACATATTAACAAAGTTATATCTACAGTACCTACAAGCTAATTTTCTATAACTACTTATTATATAAATAAAAGTTGCTCTGTATCATCGTACGACAATTTTTGAATAGCTTCCTTAAGAGTATTCTTAACTTTATTATAACATAGTAGCGTTAAGTCTATTGTAAAGCAATGGACCAAGGAAGACATAATTAATGAAAGAAAGGCTGTTGAATGAATATATTTTAATGTAATTTCACTGGTTGTATATAACACTGGGAGCAGAATGTAAGTCAGGCTTCATTAAAATCCCACGCTAGGCAGTTTCGAATTTAATCTAAAACGAGTAGTTCGTGTTTAATGAATACTAAGGCACTGGAAGTGTTAAGATATTCTAAATTTGTAATAGAATAGATTCAGCATTATTTAATGTCATTATGGCGTCGCCGTCGCATAACACCGTCCATCATTAGTTTCGGCGCCGTCTTTCACAAAGGACTTCCAAATCTCCACAGGCATGACAGACAGGCCGCTAATTCATTTACATACAAATTTCCATACATACAGAGTTTTCAGTCGCACCTTGTCTTGTATGACCGTCAGTGAAAAATGCCTTGCGGGTACTGCAGTGAGACTGCCAAGAAAGTTTTGTTTGTAAGATTAATTTCCTTTATTAGTCGTCATGAGAATAAGAGTGCTTTTTTAATGTGTTTTAAACCCCGATTTAATAGTTGTTTTATAAGTTTAACGTGTGTGCGTTAACGGGTTCACGGATTTTAATCAAGTTTTTTTTGTTTAATAAATGAGTTAATCGAAAGTGGTTAAAAAAAAATTGAGTGTTTTAAAGAAAATTCGCTCTAACGAGAATGTCTTTTGTAACTTCATAATTTCCATAAGTAGTATTTTAATAATAATTTAACGATTTAATAATGTAATAATTTAATAAATAGTTTAATAATGGATAATAATAATGAATACTTGTTGTCGCTCCAATAATCCTAGTCCAGCGTTAAAATAAATTTGTACCTACTTGTCAGGCTAATTTTGCAACTAAAGCTGTATATATAATAAGTACTTGTACTTCTAATTATCCATATATTACACTTTATTTATTTGAAATTTTATATACTCTATATGTACTTACGCAATTTATATATATAAGGTATATTCTGCACGGCGCTCCGTGAGTCACACAGACGGTGCTGGCTGAAAATCAGCGCTGGGGCCCAACCGTCCCAGCATTATGCTGAGCCAGTGTCCGATTCACTGCCGCAATGACACACAGTAACTTAAGTTTTTTTTGTTTTTACATGTTTGTTTCCTTATTTCTTTATTTTATTTTTGTGTGTCATATGTGGTATGAATAAATGTTTTTCTTCTTCTTCTTCTTCTTCAATAATTTATATTTAATAATTTCCTTTGTCGTATTCAAAATAATCCTTTAAAGAATAAAAATACAAGAATCAGTTGCAGTAATATTAGAAAAGCTACTGACACGTGATATTCAGATCATTGAGTAATCCTTGACATTATTGTTTCTTCTATTTATCGCTTGACTTCATCATTAAATGCATAAATACGATCAACATTTTGTTACATAGCAATTTGATCATAAGCGGTTGCATCATCCACCATTTGATTGAAGTAAGCAAATTGATTTATTATTTTTTGTAGTCTGTGCTTAAGCAGCTTTAAAAAAATCAGCAAAACAGCCACTTTTATTCCCAGAGCTACGAAACTTTGATTTTAACACTTCGTGTTGTAATAGTTATAAGTATTTCCATATTCTGCGGTGTCCAACTTGCATCAGGTGGGATCATCGGCCTATTTGTTCGGGTTTAGCCACTATTGTTAAATGACATTGTCTATACATACATGGCATTTTCAGCCATCCCATATACTTTGGTAAATGTCTCTCTTTTTTATGCTCGAACATTTATAGGTAGACTGACAATCTCTGACGCTGATTAGTGTAAAGGATGTCATTCTAGGTTTACCTTACTTTTTCTATGATAGCACTGGCAAAAAGTTGACCTGTTCCAGATGGTCCTCAAAATCTTAGGCGAGCTGGCGCTCGTTGGAGCCATAGCATCGGTGTTCATAGTGGCTGCCCAGGGGCGGGCGGCGGAGAGAGCGGCCGAGGAGGCTGCAGGCAGAGACTATATGAGGAGGCTGGACGAGTTGACGTCCAACCTGAAGAACAGGAAGGCCATAGCCCAATGGAACTATGAGACCAATATTACGAAGGAGACTGAGGAGCGTATGGTGAGTTGGTGTTTTGGAATCGGGATTTGTGAAGGATATCCTATACTTATAACATTTTGAAATAGAGATAGTGATTCGGGAATATCAAATAAGACTAGTTAATTTTTATTTTAGTTAAATCTACGTTTTTAAGAGTCGTAGCATAAATTGGTAAAATATCTGTCTTGTACGACTATAAATCATTGTTCTAAAATCTAATGAATATGACCAATAACTTTGAGTAAAATATCCCAAATCCAAGGAGAAGGAACTTAGGATTATGACGTATAATTACCATTTCAAGATGGCTGCGATGATGAGGGCTGGGGTGCCTGGGATTAAGGCGGTCAAAGGAGGAGGACGGTCAGAGGGCTCAACATGATTGACAGAAGCTTAAGATATCCACGTCGTACTAAATTCCGTTATTGTCGGAGAAAATCACTCTGAGGATAGATTCCCTGTTTTCCTATCCTTGGTTGATCAAGAAATAAATTTTATATTACAGAGTTTACATAAGACTAAGTTTGTGGAACAGCCCAATTATACATAGGTAGATCTAAGCTAATCTGATTTTAAATAAACACTTGCATTACCACGAACTCGATCTATAGTAGATAGCTTTCGTTTACCATCAGCGACATGCGTTTAATCTAGTTACTTAAGTAAAATTTGGGAGTTTTTATACGAAATGGAACCTTTCCTTTTCAGTTACAAGTATCCCTTGAGGTAGCAGAAGCTGAAAAGGAGAATTGGAAAGAAACAATGACGTACCTGTGGCGGGAGTTCGAGGACGAGGATCTAAAGAGAATGTTCACGAAGTACATACAGCTAGGGACGGCGGCGTTGCCGGAGGACTTAAACCAGAGGCTGATACAAGCGATCAACAACATGCAGACGACGTATGCGAAGGCAACGATCTGTGACTATAAAATAAAGACGAAGTGTGACTTGCACGTGGAACCAGGTAAAAAGATTTAGAAATCTATTTTAAGACAATAATAATATCTAAACGATTGAAAAAAAACTTTGAACATTGAAATACAATTTAATTCAATTCAATCATTTATTCAGCAAATTGGCCACATAGCGGCACTTTTACACGTCAGAAAAAGAATTTACCAGCGCTTCCTAGACCCATTGCTTGAGAAGAAGCGCCGCAACAAACTCAAGCAGAAGGCATTTTTTCAAAATTTACAAAATTTACATTACATGTATAAAATATACATATAGGTACGTACTAAAATTACATTGAAGGGATGTATAGTCCCTAACTTAAACTTAAATCTAAGATTTTAGAGATGTATAGTCTCCAAGGGTCCAGAAAAAGAAAATATTATGGAGATGACATTATACTATTTCGATGATGATCAAAAAATACTATGGAAGAATATAAAATTGAGGGACACAAGTGAGGAAGAGTGGAATGATGGTTCACTTATTTTGTATTCAATGATTTCATTGAAATGTAACTGTATTTCAGATGTAACTGACATCTTCGCAAACAGCGACGATCCTGAAGAGCTCAAATACGCGTGGGTAGAATGGCACAAAGCTGCTGGCGCACCTTCCAAGGGCAACTTCACAGAATATGTTCAAATGGACAACGAGGCGGCCAAGCTTAATGGTAAGACTAACTTATGTATTTATTCATGTCTGTAGGTTGTGTTTGCAAGTGTTTCAATAAAAACTATCTTCTTCATTTTCTTAATAATAATGAACCATGTTAGAGCTAATTGTAATTGAATAATTGCTACGAGTAGATGCAGCAAATATAGACTTAACAGACAAATATTGCCTAACAAACACCTTTGAAGGAATAACCACAAACACCTTACAAAGAAAAGGTTACACGTCTTTCGATAGTATTAGGTAGCGAGGTGGTGACCACTCTGGATGTTATCTCGTTCAGAGGTTGCCCTTTGCCATTTGCCATTCAGCGCGGTAACGCCGCTAGCGTGACGCTGACTCTTTTGGCCGGGAGAAAACTTAGGATGGTTTGTTCTATTTTTAGTTATATTCTGACGAAGAGCATATATCCTTTCAAAACATTTCAAAATGTAACAGGGTACGACAATGTAGCGGAATGGTGGCTCGGCGAGTACGAGACAGCGGACAGCGAGGAGCAATTTGCGTCTCTCTGGAGCCAGATCAGGCCTTTATACGAGCAGATCCACGCTTACGTTCGAGGGAAACTACGGCAGAAGTACGGGGACACGGTGATCTCGGCACGGGGTCCTATACCTGCGCATTTACTAGGTATGTATATTATTATTTATCATAATTTTCATCATCATCATGATAATGTTAGGCGAAAGACGGCCCCGATAATTAGCCTCTCTAGGCTCGCAACCCAAGATCAACCGAAGCGACTCTTGCTATATTCGTGACTTAATTTGCGTGGTCGCATCGTCTGGTAAACTTGGCTAAAACATTAATAATAGTTTAAATTTGGCCAGGAGCTGCTGAAAATCGGGATCAGTGGAAAGGATGGGGGAGGCCTTTGCTCAGCAGTGGGACAAAAGAGGCTCCTAATAATAATAATGATAAATAGTTTAAAATACCATTCTGTACCTATTTCCTAGAAAGATGAAGAGAATTCTACTTTTGTAAAACGAAAAACATTAGTGAAGCAGAAAATATTAATAGTATTTTTACCCATCCAACACATACCTCTTGTCATTTTTCTTTTTCTTTTCAGGTAACATTTGGGCACAAGCTTGGCGTAATATCGAAAAATTCTCAAAGCCTTTCCCTGATAAGCCTGACGTAGATGTAACAGAAGCTTTAATTGAACAGGTGAGATCATCATCTATGTGAAATAGATATTGCTTTAATTATTCTATAGTTGTGTGTCAATACGTGTAACTATGGGATTAGTGACACAAGTATAAAAAGGATCGTTGACTTTTCAGAAATATACACCTCACAAGATGTTCAAGACTGCAGAGGAGTTCTTCACCTCAATAAATCTGAAGGGACTTCCTGACCTCTTCTGGGACAAGTCGATCCTTGAGAAACCTAATGACGGGCGAGACATGGTGTGCCATGCTTCAGCCTGGGACTTCTTTGATGGTGAAGACTTCAGGTATATCCCAAATGTTTACATGGATATCTTCTTTATCTGTTGAATTAAGGAACACCATTATTTTGGAAGTTCCTTCTATATCATAATCTTGTCTTATGTTGAGTTATGGAATTTCGAAACTTTCTTGTATTGTGTTGACTTTTGAAATTTCAGAATAAGACAATGCACTAGCATCACAAACGCTTTCTTCAAAACGACTCACCATGAGTTGGGGCATATCCAGTACTACTTGCAGTACAAAGACCAGCCGGTTATTTACAGGAGAGGAGCCAATCCAGGTATTTAAACAAACAAATAGGAAACTGATAACTAGAGATAATTATACTCTACGTTGTTTTTGACGTGATAACGTCATATAAATCGATGAACGCCGACTGCACGCACGAAAAATCATGACGCAATAGTAACGTTACGGTACAAGCGAGAACGTGGAACAAGCGATAGAGAAGCACGATCTGCCTAAGTGTGACGTTATCACGTAAGTAAAATTATCGTCCGCAAACCAACTTTATAGACAACCAATTTTTTCTTGACTTTGTCAGTCCTTTCTCGTAATTTTTTAATCAAAAGTTTCACCATTTGATAATTTTAGTGCTAGAATTGTACCCTTAGAGTTAACAATGTACCTAACGAAAAATAAATTAAACATTTACGTATATGGACGACATGATAATGATATAACATTTTTAATTTTGCTCTAGGTTTCCACGAAGCTGTCGGTGACGTCATCGCCCTTTCGGTGTCAACACCCAAACACCTTCGAACGATGGGATTACTGAAGGATGAGCCCGATGATTATGAATCAGACATCAACCAGTTATACAAAATGGCAAGTCAGAAAAAACAACAAAGTTTTCAAATACTAAATCTTAATCTATTTTCAATCATCATGACCATTTGGGATTAAAAGTTGAAGACTGCTTAATTTCCATCTAGTAGGAGGGTGGTTTTTTTACCAACAAAATGGAACGGCAGATTTAGCTATAACCGTACCTTTATTAGGTATATTTTTCCAGGGTCTTGACAAGATAGTCTTCCTGCCATTCGCCTACCTACTGGATCTATACCGATATGCTGTCTTCCGCGGCTTCACCACTCCGCAGGACTACAACTGCCATTTCTGGCAGCTAAGGGAGGCACTGCAGGGAATCGAACCACCTGTAGAGAGGACTGAACAAGACTTCGATCCAGCTGCTAAATACCATGTTGCTGCTGATGTGGAGTATATGCGGTAAGAATTAGCATTGTATGATGATAAGACTAGTCTGATATTGTAATTACTATTAAATAAAAGAGATATGGAATTGTATAACGTGACTAGTAAATCCCCTTTATATCCAACGTAATCATAATCTACAGATTACCAAGTATATCCCTACTAGCCTGAGATATATAAGAAGCTACCAGAGCTTTACTCTTGACTACAGCATTTCATAGAGATGGAAGGTACTTTTTTTTGCTCTGATCCACGTGTTTACGACCACATGGCTCATCTTCTTTCCCTTCAAAGCGCTCTATCTCATTTGTACTAGAAGAAATGAGCAAGAGAGACCTAAGTGCCAAAGAAAAACTTGCCAAAATTAGCCTCGCTGGTTTATCAGCAAGTAATGACTGCGACAAGTAAGCCTTCTTCATATTGTTCAACTGCGTTTTTCTTCCAGCTATTACATATCGTACATCGTCCAGTTCCAATTCCATCGAGCGTTGTGTCAGATCGCTGGAGAGTACGTCCCAGGGGACCCTGAGAAGCTGCTGTCAAAATGTGACATCTACAACAGTACTGCAGCTGGGAATGCACTCAGGTATGCTTAAAACATACTCTTAATCTAGATACTAACCAATACTTTGATCAAGTAACCTGGGCTCAGACGTTAAACTTCAGAGACCTAGGTGTATACCTAGAACTCCGAATTTAGAAGAAGACTTCGGAATAAAGGCTAGATCGAGTAAGTAAATCTAAGAGTCTAAGTAAGTAAATCATAGGTTAATTCGATCAAATCTTCAGTTGTAAACGAATGTCTGTAAGTATTTAGGACTTTTCATCACAGCATACCCTTTGCAAGCATGACAATCAAACATACCTTGTTCTTTCCAGCAAAATGCTCCAAATGGGCTCCTCCCGACCCTGGCCTGACGCGATGCAGGTCCTGACCGGCCAACGCAATATGGACGCCAGTGGGGTCCTGGAGTACTTCCAGCCGCTGTACGATTGGCTGAAAGCAGAGAACGAAAGGACTGGGGAGTACATCGGCTGGGAGGCCAGTTCTGTCCGTGAGTGTCGAATATTTTGAAGATTAGAAACTGGGTTAGAGTCCCACCTTTGAGACCATTGGTTAGACTTTAAATGATTGATGTCCCTGGTTTACCAAATGTCTATCCGTGTTTAGGCGGCGAAGACCACGTTGCTTAGTTCTTTTCAATATTCTTTTTACAGAATACTGCACAGAGGAACAGCTGCAGGCGTTAGAAGGCTCCGACTTCAAGAAGAAAATGGCTTTCATCTCAAAGAAGTAAGTAAACTATTATAATCTTCAAAATTATTTTTAAATTAATCCATAGTAATATTATAAATGTGAAAGTTTGTTTGTTTGTTTGTCCTTCCTTCACGTCGCAACGAGCGGACTTGGATGAAATTAGGCATGGAGATAGTTTGAGACCCGGGCTATAACATAGGATACTTTTTTTATCCCCATATTTCCACGGGAACGGGTTTTCCACGGGTCAAACCAATTCTTCAATACTTCTATAACCATAACTGTCTACAAAGTCTACATGTACAGTATCATCGGGTACGCAAATTCTAAGTCTATGCGGGACGAAGTTCGCGGGCATCGGCTAGTTCTCTATAAAATTATGTAAGAAAAATAAGGACTTTAGTTTTAATTTACATTTAATTTATTTTTCAGATTAATCTAAGGAGGACAACATAGAGTTTAATTTTCAACAAATTTGCATTGTATATACACCACTGATACATTTATTAGAAATCAATAAATTATTTAAAAGACAGATTACAACTTGTACTTGATTGTACCACTTTTAAACGTCAACTATTCTACCTACAACTATTCTACTAATATCCAATCTCAACTATTCCGATAAAAAGCCTACCCGTCTTCTAGTAAATATTTTGAATTTGGAAATGTCGCCGCTTTCCTTGCATAATTATTTTTTACACCTATCTTGACGACATAATAACATCCATGAGAATCTAACAATGTTTGAACTAAAATTGCACCTATCATTGTAACACCAGAGCGGCTGTGTAGCACGACACAACTGAGAAGGCGCGTTGATTAAGCGGTAAAGAGACTGTGTCATCGGTTTAAGAAGGTTTACTCGGAAAGTTGGCAACGTCGCAAATAGCTGTCAAATATTTTGCTGTTTTCATTAATTTCTGAATATTACTGAATGAAAACATGAATTATTGCTCTATGGTTGAATAAAACATTAAGTATGGATTGCCACAGTTATCATAGGAACACGAAGTTTTTAGTATTATGGAAGTAATATCTCTTGATAACTTTCCATCGCAGTTTCCATGCATTTTAATGTAATCTTATCATTTGAATGCCTAACTAACAAATATAAAACGAGACGCGTCATTCAACCATAGAATGATATCTTCCTTTTTAATTCAGCAATATTGAGAAATTAATAAAAACATCGAAACATTTGACAGCTATATGCGACGTTGCCAACTTTCGGGATAAACCCTCTTAACGGCTTCGCCGCGCGCCTTCTAAGTTATGTCGTGCTATACAGTGATATATGTAGTCACAAAATGAGATGAACTTAGAATCATATGGTAAGATAGAAGAGGTATTATCATTTATTTTCAGAGTGGAAAGCTGGAATATGTAAGAGTAGCGCCACGAGAGTTGAAGTCACGCAACAACATGTCAATTCATGTACTTAATGACACCGGGATTTTGAATTTTCGTTCTTTTTAGGGTTTCGAACCTCAAGAGATAAAAACGGAACCCTTATAGGATCACTCGTGTGTCTGTCTGTCCGTCTGTCACAGTCGATTTTCTCCGAAACTACTGGACCTATTAAGTTGAAATTTCGTACGTATATGTAAGTTTGTGACCCAAAGACGGACGTGGAACGAAAATAAATGAATTTTAAACATAGACCCTTTTTTTGGGGGCTAAATTTAAAAAAATATTAATGAAGTTTTTCAAACTATATCGTGTGATATATCAAATGAAAGTACTTCTTATGAGGATCTCAAGTATATTTTTATATTTCTTTTTTGGTCAATACTTTTCGAGTTAACTTAAGAAATTAGGTGAAAAGTGACCATTCCCTCCCCCCCCCCCCCCTTATCTCCGAAACTAAAATTTTGGAAAAAATACGGAGGATAGTAATTATTGACCTATAATTTCAGGAAAATTATTAAGAAGTCCATAGTATTTGAAATCTATCATATAAAAGAGCTTATCCTGTGAAACGGTTTAAAAATGACGTCATTGAAAATAATCAAGGGTCGGAACCCTTTCTACGCGAGTTTAACTCGCTACTTGGCCGGTTTTTTTTTCGTACCGATCGATAGCCGTTCTTTATGGAGCGGTGTATTATCATTAGCCTCAACTCTCGTGGCGATACCTATGTGTGTACTACCTTTACTGAAAAGACAATCTAGAGCCTGAAGGATTTGTTATGCACAAAAAAGTCTGATCCCAACTAAGTAAGTAAGTAATTTTTATTCATATAAAAAGCATTACATTTTGAACATGCACAATATCGTGCCAAACTGCAAAACAGTTTGTCGGCACTTTACACAGAGTAAAGGGAAATGTGACATTACATCCTCTTTACTAATACCCAGTAGGTTCTGAAACGTCAATAGCAATAGCTAATCAATGAATTTCCAAGAAAACGAAACAAGGTACAAAAGTAGGTCTAGTGGTCCGGCGACCGGTCAGGGCTGTGTCGACGTTGTGTCACATCCTGCCATTTACGTGGATTTAGTACACTTAGTCATTTTGTGCCTTCTGTACCTTTGTGGAACAAGTATCTGAAGCGTGTTGCCTATTGCAACCTATTGGTATCGCTATACGCTTCAGATATTTGTTCAACAAAGGTACAGAATGTACAAATTGACACAATTTAGAAAAAGGCGCAAAGGAGGGTTCAATTTGAATTTACCACTGAGCTTTTCGGTGAAGGAAAACATGCACGCATTTGCGAAGTAATTCAAAGATTAGTGTGAAGTCCCCAATCCGCACGGGGCCCGCGTGGGGACTATAGCCTAAACCCTCTCGTGCCCTCGTGTGCCCAGCAGTTGGATGTAAATAGGCTGTAGTAGTAGTAGTAGAAGAAGGCGCAAAGGGTTTGGAAATAATAGATAAGAAATAAGAAATAACGGCTCAAGTGCTTCATCGCGCGCCTTCTAAGTTCTATGGTGCTATGTATTTGTTGCTATTCTATAGGCCTCGTGGTGGTCAACCTATCGCCTCTCCTACAGAGGGTTCCATTGAATGTTCAAACCTTGATTTCCATGTCTTAACATTATGTTCCAATGTTGCACAGGAATGCGTAGTCGTTAGTGACACTACTCACTTATCACTTACTTCTACAGCAAGGGAACGATTCAGAAGAAGAGTATATATTCAGTAAAGATAACATCAACTAATTGAAATCATGATATATTAGTATCTTGATGATTAAAAAATAAAACAATATAAATTCTACGCACGAATATAGAAGAAAAATCTTATGACGCTGAAATAGCGAGAGTAATGTCAGAATGATAATTGAAAATACGTAGACAACACAACAGGATATTGAAAGATGTGGCTATTACTATAATAATGGCAAACAATGTAGGTATTTAAATTACATCTCCTAATGAAATGATGAGACGAAAAAAGTTAATAAACAATACAAAGAAAATTAATATACATCGGGTGCGAGTGCGAGTCAGTGACCAGTTTTTACAGCAAAAGCTATTTACTTATTGTAAAGTCACTTTTTGCGACAAATTCTAATTTAAATACATAAACAATGACATCACATTTTTTTCTTAACATTAGAATGAAGTTTTTGCGACGAACTATATTTTCTGCTCTATTTATCGTCTCCAGCTAAGTTACGTTTGCGTCTAATTCACACCTGATAGATAGTTCTTAATTCTTTTTGTTAAGGTTTACATTTGTAGAAGGCAATGGCAAGATGGTTGGTAAAGCGGTCATTACCACGTATACACCTAAGGTAATTTTGAGTCGGAGGGTGGGCGTGGTAGCATGTGACAAATTACTGTTCTTCAAGAGCAAAAACTCGAAGGCTTATAAACCTACCTTGGAAACTACAGGTACAAACAATTTTAGCAAAAAGACCTTCTAGGAACTGACAGATGCATAAAAATAACAAGTGTCCGCAAACTTTACAGATCCAAATCTTCATCCAGTACTCAAAATCGAAACGAAATGAAAAATAGCGTTAAAATTGTTGACTTTATTTATTAACATAAAAACGAATTAACGCTGCATGTGTTTCGTGCTTATTTTGCAATAACATTTTTCCAATTCATCCTTCTGATCAAATTTAGCAGTGCTTCTACGTGAAGCGTTAAACAATGTTTCCAAATCCAGTTTGTAGCAATAATGTAAGCTTCAAAACTGACGTGTTTCGTTTAAGCATTATTTGTAAAAAAAATGCGACATAAAATCGTAGTTCTGGCTGAAAATTTGCGCATTATGGCATTGTGCTGAGCCCGACCCAATTTGCCAGATAATTTCAAGCTACTTATTGAAGCACGATGTATCTTTTTTAGCCCAACCAAACCCTCTCGTTATGAGAGGAGGCGTGTGCCCAGCAGTGGGACGCAAATACAATATTGTGGTGTGTTGGTATCTTTTCTAAAGTTATAAACTGGCGAATAAATTCGATTTCATTTCAAATATTTCGATACGTAATAAACGGACTATCAGTGTGCACTGTGCAATCTATTGGAGGTCAATAACCAAACTATGTTCCATCTTAGGCGCTAACGCACCGCTATTAGTGCATTTAGACCCTGTAGTGTAGGGCTGTTCATACCATTGAACGTTCCATGCCAAGGTTAGAACTATCTCAATGATTTTGTTGCGAAATTTAGCACTCCGCAACTGAATACGTAACGCACGAGTACTACGTATTGCAAATTGACAGACGCCCACTTCACTTAACGCTGCTTTCAGGAGTGAAACCAAATGTAAGGTGGTAAATTGAGGTTTTGAATCAAGTTAAGTTCAACGTTATATTAAACTAATACGCTTGACGATTTTCTAACCTTGAACTATAAAATAAAATTGAAGAATTATTGGAAGCGAACCATCATCAACCTATGTCGAATGCTGAAGCTGCCAGTATATATTCTCAGCACTCTAGTAACTAGAGTCTAGTCCTTTCGGTCTTGGGCTATCATCGAACCCCTTCCATCACCTACACAACATCATCAGTCCACCTGGCTGGCCTGTCGTCATGCGTACTACATTTTTTGTGGCTTAACTGTGAATGACCCTTGCGTTTTTCAGGGACAAAACGTAGCCTAGTTATCCCCTTCCCCAGGACTCCAACTATTTCCATACCAAATTTTCTGGTCCTTTACAATAAAGCTCTCAAGCTTTCAATGGCAATACTAAGCATCAACCTAAAAAAATCTTCATAGAAAACACAACTTTGCAGTTGTAAGGAGTGTGATAATTCCGTTAGATTCCTTCGAGTTGACCTTCCAGTTGCAATTCGCGGGCGGTCGTGCGCGTAATGGGCCAGTTTCATTACGCGGTATTATGTGAATTCAATGTAATACAACTGGACGGTCAAGTTCACAATGCCGAGACCTAAACAAACTGCTGTTGATAATAATTTAATAGTCTACAAAACAGTAAGTAGTACATGTAGAGTTTTGGTACTTGTTGACGACATTGAAAGGAATACTGAAAACAAATTTAAGTAACAAAAAATCTTGGGTCGCTTAAAGTCGGCACCCAGTCGGTACGGACGGTAGAAAAAACCCAGACAGACAGGTTGCAACAAAATCATGTAAACATGATCATTTTACCAACATATTGCCACCGCTTTTAGACTGGCTGAAGACAGGAAAGCTGTTGACAAAAAGTTGGCAACGTCGCAAATAGCTGTCAAATATTTCGCTGTTTTCATTAATTTCTGAATATTAATGAATAAAAACATAAATTATCGCTCTATAGTCGAATAAAACATTAAATATAGATTGCAACAATTACCATAGGGACACGAAAATTTTAGGATTATGGAAGTACTTATCTTTTGAAAACTTTCCATCGCATTTTCCATGCATTTTAATGTAATCTTATCATTTGAATGCCTAACCAACAAATATAAAACGAGACGCGTCATTCAACTATAGAATGATAACTTCTTTTTAATTCAGTAATATTGCGAAATTAATAAAAACAACGAAACATTTGACAGCTATATGCAACGTTGCCAACTTTCGGGATTAACCTTCTTAAGAATAGTTATCAACACCATCACAGCTTACAAGCAAAAGGATAATTCAGATTAGGTACAAAGATAACTTTACTTGATCTTGACCTATTATACTCGTAAGTAGAGATTTCCAAAGCCGTTGTTAGATGAAAGACGTTATAAGAATAATGCAGAATGATTCACTTAGTTATTCTAAGCACATTTAGTATGAATTACATACGATTTTATAACGTAAATGGACCGTAACAACTTGTTGCTGATCACAATCATTATGATCATCTTTAGCATTATCATACTGCTCTCATTATGCATTGATCGTGATGATCTTTAACCTTACATAAATACATACGACATTACATGACAATTCTCAACCTTCAACATTTACGACCTAGTAATATATTTTCCTACAGTTACCTATTATAAGTGGTCACTTAATATTCAGGGCGTGGCCTGTACGCTTCATAAATCTGTACTTAAAGGTGTCTCTTTATCTAGTTGCATAGCATGGATGTAAATATGAAATCGTCTTCATTCAAGTCACACGTAGACCTAGTTAGCGTGAGAATCTGTGCTTGCTCGGCTTGACGTGTATGGTTGGTAAGTAAAGGGTTGAATCATAATATTATGTGTATCTACTACTACTACTACAGGCAATTTGCGCCCCACTGCTGGGCACAGGCCTCGTCGCATCAAGAGAGGGTTTGGGCTATAGTCCCCACGCGGGCTCAGTGCGGATTGGGGACTTCACACACATCTTTGAATTACTTCGCAGCTGCGTGCGGTTACCTCACGATATTTTCCTTCACCGAAAAGCTCAGTAGTAAATTGAAATTGAATTTCGTATATAAGTAAACTTAGAGGTGCGAGCCGGAATCGAACCCCCGACCCTCTGTACGAGAGGCGGTAGGTCGAACCACTAGGCCACCACGGATTCTTCATCATGTTATGTGTATTTATTTCTTTTTTTGGTATTTCTTATTTTGGTATGAAAAGACGATCCTAACGGTGAAACATTTTATTCCTGATTTTCATTTCATTTTTATTTTGTATTCTTTGTGACGATCTCAATGTGAAATTCTCTTATTTTGACATGTAAAATATGCTGTAATTTGATATTGAGAAATAAATGTCTATGTCTATGTCTATGTCTATGTATATACAGCCATACTCATAAAATTTGTGAGGAATTTTGTACCATACTTCAACTCCCTAAAATTCTGTTAACATTGGAAAATATTTTCTTGGTGCTGTCTAGGTTTTTACCGATTGTACCTCTGTGTCTGCGATGTTCGACGGGGCAAACCTGATAAGATAGTATAATAATAATAATAATCTGCCTTACTTTCAATTTGTGAGATATTGATCAGGCAGATGTCCGTTTTCTCACTCCATAGCCCGATTTTCCAGTCCACACCTCCCATCCACATAGCCCACTCCAAGTCTCTTCCTTCCTCGGCAATAGTTTGGCAACTGGGGAGGGCTGTCCGCCAGTACAGCCTCATGTTGTATTGGGAGGACAGATTACACAGTTGCGGCCATCTCACATTTCTAGTAAAAGGTACCAAAAGCCTCTTCATGTTGGCTTCGGCCCCTTGAATGCGAATGACCGGGTCCCCATGGGCCCGTGGCATGAAAATGTACCAACAAATAATAATAATAAAAAACGAGAAATGTTTTTTCATTTACGCTTGAGTGGGCAACGTTTACATTACCACATATTCAGGTATTCAACAAAATACTATCCCCATGCGAGTTAAGTTTAAAACTTACTTGCTCGCACTAGGGACGGAAAACCTCCGATAGTAATAAAAACAATATGCGTAAGTACAGTATAATTAAGTGAATACGTGCAGCGTGGGAATCAGTCACAACTGGCACAATAGGAAAATTGCGTACGCCCCTGTCAAGACGTCTTGGAAGCTTAAAGAGCTGCTAATACCTAGGATTACACTCAAGAAATTGCATGTGCATAATTTTTTAGGGTTTCGAACCTCAAAAGGTAAAAACGGATCCCTTATAGGATCACTCGTGTGTCTGTGCGTCCGTCTGTCCCAGTCGATTTTCTCCTAAACCACTGGACAGATTAAGTTGAAATTTGGTACGTATATGAAAGTTTGTGACCCAAAGACGGACGTATAACGAAAATAAATGAATTTTAAACATAGACCCTATTTTTGGGGGGTAAATTCAAACACAGAAAACAGAAACACAGTCACAGTCGATTTTCTCCAAAAGTACTGGACCGATACTTTTCGAGTTATTTAAGAAAATAGGGGAAAAATTACCATCCCCCCCCCCCTGTTTCTCCGGAACGATTGAACCTAAAATTTTGGAAAAAATACGGAGGATAGTTATTGACCTATAGATTACAGGAAAATTATTAAGAAGTCCATGGTATTTGAAATCTATCATATAAAATAGCTTATTCTGTGAAACGGTTTGAAAATGACATTATTGAAAATAATCAAGGGTCGGAACCCTCTCCACGCGAATTTAACTCGCTTCTTGGCCGGTTTTTTTATAAGCGCATTACTTTAGATCATCGGGTTCCTTCCGGCTACTTAATGGGATGTTTTTTGCAGTGTTGATAACATTCAGCATAGATAAGTTTTAAATAAATAAGTCATTATTACAGCCCCTTTTAAAGCTAGAAGTGATTTTAGGCGGGGAAAGACACAGTGTGCTCCTGAATAACTGCCTTCAAAATTATACAAGCCCAATCAACTTTTTTATGAACCAATCATAAATTAGTGCAATTTGCATGAAGAGACACATTTTCATCGCAAGTTTGGTATTATCATCTCTCTATACACACACCAGTAAGTTACTTGGCGAATTTACCGGCGCAGCTTGTAGATGGAGCGATAATAAAATAATAATATGCAAAGCTTGCGGTTTGCGACGTTTACTTATCAATTACTAATATTGCTCACCTTCAGGAATATAAAATAGATCTATTTAATAAAATAATTATTAAAGGAGACAGACGATTTCATAATAAGTAAAATCATGGGCTTACACCCAGGGGGGCAGATACATTTTTTCGGGACATTCTGTAAAGGTCCATGGGAGGCATTTATTTGCTATTAAAGTTACTACAAAAATTATTTCCATTAGGTGGACCCAAATGATTAATTTAGTAATTATAAATAGCAAATAATAAGTCTGTAGAAGAAGTCGATTTTAGATTGACTAAAAATGGCATTCAACTTTTATACTTTTATGTCTCATACATAACCGGGATTCAAACCTGCGTCGGTAAAACCAATTTCTACTACTTTTACAACCCGAGTGGGTTGTAAAAATCTACCAGATTGTTGAATTAGGAAAAACGTTTATTATGTTAGTTATCATATAATCCTTACTAATACGGATGGATGTGTGGATGGATGTTTGTTCCTCTTTCACGCAAAAACTACTAAACGGATTTTAATGAAACTTTACAGTAATGTAGCTTATAGATCAGAATAACACATAGGCTACTTTTTATCCTGGAAAAACGTATAGTTCCCGCGGGAACGCGATAACCGAATTCCACGCGGGCGAAGTCGCGGGCAGAAGCTAGTAATAATAATAATTTTCCAGTCCACACCTCCCATCCACATAGCCCACTCCAAGTCTCTTCCTTCCTCGGCAATAGTTTGGCAACTGGGGAGGGCTGTCCGCCAGTACAGCCTCATGTTGTATTGGGAGGACAGATCTCCACAGTTGCGGCCATCTCACATTTATAGTAAAAGGTACCAAAAGCCTCTTCATGTTGGCTTCGGCCCCATGAATGCGAATGACCGGGTCCCCATGGGCCCGTGACATGAAAATGTACCAACAAGTAATAATAATTTATTTCTTATTAAAGTACTAGTAGTACTAGTATTAAAGTACTTAGTAAAGTAGTAGTAGTATTTAGGTTACAATGAGAAGGGACACATAGTATAATTTAAATGTGCAATAATTGCAAAAACGGTTTGAGATCTTAAGGCCGTACACTGACCCAGTATCGTCAAATTGCTCATGTATGAACATACTTTTCTAAGAAATGTTAAAAGTTAAAAATATGAAAAAAACATATGTTATCTTTGATTATATCATCCTTACATTGACAGCTTTCGTTACACGTTTCACGAAACTTCGCTCGATACAATTTAATTCCGAAGTAACCTCTAACTCGGACCTTTAATCCAACTTTACTCCAGTCTATTATATCAAACAGTGTACAACTAAATATAACAGATAAATTATCCATATTATATGCATACATTGATAGCTTTATATATGCCATGTTTTTAGACGGTATTTTTATAAAAATTAAAACGTGTTAAAAACTACCAAAATCGGGCGTTATGTGCGTAGCGCTTTCTCTTTCACTCGGTGCACGAGTGACAGTGATGGCTGAGCTGGGTATAGGAATGGCCTTAAAAAGAAAAACTTAATTTAGATGTTACGAGGTTTAACAGAGGCTGCAAAGTAATAGAACACAGTAAATATCAACATTTACATTTTACACATTGTATATCTTTCATGTTTCTTAACTTTAACTTACTAACATGTAAATGGGGTCATCGCTAGACCATAAACAATCGTCACGCTCCATTTCTTATCCTTATCATTTCACTTTCACTCCATTGTTGCTATCTTTACTGGGGTTAAGTGTACAGTAAACGCCGTCCGCAGTTCTCACTCACTGGTGTAACGTTTTGTGTACAATCTTTAATCACTATTTAGAAACTAAGTCGAAACAGAAGGAGTGTTTTATCTTGCATACCTATCTAAATTTTATTCACAATGCAGGGCTATTGTCAGAGAACTGTAATTTTACTAGAAAATGTTGTTTTTCGCAATCTTACTATCGTTATAATTTCATTTACATAGACATAAATAATACTTCGTATGGACCCGGCCTAACGTAGATACATGTCATGTTTCCCCACTTCATTGGTGTCCAATCCAAAGTTAAACTTACGAGTATATCGTGACACTAAAGCTGGGTCACATTTTTTCAACAACGAGACGAGTTTTTAGATACTGAGAAACAGTTTCGAAAAAAGTTTTTTTAAAAACGCCTATTGTCACGCACGCTCGGTGACAGAACTTTGGATTGGACACCGTGGAAGTGGGGACATATTACGTGTACGTTAGACCGGGTCTATATTATTTACGTCTATGTTCATTTATTATTCGCGGAACAGTTACTGATAAGACTAGAGAAATTCACGAGTGGCAAACACGTAGGTTTGAAAAATAAATGTTGGAAAACTAAATAGAAACTAACAAGAAGAGAACACTTGGCGAGGATCAGAAACGCTATGTATGCGAAACTTTGCGAAGATCGGTATGTCTCATACTGGTTCAGCTGAAGCCGAATGATGCATTTGATCTGATGATAATGATTATTTAGTAAGGAGTATTTAGTAGAAAGAGATGCTTTTTTTCTCCTCGGTCGGAATCCGCTATTAATAGTCGTGTTGAATTTGATTTTTCTGATTTAAAAAAGTTCGTTACTTATCCGCTTGACTTACAGTTAAGGTGCGCGTACGCATGGGACGTTACGGTTGCTTGCACAACGCTAAGTGTAACGCTGTGTTATATAACTCATTATCATTTAGAAACCGTGTCCCCTGGGAAACTGGGTGTTCTAACATGAGACATCCTGGGTGTTTCTAGTGAAAAATAAGGGCCAGAGTTTCAAATCTGGAAGTGCACTTCTAAGCCTAAGAATAGGTACCTACTTATGTGTGAAATTAAATTCCACTACTGAGACTTTCAATGGAAAAAAAAATCGTGAGACAACCTTGCTTCACTAGGGTACTAGGTATATCTTATTTAAAGATAGCGTAGATTACTGAACCAATATCGACTAGAACAATAGAAATTATTTAGCTCTTAGTTGAAGCCGCAGTTTGTTTTATAATTATTGTACAGTTTATCAACTTCAATCTTGTATGGAACAAATCATTACTTAAAATATTTCACAGCCAGTAAACAGTCATCCGCGAAATTATCATCAAAATAACAATTAGCTTTTAATTTAGAACAATCCAAGGATGTAACTTATTAATTAGTAATTTACCACGCTTGTGCGTAATTATTCTCTTGGCAGTAACATTGAATCATATTCAATGTCAGTTTCAGACGTAACGCTGCACCGAATCATGATTGTATCTCGAGAACCTATTTTAATACACAAAGTAATAAGAATAAGAGTTGCTTCTGTCTGCATAACTAAACATGACTAGGGGCTATGTGGAGACAGCACAGTAATACGTATACCGATGATTTTCAAGATTTTAGGTACTGGTTACAGGGCTAAACTTTATCGGTATTAAGTACATGAGTAGCTACTATTTTTATCATTGTTGGATGGCAAATGGACAGTGTGTGAATTGAACTGATAATAGGTATATGTTTTTCAAAATTCAGCCAGGATATAGGACCATATTTATCCTTAAATACGGTATAGGTATATTTCGAAAGGCACAATGATTCATAGGTACTTTGAATGTAGAACAGTTGTGATACTACAAAATTATGAAAGTTTGAATACGTCGTAGTACCTAAGTAATAAGGAGTATCAGTTAAGCATCAGGGAATGCTGAAAGCATAAACTCAATGTGTACGACACCTAAAAATAATGTCAACTAACTTCTGCACATTGGCCGTGATTATCACGTTCCTAAATTAGCCTATGTCCTTTCCCGTGACTCTGACTGTCTTCAGCCTGCGGTTGAAGCGAGAAAATTTAACAGACAGACAAGTAAGCAGGCAGAGTTACGTTCGCATTTGTAATATTAGTATGGAATCCAAAGCGAAAAAAACACCTACTACTAGATACATTACTAAAATCAATCTTAAGATCATAAGGACTTCAATGCACGTAGTAAGTAGGTGGTGTAAATTATGTGCAATAAAAATTCGTGTACCGTGTCTTAACTTCAACTTAATTCTTCATTTGTGCTGATACTTCCTTGCAAATTCCTTGTAGGGATAAGCTCGCCTTTGTACATGTGTCTCTTCTCTGTATTGATAATTGTATTTGTGTTTTTTTTTCTGTACAATAAAGTGTTACTTACTTTTTTTTACTTACTTACTTCCTAGCTTTGTCATAGTCCCCTCCAATAATTAAGCACATCGTCGTTATCGGCCTCGTCCCAGCGGGTAGCGCCTGTCAGACGCACGCGCAGTCCGAATCGCGACACCAGCACAGCACCACGCGCGCCACCATGGCCTGTGCTCACAAGAAACTAACCACTACGTGGTTCCAACTTAAACTAGTATTAGTCTTTACTCATCTAGCTGTATCAACCCCTCAGTTAGACCTACCTCCGCTACCCCAAGTGTCAACCCAAAGGAACTTTGGTTACGGCTTATCAAGCACCCCTGACAATTTCCAATATAGTACTCCGCGACCAGTGTCAAGTACTCCAGGGGTGTTCCCAGTTTCGTCAACCCCGTTTAACAATCAACGGATAAGCCCGGATATAAACAACAATGGATACCCAAATTTTGCGAATCCTAGTTCGTCTGCGCGTCCTTATGATAATGATGATAGGATTGACGTAAACAATGATCCCAATTTTAGAAGGAATGATCCAAATTTTGCGAGAAATGACCCTAATTACGTTGGGACAAATCCTTATGATTTTAATAGAGGGAACGGAATTGATGAGCGGATAGAGCGTGTGAATCTTCAGCAAGTAAGAGAGTTCTTGGCGCAGGCTGACGGACAGGCTTCTAAGGAGTGTACCAATAATGTGGCCGCCCAGTGGAACTTCGAAACTCAAGTCAACGATGTAACGCAACATGCCGCTGTGAGTATAGTTTTTACAGTAGCGATATTATTGGCTAGGGTGCATTCATCACAATGGCTTGAGAAATGTGGGGTTGTTTTAGAAAATCAGTGCCTATACTTTAACATAATTTCTGTTAGACCCAATTAATTTGTGAAAAATGTATGAAATTCATTTCAAAAAAGCATTTCTTTTATTTCTTTTTGGGAATAGGTATGAATGCACATTATGGTACATTGGCCGCCCTTACCTTACCTAATCTTTATTACTTCAATATAGGTATGAGATGTAAACAAAGTTATAACAATGCATTTTAAAATAAACGGAATTTCAGTGTCTCGTTCATGAATCTACCGTCATTAACACTAACGACTTTTTGTTTAGAGATTATCATCAAATAAACAATGCGGTGGCGCATGCTAAGACTTGTCGTTTAAATGTGGGCCTGAGAATATGCTAGCCAGGCTTATTGTCACAACGTTTATACCATGCCTATGAAAATTCTCGGCATTTTTAAACTCAAGTAGCTACGTTATAACTACTACTACTACAGCCTATTTGCGTCCCACTGCTGGGCACAGGCCTCCTCTAATCACGAGAGGGTTTGGGCTATAGTCCTCACGCGGGCCCAGTGCAGTTTTTCATAAGATTGGATATTGTTAATTCGTGGTTCATTTAATTTATTGAAGCGGTCAACCGTTTCCCGAAAGCCATCAAATTGTGGACTCAGTTGAGGTCGCAATCTCAAATAGCTGTTTGGACGTGTACGGCAAGAAATCTCTACCAATTAAACGCCATGCACACCACATTTGCGGGAAAGTTTCCGGGTCCCGTTCCCACACAACAATGCTCGAGATATCTCAATATCTCGGGTTTCCTCACTTCAAAGCCGGTCTTCACCAGTTTTTGTGATAAGAGAGTGCCTTATTGTCTGTAATAATTGCGCAGGCGTTTTCACAATCGATTAAACAAATGGTAGGAACCTTATTTATAAAGGTTGAGTTTATTTTTAAAAAGCTGTGGTAGTCTAGTGGTTCGACCTACCGCCTCTCATGCCGAGGGTCGGGGGTTCGATTCCGGCTCGCACCTGTAAGTTTACTTACGTGCGAAGTTCAATTTGGATCCACCATGAGCTTTTCGGTGAAAGAATAACATCGTGAGGAAACCTGCACGCATCTGCGAAGTAATTCAAAGATGTGCGTGAAGTCCCATATGGTCCCAGTCCCATACTGGGCCCGCGTGGGGACTTTAGCCCAAACCCTCTCATGATGAGGGGAGGCCTGTGCCTAGCAGTAGGACGCAAATAGGCTGTAGTAGTAGTTATTTTACTAATGGTCTGAAGTTGGTAAAAGTGTTAAGATTATGTAAAAAAATGTTTCAGGTACGTGTACTCACAATGGGTTTCTCTTGATATTAGGATGCATAAAATGACTAAAGGCTAATGATTAAAGGCTCATTGTAAAATTAAGAACACGTAAATTACCATAGTGTTTAGTCACAAATTTAAATAAAAAAACCGGCCAAGTGCGAGTCGAACTCGCGGACAAAGGGTTTCGTAACATTATCTATAAAAACGGCAAAAAAAAAACACGTTTACTGTATGGAGCCCCCTTAAATATTATTTCTTTTCTGTTTTTTAGTATTTTTTGTTACAGCAGCAATCTGTAAAAATTTCAACCGTCTAACTATTATGGTTCATGAAATACAGCCTGGTGACAGACGGACGGACAGTCGAGTCTTAGTAATAGGGTCTCGTTTTACTCTTTGGGTACGGAACTCTAAAAAGAACTTCAAAAATGCAATGAATAAAAAGAAAATTGCGGTTACAGAAAAAGCGTTGCCAATAATTAAAACCATATTTTTGTTAATAGTAATATTATTACAGCTATCAAGCCCGTACAATAGATAAACAATCATGCTAGAGACCCTTGCTTATGATATAACTAGTTGGCCCGGCGAACTTCGTTTCACCACGGATACCCATAAAAAAATTTCGTGTTCCCGATTCCCGTTTTTTTTTCTTTTAAAACCTTACCTGAATCACAGGAAATAAAACAAAAAAAGAATGAGCTAAATCGGCCCAGTCGTTCTCGAGTTTTAACGAGGCAAACGAACAGCAATTGATTTTTATATATATAGATGATTGATGCACTTGCTGACGATGATGTGATGAATAATTATTGCTTGAAAACGTTCATTTAACGCTCATTTTTATCTACTTAATCGAGGATCTAATTTGATGATTTTTTGCCGATTCATAATCATGTCTAATTAATTCAGCGACCCTCAGATACAAATAAAAAAACCAAAGGTCGCTGTGACAAAAAAAGGGTGAAGACAAAACCTCAAGTCGAGTAACCCATGGGCTCAGTTCCCACGCCCGAGTTGGTAAGAAATAAATTAACACTGATAATAATCTACTTATGCGTACTCATATACACAACAATGATATGCACAAAATACACTTGTGGTAAAACAAGCAGGAACTTCGAGTTGAAAATAGCTTTACGTAGGTGACTTATCAATGTTCTAAATTGTCTTCTAATTGGAACTTCAACGAGTGAATATTAAACAAGTTGCCTTTTTTTGGCTGATATCGTCATTTCACTAAACTCATTCAGTGATTTAATCAAAGGACCGATTATTTATAGGCAAATGATAAAATGCTTTCGCCATTTTAAAGTCTTGTTTGATTTGGTTATATCGCTTAAATTTGTTCAAATCTCTGTATTGGAAAGGACACATGCTATGCCAAGATGTATGGTGTTTATTTGTATTTTGATGTAGTAAAATGTTTCATCTTTTCTTATTGGTGGGCAATTTCCTTTTCTGAGAGAGTATGATGTGGTTCGACTTTGCAGGCCTGAATTCACATACATACATATATACATGTAAGTAAATTCAGCCCTGAAACATTTAATCTAGCTGAATTTAAACCTCCTCTTATTGAGTCAATTTGCGATATTGTTTTTTGCGACGTAATGTTTTTTTTTTGCAATATTATTGAGTATAAATCCCAGATTACTTACAGTTTTTCTAGAACAATCGATTTGTTAAGTCATCCAACATAGATACTAAACCAATGCAATGATTACTTAATTTCTTTGGTCACCGAATATCCTTCTTTTTGTCATTGGCCATTGTGCCAACCACGGATACATGCTCATTGTCGATCAATGGATTGATTTGGATTCAGGCTTTTGTAACTAGGTGCTGGCAAACAATCGTGGTGCTGACCTCTGAGCTGTCTGACCAATCAGGGTTGCGCTGTCACAGAATCTAATGGGGATAAGAACATTAAGAACTGTAGTTAGGTTTTTCCACAATTGTTGCTATCATAAGTTAACTAGATACTATATAACCTTTTCAAATAATAGCTAATCTCTCCGTGCTACTATAACAAATATATCAAATTGATTGATAGCAAGTTCACTCTGAGTCTTAAAGTATGTTTGCACTTGTCGTTTTTCTATTATTAATCAGTTAAAGTCATAAAAACTTTGATTTGATTCGATTTGATTGATTCCGCCGATCGTGATTGAATAAAAGACAAACTAAATCGTCAAAACGTCTTTTGAATAATGAAAAGTCGCTGGGAACGATCTGAGTTTAATAGAAACTACAGACTGTACACGGGAACATGATAAGCTGACATTTAGCTACATTTTACCTCCTAGATGGCGATGCCTACCGCTACTTTTTTTTAAATATCTGTAATAACAAAAGTGAAAACCAAAATGGCGGATCGTTCAAAATGGCGTAGTTGCCCTCGGGCGTATTGTCGCGTAGGGTTCTTGACTGCAGAACAATGAGATAATTCATTACCCAAGGCTGAGTATTGTGGTTCTATAGCCTATTAAACGGAAGATACGCACGCATTTTAATTGCTTACTGACCATAGTGGTTGTTCTAATCGGTCGTGAGTCCTAATGTTGTTATTGCGTCTTGTTTTTAATGTTTTTGGTGATGCGGATGTCCATGTGTGCCTGTGTAAGTTATGGCAGAAAGAAACTTCTCGAACAAAATTTGTTTGATATGATTTTATCTATTTGACTGATGAAATCGACGACGAAATTAATACTTTTTCTTCGATTCAAACCTACACTCTAGCCTCAGGTAGTGATTGATTTCTGGAAGCGATATACGGGGTGCTCGTGAGCATTGCGAGAGATTTTAACTGTATTAGTCATCAACGATAGAAATTTGTATAAATAAAATCCGTTATTTATTTTACATTGACGAATATTTATTTTTATAAACTAAATTTTTAATTTAAAGAAACTAAAAGTTTTCAAATATTACCGAGTAAATTCGAAATTTATCATTGTACTAGTTTCCGAACATAGGTTTAGAAAATTGCCGCCATTCTTTCATGTCAAATCATGTCTTTTTTCTTAATTTTCGACAATAACTTTAAAGAAAAGAACAAGTTTTATTTTTATTTATTCTCACGCGCTTATGAAAAGTAAAAACAAGTTAAAATTATACTAAGTAGGTACCTACCATACATTTTTTTTAAAGTACGAGGATTGCTTCATTAAATTACTAGTTTTTTTTGTACCTACACTTTGCTAACAAATTAATTAGTAACGCCATAAACTCAAAGAAATGACACCTAGCTTTAGTTATTTTGCATAATAATGGATACATATTCAAAACCACCCACATAGCATTGAATTCACAGGGAGTAGAAGAATAATTACTCAACTTTATTTAAATCTCTATTGAAAAGTCAATTATCTTCCAAAATAGCTCCTCCCTCACCTGACGTATGAGGAAATCTCAAAAACGACGTATTTACAAATGATACAGTACAAAAAACATTAAAATATACCAGACCGTAGTGGACAATGGGAATGCAACAAAAAACTCAAATGATAAAGTACGTGACTAGTAGAATAACCTCACGACTTGCTACAGATTTTTTTATAGTGTTTACTATCCTTTATAATGTAAGTTGTAGGTATTCTTGCTACTATTTTTGATTAAGATTTTTTTAGATGTTGTAGGTAATTAATATGATTTTAATGCATTTCAGTGCAAATTGTTCGTTTGGTATATCTAATGCGATGAGAAGTGGTTAAATTCGGAAGGGAAATTAAAATAGAAAACATGTGTACTATCTACCTTCTACTGGGTATCGACTTTATTTCTTTTTTGAAGATCAGTCAGGGTTTCAAAATGTTCGAATAAGCCCCAAGCCACTAACCTCGGGTTATCCGCTTAACCCAGATTTTTGTATGAATTTGACGTGGGTTAAGAGGCTAACCCGAGATAGCGGCTTTGTGCAAGTGAGGCTAAGCCTGTTAAATCTATTATTTATCTTTATTTCTGTATATCCTATGGCACATATGTATGTGCCATAGGATACTTATATAGGAATAAATATACTACTATACAGGAATACGACACTATTACATGACTAGAATGTATGTATGTACATACATACATTCTAGTCATGTAATATCATACACCCCACACACGCACACACACACAAATACATACATACATTTCGTTCACAAATTGTTCTCGTGGTTAGTTAGTTTGTTTTATAAGTATTTCCGTAATGTTTACCATGTAGTACGATAGTGCAGCTCAGTTCATTATCCGACTGCGCCATAGGGAAGGTTATGTTTTTTATGATTGTTACTCACTTGGTTCACTGGTGACACTCGGTTCCTCTTCTATTTTGTATAAACTGTGGTAACCTATAATTCGCCATTTAGCATATTTCACTTAAGAAATCTTTGTAATTAGATAAGGTTGTTTGGTTTCCCAGATAAATAAATAAATCCTTCCTGGGATCTCAGTCTATCGCACAACCATATTTAGGTACTGATTTAAACAGATATATAATATTACTTTCGCATTGAATAATATCAGTATAGATTTTACTAAAACTTGCTACTTTTTCATAAGATATTCTTTTTAAAATATCTATTAATAATACGGGCTGCTTCATATTTATCAGCAGCCATTACATGTGACCAGAGTTGACCTGTCTTTATTGCTAAGGCATACTAGATGTATTGTCTGTGATATAATGATAATGTGACATTACGTGATTCATGGGTTTCATGACGGATTGTCGGGCTGACACGCAAGCGGTGCAGTTTTAGAATTCATTACCTACATTAGTCATCTCAAGATCATTTTGAAGAACGATGATTCATCATCATCATCAACAGCTCATAGTAGGTCCACTGCTGGACGTAGGCCTCACCCAATACACGCCAATGAGCTCTGTCCAAGGCGTGCCGCATCCAATCTACACCGGCCACCTTGCGCAAATCGTCACTCCTCCTGGCAACAGGGCGCCCTACGTCGTGGTCTCCACTCAAGAACGCGTTTACTCCAACGACTATCCGCAGTTCTCGCGATGTGACCGGCCCACTGCCACTTCAAAGAGCTTATTCTTTGGGATGATTATAAATGGAAAATTTTATCAAAACAGCAGGGCTTAACTAATCCGTTCATTTTTTAAATTTCTTGTTAGGTATTTGCCCACTACAAATGTTCGGAAATATTGACTTGATTACTTAATCTTACCACAGTGACCATCTTACTCAGCCTTTAAATGTCGGTGTGTAAGTTTCCATGATTTCTAAGGGCATGAAGACGAGCACGATGTTACATAGAAATGGGAATAGAACTTTCATTTTACATTAATGAATTTTTCAGCCTTTAACAATGTACCTACACTACGTAACATTGATGCACATTTTCAAGGTCACGTGACGTAACCGTCAAAGTCCCACTTTTTGTTCATAATTTGCCAAATTACCTGCATAGCTGTGATTCAATGATAGGAACGTCAGTACAGTACAGACGTGAAGAAAAGCGTTTTATTTTATTTATTGAGTACATTACACATCATTTACATACTTACCTACATGACACTTTTTTAAGTACTTTATTAACATAATAGAGTGGTTTAATTGTAGCTATAAGTAAATGTTTTTTATTTCAATATTATTTAAACGCTATTTTTATTAATTACTTCAAAATAAATATAAATACAAAATCGTCGCATTACTATTGAGTAAGTAAATAAGTAGATATAAGTTAAACTAATCAGTACAGTTGTTTTTTTAAATTCTTAGTGGCTGAAAAAACAATGGTTTCTAGAGTAAAGTCAAAATACCAACATATATCAAACCTACAAATATCGTACCTACGTATATCAAAACCTAGGCAATTACATGAATGTCAAGGTTTTAATAATAACATGAAGATCACATCACGCATCAAAGAAACAAATGCATGCGAAACAATGTTATTTGTTATCAATTATCCTCTATTCATCTCGCCCACGCACTCTAGTGTATACTCGTATTCTGACTACACTTGATAATTGATAACCACCACAAAAGCAGTTCCTGACCTTAACTTGTCTAACAAGTGCATGTGACCTCTGAGAACATATCTATATTAAAGATGTAAGGTTTAAACTCGATGGTCACAGCTCTAACAGACGTTGGTAATTTTGACACACCAGCTAACTTAACCATTCACTCGCAGCCACACTTATTACAGATGCATAAGATTTAAAACGAAATGAGTGATGGATAAGGTTGAATGGTACATTTTGTTTGTGTATGCTCGCAAATGAGATGTTAAAAGAAAGAATTGTGCCATTCATTGACAGGTCTCGGATGAATGGTTGTGCGCGACTGTACCTTTGTTCGTAAACTTGAACTCTTTACGTGCTATAATTTGGTTAGCGCTTTTGTCTGTTTGTTTGTTTTTTTAGGCGTTGATTTGGATACCTATTTTATTATTCTGTTACCATTTTTTTTATAAATTCAGCGAGATTAATTAATAAAGTACCTAAGCATGAAAAAAAATTTGTAATTTCAGTCATTTAACATCAACTTACATACACCCGGTAGCAGGTATAAGCTTCCTTTAAAGTACAACATGAGCTTGATGATAATGACCATGATTTGCAAAGAAGTCATCCTCACTCAGAGAAACCCACAATTCATTTTCTCTGAACTATCACATTCCTGTAGACATCATCTTCCCATTGGGCTTTAGCTACTCTGGGGGTACCATGTAGGAATCTTTTCCTTTATACTGGGCCTGTGCCAATTTGTTTCATAACAGATGTGTTAATCGGAGGGCAAGATTCAAATTTGCTGGTGCAAGGACTGTTAACCTGCCGCCAAATAGCAATGCTTGCACTGCTGTGTTCCGGTAAGAAATTACTGGCATACCTAGAGTCATTCCATCTTGGTCCCTTAGACTTGGTGACGCATTTATTAAGTATATCTACGGGCCACAGATACCATTTAAGACCAGGTCGCCAGTGTGATCCCAATGTGTGCCAACCAACGAAATTAAAAAAAAAAAAACTCCTCTGTAGGTCAGAGACCCGGGAACTCTTCTCTCGAGTTGTCTATTAGCTGCGATGACTTTCTACTAGGTAGTTGGGGATACGCCAGTTTTTCCGTCTATAGTAATACAAATAGTTCTGTTAAGTTGTCGTACAAGATCTTTAAAATGCGTAAAGCATAGCCTAAACAGTGTGTGACAAAGTAAATTTTCATATATCCACACATCCCGCGTCTTCATTACGCCACGCCGTGGGAAGGTCCCCGCACAATGGTACGTCTTATGAGAATTAATAGCTACTTCATTATGCTGCGGCATTGAAGGACTGTCGGTTTTCCCTGCTGGTTTGACAGTTTTGACCCTTGGACTAGGACACTCTGTCTTGGTGGCGATAAGATGTCATCTACGTACGACTGACCGCTTGCTGGGTGGTTTCAGGCTTCCTTTGTATTTTCCATTAAGAATATCAACATGTCATGCCTAATCACACCAAATGCGTGTGTAGCTCGGCCTTTCAGCTACAGGAAATCGTCTGCGGGACGCAGGTCCAGCTGGTTTGCGACAAAGATAAGATAAGAATTATTATGACAGAAGATCTTTTTTAAATCTCGCTATAGAGCACAGGTTTCTTCTTGCCCAGACATCTATGCTACTACTCCTACTACAACAGCCTATTTACGGCCTACTGCTGGGCACAGGCCTCCTCTCATCACGAGAGGGTTGGGCTATAATAGTACCCACGCGGGCCCATTGCAGATTGGGGACTTCACACACATCCTTCAATTACTTCGCAAATGCGTGCAGGTTTCCTCACGATGTTGTCCTTCGCCGAAAAGCTCAGTGGTAAATTCAAATTGATTTTCATAAATAATTTCAGAGGTGCGAGCCGGATTTGAACCCGCCATTAGGCCACCACGGCTGTATCTATGCTATCTTCTGTTAATCATTTACTAATTGGTCCACATCGTCTTGCCCAAGTCTTGCCATCTCCGTGCAGGTCAGCTTTATTCATTCATTTTTGTGCATGCTGAATATTGTAGAATCTACAATATAGTTGTACAATGCAGATCCGACTCTTACAAAGCCATTTTAGTATCCGCATCCTGTAGCTAGTCACTTAACATATGAATTTCATTGCGCTTTGGAAAATTTAAGCTGGATTACTTGACTCAGATTTATATACATGGTGGGTCAGATCCTATAGCAAATAATTAACCCACAGTATCGGCTATCGATTCTAATAAGTATATTGTATAGGTCTTTATTTTTTTTAGAGTTGGTAAAAAAAAACATTTTGTATGGGATTCAGGCGTCGCTCACACAACCGATCCCATATAAGTACATTTTTTTTTTTATCAACTAGAAAAAAATTAAAGACCTCTACAATATAGGTACTTAGAATCGATAGCCGATACTGTGGGTTAATTATTTGCTATAGGATCTGACCCACCATGTATAGGTACATCTTCTAATAAACCAGAAAATCATCTCCAATACAAGAATTAAAATTTGCATGGTACTTAACTGTAAATATATATATATAAAACAAGAAACTAACTGACTGATTGATCGATCAACGCAGAGCCAAAACTACTGTTTGTAGAGAGCTGAAATTTGGCGTGCAGGTTCCTTAGGGAACGTAGGGGAGCACTAAGAGAGGATTTCCCGAAATTCCCACGGGAAGGGAAAATAAATTTTACATTTTAATATTTCTGCGCATAGAAGTTGCGGGCAGAGGCTAGTAAATTATAACATCCTATTATGATTAAAATAATTTTATGACACTATACTTCAGTGTCAGATTAAATGTTTCATTTTAACCTCATTCAAATGCATCTCATAAAGCGTATGAAATACAATAAAAAAGCTATTAAACTTGACCGGACCTAACACCTTGAGATTACTACATTTTGTCAAACATAAAGCAAGCATTGTTTTGATGCAATAAACTTGAATGCGTAGCGTCACCTTTAGCACTTATCTTGTTAAACCACCTAACCTCCATGCAACTAGTAGTTCACACAAATTATATAACAACTTCCCACGGACCTCAAGTTGTTTATTATCATTAATATTATTGAACGGCGTAATCTTTTCTTGTCACGAAGCTGGACGTAACGTGTCACAATTGTAACATTTTTTGTGACAATCAGGTAATTTGTGAGTGAGATATACCTACCATTGGCTTCCGTAGTTGAGAAGGACGCAAATTGACGCGATATTTCGTATTATGTGTAAAAAATTGTATGTGGTCTCAGTTAACTTGTTATTAAAGTTAAATTACGATTTGCAAACTATGAAGAAATATAATTGTAGGAAATAACATTCTTAGGAACATTATTTACAGAAAATCGGCTTACTGTAGGTACTGTACCTATTTACCTCAATCTTCTGAAGTTTCTCAATCTTCTTTCTGGTAGAGAATGCTTTATGACATTAAGTCCGCCTTTTGTATTAGTTTTTTTACTAATGTGCAATAAAATTTAAATAAATTAATAATCTCCGCTTGCTATAGTCAACTTTAGAAACACTTATCCTAAATCCTAACTCTGGATTTCTATATTTTATTTCTTCAATAAAATGTCGATAGTCCCTCAAACATGTTGTGTTAATTTAGCTTTTAAATCTGATTATTATCTCTAAAATCTATTAACTGTGATAGATACTGAGAGGAAAAACAAACCTACGAACAATCTTACTAGGTACATGAACATGGATTTGAAAATCATCACTCGAAAACGCAAGAATTCCATGAATTTCTGTACACCATTGATAATAATTTGATATTTTTTGTGCCCGTTACGGTTCGAACGAGACGTCACGGTTTTAACACGAAAGATTAAATTCTTAATTGATAATTAATTGCGTTGAGAAGCTAGTTAAATACATAATCCGGATTCTTGTTACAATGGAGGTTTCTTTGGTTAATCTCAAGTTCATGATCTCAGTACCTAAGTTAATTACATGTTTATTGGAAAATCTTGCATTGTAAATCTTTTGGTTTTATTTAAGTATTGAGATGCATAAGAATCACGAGATCAATGTGTTTGAATCTGAAGTCTCATAAAATTAAAACAATGATTCATTCTACCCGAGTAACACTTGATTACTCCGGGTCCTGAGTCACCTGTAACTAAAGTATCATTGAAAAACTTTAATTGCCTTGTTTCATGGAAGTGTTATCCATCAGATGACATCAACGAGTTAATCTATCTTGAAATCATTTCGGTATACAGCTTAGTTATCATCATTTATCAATACACATATACTTCATTTTGATTTGCGGGTGAGGTTTTGCTTGAGGCAGGAAGATTTCCTCTAATTTATGATCGTTTACCTTTTTTTAATTAAGTGATAAATATGTTTTTTTACATCACCCTTGGCCGTAAAGTAGGATTTTCTGCCCGCTACGCGGAGAGAAAATCTCACTTCTTGGCCAAGGCAAGATTTAAAACTTTTGACAAACCACGGGCGGTAATTCGTATATTTCGGTTCGGGCCACAGAAGCCTGCGATCTGGGACATTTACGAATTCACCACCCTAGGTCTGTATTGTACTATTGTTTAACTAAATTCATTTTTCTCTTTCCCATCTTGAAGAAGAACTTATAATATTACATATACCTGTACCGTTTTAAAAACATGCATAATGAAACCCTTGTGTGGAGTTCCAAAAAGACGTCCCTATGTAGTTTTTTTGGGCACTTACCACAAGGTATAATATAAAAAGGTCAATATGTGAGATAAGTTAAGGATCATTGAATTTTATGGCTTACTCGAGTTCAAAAACAACTATAAAACTGTTCTTAATGTTAACACGTTTTCTGCTCCAATGCTCTGGATACAATTTCCCAACAAAAAGCTGATATCTGCTACTATGATGTCATGGTCATCGTAACAATGTTTGGCCGTGACGGATCAGCACTGACAGTCATCAACGTACGTGTCTGTCAATTCGTAAGCCATGACATGGAGTACCAAAAAGAGGGCTAAGTCATCTATGACATCTCAGTATGGCGTGAAGAAAATTTGCATGACAGTGCTCCTAAAGCTAATAGAGGCAAACTTCATCATCTACTTGCCTAAATTTTTAATGCATGTAAAGTATAAGTTACTAACTTGCTTTATACTCCTCTGTGCAGAATTTGATACTTAATTTCGACCCCTTGACACGTGAGACTTAAAGAAGTTTTAGGATGTTCATCCCTTGAATTTGGAACTAATATAATCTCGCCCTGTTCGGTCCTGAGCACGCTTGAATTCGTAATATGATTCCTTTCCAAATGCTACCAATAAACTACTTAGGTAGGCACTTGCAACAATTTTGCGTTCTTCAATACTTTCAAAACCGTCTCAAATGTGTCTTCAGGATTTTCAAAGCGCAAGTGATGCTCTTCTGTAACAAGCGTCCTTTTGGGTCGAATCTCATGTTTTTAGCTGTGCTTTGATCAATCAGACGATCCATTTCTCTCTTTACTCTAGAGGTTAAAAAACTTACTTATTGTTTTTCATATGATTTCAGTTGGACGCCCAGCAGCGCTACACGCTGTTCCAGCGAGGGTTATGGGAGACGGCACAGCAGATACCACGAGGCGCCATCAGAGACTACTCCACGTACCGGCAGCTGCGGATGCTGTCCATCATTGGTCCTGCTGCGTTGCCACCTGACCAGCTGGATAGGGTAAGGACTGTTGTACGGGTTTGAGACTTAGTTCGTGGTTGACTTTCTTTCTTTCTTTCGACCACATTACTCGCTGCATACCTGAAGGTGGATACCGCAGCTTACTTATAGATATTTTGTAATACGAGGGACGTCGCCAATGCATAGCGGGTCATGTTACCAAAGTTTCGAAAGTGGCGTACCCTAATTTAAAATTTTTATACACTATAATTTTAAAGCATGTGTTTGTCACAAATTAAGTCTCGAAATACATCGTGGTAGCAAAATTATTTTTAACCTTGGGCGACAGCTGAATTCCTCGCTAGCTCGCGATGTCACTCGGCCACGTTGGAATTCCTCGCTTCGCTCGGAATTTTATCCCGGAATCTTTCGCTTCGCTCTGGATTCAATCCGTTACCCGCGGTAAAACATACCATTTTGCTCCCTAGTCATAGAATCTACTTTTTCTCCACAGTACAACCGCCTCATAAACGACATGCTGGCCGTGTACAACAACGCCGAGATCTGCGCGTACAACGAGCCGTTCAAGTGCGGTCTACACCTACAACCAGACTTGCAGCATGTCATGTCCCATTCCCGGGATTGGGATGAGCTGCAGCATGCCTGGACCGAGTGGAGGAGGAACACGGGGAAGAGGATCCGAGATCTGTACGAGCAGCTGGTCGATTTGACTAATCAGGCGGCGAGGCTTAACAGTGAGTTGGGATAATCCTACTATTTTCAGCACCTCATAAGCCAGTACCGGATTTGGAATGAGTTGCAACACGCCTGGGCCCAGTATGGAGCCGAAACACGTGGAAGAGGATCCGGGAATTGTACGAGCAGATGGTCGATTTGACCAATCAGGCGAATTACAATAAGAAAGGGATAAGAACTTATTGGAATATATTGTACTCATAAATTTGAAAACCTATCAAAATATGTAGTTCATAGATGAATCAGTAGTAAATTTGCCTTTGTTTTACCGCATGTTTGTTACCTACTTACTTCTTAGGTTTATTAAAGTAGGTAACTTTCCGAAAAGCTTTCCCTATGGTACAATTTTAATTCGGTAGAAAGCAATTTATCAATCTCAAAAGTTACCTAAAACTCTTCAGTCGTGTTCAGAGTTAAGATTAAATGATAAGTCATACATACATAGCTTTGCTATAACCCTAATGGCAGGCGTCAAAGAAAATTCACGATTTTACCAGCTAGGAAGTTTCAGAATTTTTGTCCTTGTTTTTTTAATTTGCTCTTCTTACAGATTTCACCGACGCGTCAGCTTACTGGATGTTCCCTTACGAATCGCCGAACATGAGACAAGAAGTCGACGAAGTTTGGGAACAGGTAAAAATATTTTCTTACCTGAGAACTAGGTATATCCTGAATTTCTACTTATGATTTTTTATCCCATGTCCCACAGTAAAACTAGAAATTGTACATGCACTTTTGTATTGAAAGTATGATGCTACTGTTATGTAAGTATGCACATACACGATGTTATCAAAAACACGTGAATTAAAGTACGTAACAGCACTCAACATCATAGTCAGTTTAGCCGAAAGACATCCATAGACATCCATAGTGGCGCCACTCAGACCGGTTCTGTGCCACTCGCATCCACCGCGTTCCCGCGACCTTACGTAACAACACTATGAGCTGACGTAACGACACTTATGAATTATGAAATCGCCATCCCTTCCAGATAAAGCCTCTGTACGAGGTCTTGCATGCGTACGTGCGCCGGCGCCTCCGGGAGACGTACGGCCCTGAACGGATCTCCCGCTCGGCACCCATCCCGGCGCACATCCTGGGCGACATGTGGGGCCAGAGCTGGGCCGGCGTCGTGCCCATCACCCTGCCCTATCCTGGGAAGAACCCGTTCGACGTGTCCGCGGAGATGAATCAGCAGGTAAAGTGTTTAGACTTGGTCCTTCGTGACCTATCTATGTGACTATTGCATGGCACAAATCCTAATTAAGAATTAAATATGTGAAATACTCGTCTTCATATGTAGTAATAAATAAAATAATATATTGCGATACATCTGACGGTTACTCACTGACAATACCTGTGATTCTAATAGATGGTGTTAGTTAAGTTACATGGTCTTTTACATGACCGGTTACAAGTTCATTGGCCTAAACCAATTATCATTAAAAGTGCACAGGCCACCTATCATCACGAGAGGGCAAACATACCTATTTAAAGTGAAAAATTAAAGAAAACCACTGACGGGGTGCTTGAAGCCAGCAACAGCAGCTGGAAGCATTTACCCGTATTCATAGTAAATTCACTTCCAGCCTCTCCAAGCTGCCTGTCTATTATGGCACTTCTAGTTCGTATATGTGTATGTAGTTACGACCGATTTTTCCGTTAAATTAATCGAATTTCTCACATTCCTTTCAGGGCTACACCCCGTTGACCATGTTTCAACTGGCCGAGGAGTTCTTCGTGTCCATGAACATGTCTGCCATGCCTCCTGACTTCTGGCCGCTGAGCGTCATCGAGCAGCCTCCGGACCGCCACATCCACTGCCAACCCTCAGCCTGGGACTTTTGCAACCGCAACGATTATCGGTACCAACATTTCTACTTTCTTTAGAGTTAAAAATTTTGACTTTCAGGTTTAGTTGTATTTTACTTAACTAGAGTTAGAGGCTAACCCGAGGTTAGTGGCGTTAGTGCAAGTCTTAAGTCACTCTGGCATGATGACCTAGCTCAGTCAAAACAACAAAACAAAATTTAAGACGTGTTTGTTCTCCTTTTGTCGTATCATGACAAAGGATATTGCCATTCTTCAATGTTATTCGTATTCTATGTTACTCATTTGGCAAACAAGAAAATTGTTCCGAGACACAACACGAGGATCCGATCCGCCATCTGTGTCAATGTTGAATGGTCTATGGATGTAAGGTGAAAAGCAAACGTGAACTGGTTAAATTATATATAGATTTTATATTTTAATTATCGTCATCTGTTTTTTGTTCCAGCATCAAGATGTGCACCCACGTGGACATGAAGGACCTGATCACTGCGCACCACGAGATGGCTCACATCCAGTACTTCCTGGCCTACAGGAACCAGCCCAAGGTGTTCCGGGATGGCGCCAACCCAGGTCAGTTGCTTTTCAAGTTACGAGTACTTTTAAATCGGTATTAACGACCAGTAGGTGTATACCTACAAGTTGCAACCAGGATTTATATTTCGAGTTGAGCAATGATGGTACAGAGAGTGAACCCTGGACCAATAAACTTATGTTCATGTGCAACATCATTGAAGTGAATGCTCGGGACGAAGAACTGACAAAGTAAATCACTTAACATCAGATACTACGTAAGTATATCATTTCAGTCTCATTTTTCGAACGGTGTTTATACTCTAGTTAAGCTCGGCATAAGATCACATCATTCTATGAAATTGCGAAAAAGATTTTCACAGGAGTTTCTATCCTCAAACAACAAAACGAATCCCTACCTTTTGAAACTACATACATCAATAAACTCTAAGTTGCTGCAGTCACAGAAAAGAACCAAGACACGATCAACTCAATAATTTATTTCAACACTACACCCATTCAAAGTAACAAAAATAAAATTCAACAACAAAGTGCCATCACTATTAGCGTCACAAGTGCGATTGGTCCAACGAAGTGCATAGACGCGGCATTGCAGAGATCGGTGTCACAGGAGCAGTATGTGACGAATACGTCTCCATTCCCTGGTTTACGCTGACAGGACTTCTCTCCAGGGCCGTCCGTGATGTACCCACACTGTCTGACGACGCGGACTTTGCCGTAAACTGTAAAGTTATAGAAAAGAAGTGTAATACGTAATGTGACAACAATAAATCCCGCAAAGCTTTATCTAGTTTAGGTACGTGATCCGACTTTGAATGATGATGAAATATTGAGAGTTGAGCTAGGTTGACAGAGAGAGAACAGTTCTTAATGACTCCGAGGAGTTAAATGTTGAAAATTAGAAACGCATCTCTTTTGTACGAAATTAGATATTACATTGGAAAATTTTGATAAAATTTCAAAAGTGCCTCATTTAGGCAAGGCGTTCTCGGTTTGCACTGAATTGTATCTTAATAGGAGCTTTAGCAAAGCAACCGTGTTATAATTTTTGCTCGCAGTAACACATCCAGTCATGAGTTTTAAAAAGCCGAGGTGGCCTAGTGGTTCGACCTACCGCCTCTCATGCAGAGGGTCGGGGGTTCGATTCCGGCTCGCACCTCTAAGTTTACTTATGTGCGAAATTCAATTTGAATTTACCACTGAGCTTTTCGGTGAAGGAAAACATCGTGAGGAAACCTGCACGCATCTGCGAAGTAATTCAAAGAGGTGTGTGAAGTCCCCAATCCGCACTGGGCCCGCGTGGGGACTATAGCCCAAACCCTCTCGTGATGAGAGGAGGCCTGTGCCCAGCAGTGGGACGCAAATAGTCTGTAGTAGTAGTAGTAGTAGGTACTAGTAACACATCAGGGAAAACTCACATCTAGACTTATTATAGAAAACATTTAAGTAGGAACCTATATTCTATAATTTTGTGCAGAATGTCAACTTTCTCGGTGTCATTATTTAATACCAAAAGAAGGAAGCAGGCCCGTCGTATTTAGCGTTGTACGTGGATGAAGTGATTACTGATTCGATAACTTGTGTAGGTACCCATACTGTACAAAAGTCTCACAACAATGTCCCCGTAAGTTTACAAAGAGGATAGATACTCTCCATCTTAATGACCTGACAGATGGTCGGTTCAGTGACATCTATGTAGTAGCGTATCGCTAGGAAACAACATTGGTATTGCCTTTGGCCATTTGTTTTGCGACGTGGAAGACGAACAGTAGTTTTTCTATATGAAATTGAACCTTGTGTGCGCCACTCGTATTGAAAAGTTGCCTACTGGTCGTCTACCGCAGTTGACCACACCCAGACTGAAGGGGTCAAACTCTTGGTTATTATTTCGTACTTTAGGGGAATGAATGATGCGTACTCTCTATCTTAATGGCCCGACGGATGGACGGCTCAGAGAAATCTATGTGGTTCGGGCGGATCGAAACTGTGGACCACTTCCAAACTAAAGGGATCTAACTGGTCGTTCATTCGTAGAGGAATGTATACGTACTCTCCATCTTGATAGCCCGACAGATGGTCGGTTCAGTGACGTTTAAGTGTTCGGGAGGGTCGCGAAGGGAGCAGTTGACAACTCCCAGACTGAAGGGGTCGAACTCCTCGCCGCAGCGCGGGTCGAACGCGCTGTTGCAGTCGTAGCAGAAGATTGAGGAGGCTGGAAAAAGAAAGACGGCATTAATGACAAATTAATTACATCAGTGGCTTTCACAAGCAAACCGTCATTTGTCATTGAGTTTTGCACAATCTTCTTAAGAAACAAAGTCAAAGTCAAAATTTATTGCATAAGCACAAGTCAAAAGAGATACAAATAAATGAAATTGATTTAGACACAATGTCTTTAAAAAATATAACGACCTGAGTCTGCGTCGAGATCACATAAGTAGTTTTGTGCAACGACAAAAACTCTGATGAGTATTTATTTTAACAAACAAAACAATATTCTTTATTGAATACCATAAACAAACACAGGAAATACAGAAAGGATATTAGAAATTTCTTTTCTAAAAATTAAGAATTCTTCTGTAAAATTAAGAAGAAAACCGAAAATAATCAAGTAATAAGTAAATAGAAGGGAGAAAAAACAAACCACTGACATGATAAATAAGGAGATAGAAACACAAAAGATCAACTACAGAACGAGTGCTAATAAATTTGAAATAACTTGTATAATTAGATGTGTTAGTAGAACAACTACCTAGTACAGTTTTGAGTTAAAATAAATGACTAAAATCATGTTATTGACTTTATACATAAGTGGAAGAACGCAATTTGATGATGATGGTAATAATTGCTTTTACAAATCATTGCACCACAGAAAGAAGCTATATTTTATTTTGTACTTGTTTTATTTTCAAGCGTCAAGGGGATTGTAACAGGTTAACACTAAGCCAAGTTCAGCGGGGGAAGCGGTCGATAGCCGGTACTGCAGGGCTTCCCTCGGGTCGCCGTTATCAGGTGACATGTGACCTAATACCACGACGTTTTACATGAAAGTTATCCTGTAATTTCCTAAATTGTAATCACAGATAGAGTTTATGGACATGACGCATGAAAAATAAATAAAAACCGGCCAAGAAGCTAGTTCAACTCGCGTGGAGAGGGTTCCGACCCTTGATTATTTTCAATGACGTCATTTTCAAACCGTTTCACAGGATAAGCTCTTTTATATGATAGATTTCAAATACCATGGATTTCTTAATAATTTTCCTGTAATCTTTAGGTCAATAACATTCCTACGTATTTTTTCCAGTCCAGTAGTTTCGGAGATAAGGTGGGAATGGTAATTATTCGCCTTATTTTCTTAAATAACTCAAAAAGTATTGACCAAAAAAGAAATAAAATAATATATTTGAGACCCTCATAAGAAGTACTTGCATTTGATAGGTCACACGATATAGTTTGAAAAACTTCATTAATATTTTTTCAAACTTAGCCCCCAAAAATAGGGTCTATATTTAAAATTCATTTATTTTCGTTACACGTCCGTCTTTGGGTCACAAACTTACATATAAGTAGGTACCAAATTTCAACTCAATCAGTCCAGTAGTATCGGAGAAAATCGGCTGTGACAGACGGGCGGACAGAGACACTGTGATCCTATATGGGTTCCGTTTTTACTTCTTGAGGTTCGGAACCCTAAAAAGGTTCAGACGAAATTTTTCTTTAAGAAATTTCGAAATTTCTGCATCTTTTTCTTTAAGGCTAAAAACGTATGCAAGAAGTTATTCTGAAAAATAATTAAAAAGATGCAGTTCAAGGGATCCTTTCAAAGACAGTAAATGAACCAAGTAACCGATTCTATATTATTATTATTATTACGAATGGGCTTGCATTTGACCCTAACTACACCTGATGGAAAGTAATGATAGGGTCTAAGGTGGAACATGCTTACCCAGAAGATGCGTATTCACTCATACACACTCGATTCTACTCGTGCACAGTACAGATTACATTTCAAAATTCACTCTTGAAAGTTGCAATAACCTTTTCAAAGTATTTAAGAACTTACCATATTCCACCCAGGAGATGAGAACCAGTACAGTGACTAATACAAAATCGAACCACGACTTCATTGTCACGTAACAACCCCACCACTCCGCCAGCCTTACGCCGTCTGAATTAGATTTGTACCGGGAGAGATAACTTAATTAGGAAAAGTAGTCTTGTGGGTCGAACTAGAACGACAGAAAACTTCTTTGGTAAAAATAAAGGTATTCGTTTCAAGGATAGATTTAACGCAATCCGCGAACCGGGAGACGAGCTGTCGGTAGGCCTCCAACAAGATGGAGCAACGACCTCGTGAAGGTCGCGGGAAACCGGTCGAAGCAAGTAGCACAGGACCAGTCTGAGTGGCGAGCCTTGGGGGAAGCCTATGTCCAGCAGTGGACGTCCTTCGGCTGAAATGATGATGATGTAAGCGAATAAATGTATTTTCTTCTTCTTCAATGTAGATAAGTCCATATTATTCATCAAATTGGCTAATTCTGGATCTATGACAGTTACAAGTGATTGTAACTGTAATATTATCAGCAAATCGGAATAACCATTTAAAACCCTGACCAGGAGTTAAAAAAACTCAGTACCGCTGAAAGGAAAATGAAGATGGAGAGCAAGAATTTGAATTAATGAAAATGGACACAGATGGAGAATTTGAAGGAAAACGAAAATTGAATCCTATAAAGTTTTTACAGTACAACCTACGACGAATCTACTAATCAATTCAAAAGCATGCAGACATGTAATGAAACACAGACCGTTTCAAAAATTGATTCTATTGAATTTCGCAATAAATAAACTTAGAGGTGCCAGCCGGATTCGAACCTTCGACCCTCTGCATGCGAGGCGGAGGTCGAATAACTAGGTCACGCCAGTACATATGATTGTACAAATACATGGACTTCTTAATCCAAAAGATATTGTGGAGACTAAAACTCAGATCCCCATTAAATAAAGAGGCTATGCTCAGATGACCAAAAGAATATTGTTATTTGAGAACGGTAAGTGATCGGATAAATGGATTATCAGAAATTGAACTAAAAGTTTATTCAGAAAAGAACAAGTTAAAAAATTAAAAATAAATTACAAATAGCATTTAAATTTACAGAAAAAAAATTCAAGCTAAACAATAACCTAAAAACCTAAATTAGGGCCTTTCGGAAAGGTTCCCTTCACGCAGGCACCATTCCCTCGCTGTAACAAGACAATGACAAGTCTTTGCGCGAGAAAGCTGCCGGCGCGAGGGTCTCCCGTTGCCTCCCTCAAGCGCTTCCCTAGCTCCCTTCCCTTAGTAATAAGTAAACAAGATGAAAACAAGACAATTCCGATATATACGACAATTACGGAGTATATAACAACGACAGTGTATGATATGAGCTACATTAAAATAAGAAAAAATCTTTTGATTTGAGTAAAAGTAAAAACTAATTATAGTTTTATAAATTAAATGTCGCAGAATTTCAGTTTTGAAATGGTCGAGGTTGTGATGAAATATGTCAATGCTTTGGTTCCTGCTCAAGATATGGTTATATTCATTGCAAATTCGTACTGGCGATTGCAATCCGAGGTTGCTTGAATCCTAGTCGATGGAGTAGGGAAGAGCTTCGTTATTGGTGTCCGGGGTTAGTTGCGTGGTGCAGACAAGGAAAGTCCCTCCAGAAATAGCTACTGCACTGATTCTTGATATAACCCGCCTGTTGCTTCCAATCTTATATCCATTACCGTTCTTGCGTACTGACTTGAATACCATTATAGCCGAGGCTTTGAGTTTTCCTAGTACAATGCTGCTTTGATAATAATCATCGCACTTGTTGGTTAGTTATACGCGCAATGTATAAGGAAAATGCAAAGGACGATAGCAAGAAATTATAGTAGAGGCACATAAGCCCTAGACGTGTCAATCTTCTCTACACCTAATTTGGTAAAGTAGGCAGTCATTAGAACAAGTTATAACATTTAATTATATTATAAACTACATGTCTAGTAAATTCAAACCAGTACCTGATCATTTCTAGAACCGTCTCGCTGTGACGTATACGTAATAAAAGCTGTTTGGATTTGGCATTTCTAACTGTGACATGGTACTAAAATGTTCAGTTACGAGATTATATCGTGCTTGCTCGACCTGTTATGTACTTCACTGCGGAACTAGCCCTGATCAAGCGAAGGTATTTTTCAACACAAGTGAAAAGTTGGGATTACGAACATAACTGTGGAATGTGGTAATAAATGAGAAGTAGCTAGTAATAGGCATTTTTATACTCGTTATTATGACGAATATAGCGCAGCAATATATCAGAAAATAAATAACGTAAGAACGTAAGAATTACGTTTAGGTACCTAATTAATATGCATGCAATTTTAAGATTTATTTTAATAAATGAAAAAACCCTTAAGGATGACTTCAATAGTTGTCAGACCTTTCCGAACCGTATCGTACACTAAAATGAGAATAAAATTTCTGTCACTAGCTTCTGCCCCCGACTTTGCCCGCAAGGATTTCGGTTATCGCCTGGGATAAAAAGCAGCTTTTGTCCTTCCCCGGTTTGAGTCGGGGGTAGTTAGAGAACTATCTCTATACCAATTTATCTAAATAGGTGAGGAGAGGCCTGTGCCCAGCAGTGGGACGCAAATAGGCTGCAGTAGTAGTAGTAGTAGGTCCAGCGGTTTAAGCATGAAGAGGTAATAGACAGAAAGAGTTACTTTCGCGTCTATAATATTTGTGTTGATATTTTAGTTTAAATTTGTTTATGGAATAAAATCTTTAATTTGTTTTTTTTTCCTACGGAACCACATTCGCGAATTCAGCTCATTCATCAGCTGATTCTTACATGGCGCTGAGATCTCACGCCGCTCTGTGCGCACGCGCATGATAAACGCCAGAATTGCGCCATCTGGAGCGCGTGTTAGGAAACTAAGACACTGTTCTAACACTTCTAACATTTCGTGCAATGCATCTGTACGCTTAATTGATGTAGCAAGACGTTCGTTTAAAAAAACATCATTTTTTTATTTAATCATTGATAAATGATCAATTTTCCATCAAATACTAATTTGCTTCATCATCAAGGATGTAACTTTCTGGTTCACTTCTTGTCTAATTTTAGAGTAGATATAGGCTGGGCGACCGAGTTTTGCTCGGGTGAAAATCTAATCAATATTATAAATGCGAAAGTAACTCTGTCTATCTGTCTGTCTGTCTGTCCGTCTGTCTGTCTGTTACCTCTTCCCGCTTCAACCGCTGGACCGATTTGGATGAAATTTGGTATGGAGAAAGTTGGAGTCCCGGGAAAGGACATAGGCTACTTTGTATCCCGGAAAAGCGCGTTCCTGCGGGAGTGCGATAACCGAATTCCACGCGGGTGAAGTCGCTAGTAGAAGCTAGCAGCTAATAAATTTTCCCAGATATGGGTCCGAGTTAGATCGATTTGCCAACCCCGAAAGTCCCTATATACCAAATTTCATCGAAATGGTTAGCACCGTTTTCGAGAACGTGATTACAAATATATATGTATATAGAAAAACGCACTTTGCACAGTCGCACGGGGTATAGAAAGTTCACGGAAATTAATAGTAACGATTACGATAGCGCGTTACGCAACTCGTGCGCATCTCGGCAAGTTCGCGCGCCGTAGAGTTACTGGAAGTACCTACCTAACTAACGAGATGAATGTTCCGGAACTATATTTGAGAATTTGTATAAACACAATTCCTCTTTCTTCACAAAAATTAAGTTATTTCGTGTATTTACTAGCTTATTTGGTGAAGCCGTGGTGGCCTAGTGGTTCAACCTACCGCCTCTCATGCAGAGGGTCGGGGGTTCGATTCCGGCTCGCACCTCTAAGTTTTCTTATGTGCGAAATTCAATTTGAATTTACCACTGAGCTTTTCGGTGAAGGAAAACATCGTGAGGAAACCTGCACACATCTTTGAAGTAATTCAAAGATATGTGTGCAGTCCCCAATCCGCACTGGGCCATCGTGGGGACTACAGCCCAAACCCTCTCGTGATGAGAGGAGGCCTGTGCCCAGCAGTGGGACGCAAATAGGCTGTAGTAGTACTAGCTTATTTAGGGATCGAGCTACGGTGTGATATTTTCAGTTTCCTTTCCCGTTGTACGTGCCAAAACGTTTCGAGTACCAACGCAATTATAGTCAAAATAAAGGTATTTTTGTATGGGACTCTAAAATCTGTATGACATTTTGTATTGCATACAATGTATTTTTTGTTTTCTATTCTACATAGTTATAGCCAAGGTTATATCTGTCTTGCGGATCAAGATATAAAAATCACGGCGGCCTGCAAGTGCGTTTTGAAGTCGCTTCCAGTATAATATTTATCATGTTTTTTAGGCCAAAGCGGTCAAGTTCAGAGCTCGCAAGCGCAAGCGCAGCGGTGTTTTGACATAACGGCATCACGCTAAAACCAAGTATCTCACTCTTGATAAATTTTAGTTTATCTTAGAGCGAAAATATTTATTTTTATTATCAAGATGTAAAGAAAAAGGTTTTTCCAAAAATTTCAAATATAAATTCCGTTTACTTGTACCTTTAAATTTGTACCGTTTACTTGAACAAAGCCTTTATCTGATATCTATCTCACCTGATGGAAAATAACGGTAAGATGAAACTTTTCGAGTGAATGCAGTCTGGTTTAGTAGGTACTCTAAGTATTCACTTATGCCTTAACAATTTCTAAAAATTATTATCAAAACAGCAAAGTGAACTTTGAACGGTCGATTCGATTATTGGAACTCTGGTATATACCACTCGATTTGGATTTTAAAAAAAAATTGGTTTCGTCAGGTACCTACTCTAAATCAACAACAAAGCAGGCAATAGGTACTTATCTCAGCCTTATAAACGGGCACGTAAACAAAGCGGGAGAAAGCGCCCGCGCAGCCGGAAGGACCGGCGCGGAAACTAATGCTGCTGTTACACAATTACGGCGAACGACAAGTGTCATTGCATCTGGTGATCAGGTCGGGAAAGAAAAGAGGGCTCTACACCTGCATTTGAAACTATATTCGACGAAGGAGACCATAAATAGGTGGTTAGCTAGGTAGGTAGGTAGTTACTGGCGATCTCCCGGTTGAAACATACGGACGACGTTTCATCATCATCATCATCATTTCAGCCGAAAGACGTCCACTGCTGGACATAGGCCTCCCCCAAGGCTCGCCACTCAGACCGGTCCTGTGCTACTTGCTTCCACCGGTTTACCGCGACCTTCACGAGGTCGTCGCTCCATCTTGTTGGAGGCCTACCGACAGCTCGTCTCCCGGTTCGCGGGCGCCACTCGAGAACTTTCCGGCCCCATCGGCCATCAGTCCTGCGAGCAATGTGCCCCGCCCACTGCCACTTAAGGCTCGCAATTCTTCGGGCTATGTCGGTGACCCCAGTTCTACTGCGGATATCCTCATTTCTGATTCTATCACGCAGAGAAACCCCGAGCATAGCCCTCTCCATTGCCCTCTGAGTGACTTTGAGCCTTCTTATGAGGCCCATCGTAAGCGCCCACGTCTCGGAACCATAAGTCATCACTGGCAACACACACTGGTCGAAGACTTTCGACTTGAGACACTGCGGTAATTTCGACGAAAAGACACTGCGAAGCTTCCCGAACGCTGCCCAGCCGAGTCGGATTCGACGATTGACCTCTTTCTCGAAGTTGGACCTACCGTTGGACGACGTTTGGACTTCGGGAATTACTGACTCACTTTTGAGGTCTCTAAAAACGGGTTCATGCGAGAAGCTTTAGGTAGATTCTTTTTCCGTTCTCTATAGAATCATTTCGTGTAGGATCGATTAGACATCCTGTGTCTAAGGCCGTCTATACGCCCGTCCGCCTTTGGCCAAGGGACCTTAAGAGGGTTTACTCCGAAAGTTGGCAACGTCGCATATAGCTGTCACATGTTTCGCTATTTTCATTAATTTTCATTCTAAAAAAGAACTTTTCATTCTATGGTTGAATGACGCGTCTCGTTTTATATTAGTTGGTTAGCCATTCAAATGATAAAATTACATTAATATGCATGGAAAATGCAATGGAAAGTTTTCAAAAGATAGTACTTCCATAATCCCAAAAAATCCATGTTCCTAGGATAATTGTTGCAATCCATACTTAATGTTTTATTCAACCATAGACCGACAATCCATATTTTCATTCAGTAATATTCATAAATTAAAGAAAACAACGAAATATTTGACAGCTATTTGTGACGTTGCCAGCTTTGGGAGTAAACCCTCTTAAAGGCTAGAATCGTATTTAGCCTTTAAGGTCCCTTTGAGGTGGCCACCTCCTCTACATGTGACTGTACCTCACTCCATTATATTTTGTACGTTAAGTACCGCTCCTGTTGCACAATTAAGGGTAGGTTGATTCAAACCGTCCGTTAAAGTTAACGTTAAATATTTAACTATGGGACAAAATGACGTTTATGTATGGAATGACAGCTCGCCAGCCATAGTTAACGACCAGGAGTCCGTCAACTATGCATGAATCAACCCAGGCTTATTCTGTGACTGTGATAATATGACGAGTCTTGACTTGAAACACAACCACAACAGCCTTTTCTTATTCCACTGTTGAGCTCGTCATTATCATCATCATCATCGACATCATTATATCAGCCGATATACGTCCACGGCTGGACACAGGCCAACACCAGAAGATTTATGTTGTAGTCCCCACGCGAGCGCAGATCGGCACTGCTATCAGGGACGTCACACACAACATTGAATTACTTGGCAGATATTTTGTTTTCAGTAGAAAAAATAAATTGGAATTCGCACAAAGCACAAACGGAAAGGCAGAAGTGCGAGTTACACTTCACGTCAGTATCTGCAAGAGAGGTCAGACCGATGGCTACTCTTGCTTTTTAAATGTGTATTTACCAATTTTCCATTAAAGGAACGTCAGAAACAAAATCAGGATTACTTATTTCGACATCGACTGTAACCGCTGGATCGACCGGTCTTAATCGTTGCTCCAAATTTCAATGGCGTAAAAATGCCAGTGTCAGTCAATGTCTTTGATAATGATAAACAATTGTTAACCGCCTAGTGAACCGATTATTAAGTGAGCTTAGTAAGTCTTTCTGCTTTAGCTTAGTACCTGATGAAGTCTGTTTCTAACCCTGGTTTATGATTTGAATCTGGTGATAGGACCGGGTGCAAAATCAGTTTAGGTATTTTCCACCGTTTTATTGTTAACTTGCCACCAAATAGCAGTGTTCGCACTGTTGTGTTCCGGTAAGGAGTTAAGGCAGCCGGTGAAATTACTGGCATTGAGGCCTTCCAGTTTTAGGCCTCAGGGTTGGCAATGCATTTGAGATCTTATGATGTCATAATGTCCATGGGCCGCAGTGACCGCTTAAATTGAGGTGGTCTATGTGCTCGTTTCACTACAAGAAAGAAAAAAAACATATTGTTTAGACGCCTACCTATTATGTATGTCTTACGACGCGATTATTTTGATGATTAAGTAATTAATGATTTTAATCGGTACAAAACTTAACGATCAAAATAGTAAGTAAAAATTAAAATTTCGTCCACCAATCGTGTATTTTACGTCCTTACACCGAATTGCCATAACTAGGCCGTGACAGACACTGCGTGCGTCGAAACAATGGTCGTAATTTTATTGTTTTATTTATTATCTTAATAGTTTACGAAACTATGTTGCATAGCTCACGTTTGTTAGGTTATGTTTAATGTCACTTAAATACGATACAATATGTTGACACTTTTCTGCCGAATAGTCCAATCTAACAAATGTTAAGCTCCCTTAAATTATCTGTAATAGCCGCCACATGCACTTTTGGCAATAAAATTATAACTTTCCTAATGTAACTATCATCATCATTATCATCATCATGCCAATTGAAAGACGTCCACTGCTGGTCATAAGCTAGGCTAGCCACACAGACCAGTCTTGTGCTGCTCTCATCTACCAGGTTTTTGTGACCTTCACTAATTAAATCTTACAATGCTATCCTCTTGTCCGCAGGTTTCCACGAAGCTATCGGCGAAGCGATAGCTCTATCCGTCTCCTCTCCCCGCCACCTCCAAACCCTGGGCTTAGTCCAGCGATCGGTGACAGATACAGCTCACGACACGAACTACCTGTTTACCCAGGCCATGGACAAGCTGGCCTTCCTGCCTTTCGCCCTGACCATGGATAGGTGGCGGTGGGACGTTTTCACTGGAGATGTCAGGAAGGAGCAGTATAACTGCCATTGGTGGAGACTGAGGTTAGTATTGCTGTACCTGTAACCTGTAACACTATTATAGTCGATTACACTATAAGAGAGAAGCAATAAATAAAGATAAAGCACTAAAGGAAAATCCTAGATACTATACCTATAGTATCTAGGATTTTCCTTGTATAATAAAACTACAGACCTCTGTAGTTTTATTATACACGAACATTTTAGCAGGGATGAATGTAATTGGGCTTTAAGCTTTAATTGAGTTCAACACCTAGTCTTTCAAATGCTCGTATCACGTAATCTTAAGAAACTGAGTATTCATCTTATTTTCACTCCAGAAAGATCCGTCTCATAAGAAATCCGTAGTCATAATCATTGCAATCAACCGCTCAGTAATAACAAGAGTGAAGTAAATCACAGCAATGATACGAAATCATCCAGTAATTATGGAGTAAATCACATCACGGGGATTCCTAGGCCTCTAGGCGTTTGCCACTTAAATCATAATCCATTGGATAACCGACGCGTAATGGGTAACTCTGTTTATGACATAATGCGCACGCCTGAATGCCTCTACTAATTACAATGTGTTTCTAGGTCACTGTTTCTTCGAGATTGATAGGTTTATATGGATGATTTGATAATATGATTGATATTGTTGTTACACCATCAAAAAGAAATGTAACGTCTGTCAGTGTTACAAAGAAATCAATCACGATAATTACAGGGTTAACGATTGATCAAACAATAAAGTCGGTCGCATAATCGATGCTTATCACGATATTGATTATATCATTGTAGAGGTATTTGATTTCAATCTGAAATGCCTTGTCATCATCATCATGTCAGTCGGCTCACTGATTATTGTGTTTACTATTTTACCTTTCTTCTCCGTAGAGAGCAGTACCAAGGCATCAAGCCTCCAGTTCTTCGCTCCGAGTTGGACTTCGACCCTGGCTCCAAATACCACATACCAGCCAACATCCCCTACATCAGGTACGTGCATTTTTTCAGGGATATCATTTGATTTACTCCGCAGCATATTCGTGTCTGAGAAAAACTTTCAGCAAGGTTGGATAAAAAGTGTTGGTAACAAGAAAGTGGCATTAAATTGGTCAAGACCACGTAACGTTTGTTTTCGTCTAGTGATTACACGTGTAAAAGAGAGGCTGTGTCTTAACGCAATTTTGTATTATTCTCTCACCGGTTTGCTGAACATGCAATTTATAGAATTAGACATAACAGAACAGGCTGTTTTTGGTAATTCTTTTTGACACGCACGCATGGCAGTGTCATTGCCTTTTGTACCATTACATTAAGCGTCTTCTTTATCTTATTTATAACGCAATTCTTTGAATATGAATTCATAGAATAACTGGTCTAAATAGTTTGGATTTATGCACCTTATTAGTTTCATCAGACCTTATTTAATGTTACCTTTTCATCCTCTTAAAAACATTAAACATATATATAGTGATGGGCTGATCTACTCTATCATTTATTGACAGTCAGATCACAAATGTCAAATCTATAATCGAGGCCTAAATCAATGTACAGTTAAAAAGTGTATGTGTTAACTAAAGTCATTAAACATTACGCAAATGTGACATAACATCCTTATATTTAGTAATATTGAGGTTTGCCGACTAAGCCTCATGTATGCATAATCTGTAGTAACATGCAATGCAACCGCCGTCTCCCATAGCTTTTTATATTCAACTAACTTGTTATTATTTAACTTAACGGATCGAGGTAAACTTTTTCTCACCTTTAATTACCGCTAGCTAATGAGCGCTCTTTTTGGGCCAAATGTTGATTAGTCTAACTTTATATACTTACGTTGAATAATATGCATTAACTGACCGTGTGAAAATTTCAAAATATGAAGTTTTGAAGTACATTACTGTAGAATATGACATCGACCTGATAAGTAAGACTTGATTTAATGGATACACTAATACACATACTTTAGTAGGGTATTCACTTTGATAATTTACATGCAATAGCTAGCGGAACTACTAATGGTGATTTACATTATTTCCGATGGAAAACCAGTAATTTCCTGCGGGTGTATATGTTCTCATAAGAATTCAGAGTAAGGGTTAAATATAAATAATAAAATGTAATTAAAATTCGTATCACGTTTTTAATACTCTCCGTACTATTTACACAACCAGTCGCAAAAACTATACATTACTAACACAACCTAAACACAAATTAACATTTACAAGCTAAACAACAAAGAGATCAGTTCTATTCGTGGTGGTACTCATGATGCTCATACCCACCGAAGTCACCTCCCTGACTTCCGAGACCCTCGTGGTGGGATTCATGATGGGACTCATGCTGGTGGGACTCGTGCTCTTGGATGACGGGAACTCCTACCTTCACTGGATGAGGAACATGTTTCTCAATGTAGTGGGGCACGTGTTTCTCAAGCTGCACGGGCACTGGCCTTTCTACAGGAACGTGCACAGGGATAGGGACCTTCTTCTCAACTGGATAAGGCACGAGCTTCTCAACGGGGTAAGGCGCTGGTACGTGCACTTTAACGTGGTAAGGCACAGGCTTGTCGACGTGAACAGGGACTGGTCGGTCTACGTGGACCTTTACTGGGTAGTGCACGATCTTCTCCACCTCATAAGGTACGCGCTTCTCAACCTCAACAGGCACAGGTCTGTCTACATGGACGGGCACTGGGTGCGGTACTTCTACCTTGACCGGGTAGTGCACAATCTTTTCAACGGGGTAAGGTGCAGGCACCTTGACGGGGACCTTCACGGGGTAGTGGACCTCTTTCTCGACCGGGTAGGGCTGAGGCACGTGCACCTTCACCGGTACAGGCACATGTTTCTCCACTGGGTAGGGAACCTTCTCGTAAACCTTCACGGGCACCGGCCTGTCGACGTGCACATGGACTGGGTACGGCACTTCCTTTTCAACTGGGTACGGCTTCTTGATGTATTCAGGTACTTTGACGATCTCCTTCACTGGGTAGTGTACGGTTTTGACGACTGGATAAGGCTGTGGTACGTGTACTTTGACCGGGTAATGGACGGTTTTCTCCACAGGGTAGGGGATTTTTTTCTCTACGGGGTATGGGACTGGCACTTTTTTGACTGTGGTGATGGTTCTGTGGACGTCTTCGTGGTGGTGCTCGTGGCCGTGGCTGTCTCCGCCACTGAAGTCGTGCCAGCCAAAGTCCGAGAGTCCCCTTTTCTCCTGTTTCTTGGACTCCTCCGCCGGTTGGTCAGCCTTCTTCTGAGCCTTCTCCTCTGCCGTGGCTAGGCTGATGGCCACGGCCAGGAACAAGGTAGACTTCTGGAAAGCAGACAAACTGATTGAATCGACAAATAATGGTTGAAACGATATGGATAGTTCTAAAAATGTGATGTTCCAAAGCATAATGGACCTTATGTATGACCTCTTAATATAAATTGTCTCGTAAGTCACTGGAAATTTTCCTAAAATTTAATTTATTTTTAGAATAAGAAATATCGTTTTATTTATATAGAAAATCCATTTAACATTTATAACTTGCAAGTTCAAAATTTAACTTGAAATGATTTATTTATTTAATTCATAATTGATTTAGCGGCACTAATCAAAAAAATAACGGTCAATTAAATTTGAAATTTAAATTTAGAATTTTCATATCACTTCAAAATGGGATTACACGTCACAGCACTGCACTTCACTTTTTTATCCTATTTTGTTTTTGGTACTGACCAGTATTCTCATGTTCGCTTGCCTGTCGTACAGCGAATGCCACGATGGAATGTGTTAGCCTCCCGCGCGCCGTTTATTTATACCGGGTGCAACTTGCTTCGTAGATCCATGTTGGAAACACTTTCGCTCGTACGGACCTGGGCTTTTTCATGTGTGCGTGGTTTTTTCGATAATATTAGGGCGGTTTTTTTTAATCTGTTTATTGATTAAGATTCTTGATGATTAAGAAACTAACTTGGCTAATTTTGATGATGAATTGGAGTTGATTTAACACCAATAAAATTAAACCAACATACAAAAAAAACAGCCCTTCTAGATTGAATAAAGCGTAAACGTACACATACATATTGGTACAAAAAACCGCTACCTACATTCTGAAGACCCTATTTCATTATAGGCCATCTGAATGTCAACTGCCTGGAGCCTAATCTAATTAGGTAATGTTAGAACTGAATGTTCTAATGTGGGACGATGGCAAGAGACCCGATAGAATGACCCTTGTTCCTTGGAGGATGGGGCGGCCGCTGGTGTGGGACGCAACGTGCGTTAACACGCTCGCTGCGTCCCATCTTTTCGGAACGGAGTCCAGGGCTGGAGTGGCGGCAGAATCAGCCGAATCCCTCAAAAGGCGCAAATATGCTGGACATATTTATATATGGATAGCAGATACATATTTGAGCCTATTGGGGTAGAAATGCTGGAACTCTAATATCAAAAAAATTATTGAGGCCTCTGGTAACCAAAATGCTGGCCTCTATCTCACACAGAGACTGAGCATTGCCATTCAGCGTGGCAATGCTGCCAGGATTTTGGGTACCATGCCATGTAGTATAAGGCCTTTTAGATTAGGAAGTGGTGCGTAACATTTGTTTTTGTTATTTTATTTATAGAAAAATACATAACCTTATTAGGAGATGGTTATGGTTTTTAATTTGGAGCGGCACATAAATTACTTTACGCAGATGACGTTGAGTGACACAGTACTAGAAAATATTAAGTTTATTATTTTATCTTCACTTTATTTCACTGTCTTAAAAATAACGTAACAACATTACCTGCTCAGTTACAACATTTTTTTTCTCACCTGAATGCGAAGATGAGTGATTACAATGACGGGCAATGACCAATATATCTTAGAATGACATAGGTCTAATATGACGCATGAAATATAATAAGCTATTAGTTCTATACCCATGGAAAAAATCTCCTAAGGAGATACTCGGCGAAATTGGCAAATTGTGACCTTTAGTCAGCGTTCATAAAGTGCAGTAATGCTTATTGTTCTTTTTATATCTACGATTGCCTATTTTGTCTTACAACATAGGTAGGTACCTACACGCTCCCCGAATTGCAATTCTGAGATAAAGTTCTTTTACAAATATTATCGTGTAAAATTCAAAGGGAGTACTTAAGTAGAATGCTATCTTCGTAATTTCTGACAGTGATCTATTCAGAAATGATGTCTTAGGCAACAGAACTAGAATCGTTGAGAAGGACAATTTTCAAAGTAGGCCGAGCACGTTTTTTTTTTTGCTTGTAGAGAACGAAATGTGTCTGAAGAGATGAGAGGTAGTGGGAATTCGATAGAAGCGGACAGTGAAATGAACTTCATACAGCCTTCATTCTTTAATTCAAACTTCAGTATTTGTTACTGTGCTTCATTCAACTCTTTTTAACCCCTTTTATAAGATGACTAGCTTTTCCCCGCAACTTCGTATGCGCAGAAATATTAAATGTGGGAATTTCGGGAAATCCTTTCTTAGCGGATGTCTACGTCATAACATCTACCTGCATGCCAAATTTCAGCCCGATCCGTCCAGCGGTTTGGGCTGTGCGTTGATAGATCACTATGTCAGTCACCTTTGAGTTTTATATATATAGATAGAATTAAAACATTTACAGACACTAAAGTTTTATAATTATTAGTATTAACTTCCTTCAAGCGTAGTACTTCATCATGCCATGCAATAGGTCGTTAGTCCGATCTATTAAGTTACTACCAACTGTGTTGCACCGCAGTGATTCGGTGCAAACCATAATTTGAGATTACATGCGAAATGTATCACTTTGTAATGAAATTAATACGGTTAACTCACTGGACATGAATTTCTAGAGGCTGCTTATCATTAGATCGTAATGTGGTTGCGCTGACGTCACAATATGGTAGGTACAAAAGGGCTTTGAACTGAATACCCAGTTTTAATGAGTGATATAATGATCACGATAGGTTAAATATAGGTTTGCGCCCCGGCTTTCTCATCCATAGGTTTAGGAGTTCAGAGCTATAAACATCACTAGCATTTTTTTCCTATCAGTGAAGAATAAAAATGTCGTGAGAAACATGCACGCGTTTGCGAAATGATTTAACCACCACGACCACCACCACAACAGGACAGGCTGGGCACAGGCCTCATCTCATCATAAAAGGGTTATTGGGAATGATTTAACGATGTGTGTGAAATATCCAATCCACACTTGTCCTGCAATTCTACGTAAATAGGTTGTGGTGGGTTGAGGATAGGTTTGCGCGGGTTGATTATGATAGGATATGATAGGGACTGATTTGGTAGGTAATTTTTGGTAGGTTTTTGGTGGTTAATTGAATTCACCACTGAGCTTTTCGGTGAAGGAAAACATCGTGAGGAAACCTGCACGCATCTGCGAAGTAATTCAAAGATGTGTGTGAAGTTCCCAATCCGCACTGGGCCCGCGTGGGGACTGTTAGCCCAAGCCCTCTCGTGATGAGAGGAGGCCTGTGCCCAGCAGTGGGACGCGAATAGGCTGTAGTAGTAGTAGTAGATTTGGTAGGTGGCTGGGGGTGATACTCCTTCCAACCCAGCTTCTGAACTGACGCCTTCGTGAAGAGGAATTGCTAGAATCCAATGCCGAACTGTTTTGAATATTGGAAATTAGATACTCAAATTTAGGTCTCTTTCGACTTTCCTTCCGAGAGAGGTGGATGAGGAAGATCACCACCACAGCTTAATTTTAACACTTCGTGACAGACGCAAATTATTCAACTTACAAACTTTATTTGGACTAACGGTTGTGTTGACTCGGAAAACAACGCTACAAAATGGCAAATGAAATACATATGGTAATATGACATAATATAATAACAGTAATGTTTTAACGAATTACAAAAAGCCATCATTATCACTTGGGTAAGTAATTTCTTCCGCAATTTTATTTATGTCCAAAATAAACAGATTTCGTAATGCGTATTTATTTAACAATTATGATAGTAGTGTAGTTTTGCCTTTCTTGACCCAGAAATTGTAAACAGAAGGCCATTTGATTGGTGAAATGTAACAATATCATCTACATACGATTGCAGCGTGTGTGAAACATTGTCGTCTCTTTTATTTTTGTTGAGGAAATAAGAGACGGGTATTGCGTACGCGCACGCGAAAGAGTTGCATTTTACAAGGAATGACCTTGCTCCTGTATGTTGTGAGATGACTTTCAATTGCCGCAGGCAAGATGGTGTTTTTTGTGTATGGTAGGTAATTAGTTTGTTGGTGATGTTGTATGTGGTAACTTATGCAAATTGGTTCTGACGGAAGACCAGCGCTGGATCAAAGACAGCATGCATGCCGAGTCAGGACCATTTCGTGGCCTGCGGCCGTTTACTTTTTGTCTCTTTCATGTTGTATTTGTGTTTTGTGTGGATCACGAATAAATGATTTTTCTTTCTTTCTTTCTTTCATAATGCGCTTAGTGCAAGACGCTAGATCGGGACGTAACGACGGCGCATTACTGCTTGGCAATTTAATTGGCCTCTCGAAATGTACACTTATTATAAGCTTTTATTTAGCTGCACCTATCCCGACGTTTGTCTGTCTGTCTGTAATCAAATCTTGCAAGTTAAATTTGATCCACTTCCCGGTTAGATAGTTAGAAGATAGAGCTGAAATTTTATTGCATGTGTAAAACACAATGATGACAATGCAAAATTATTATGACATGGAGCTGATCTAATGATGGAACCGGAAGGTGGCCATAGGAACTCGACAGTTAAACGACTCCACCTCATCGAGTTTGGACTCGTTTGATCCGTCTTGGCGAGTACTTTTACTTTTTCTACATCTTCGACTATGTAGCTTCCGCTGTGCGTTGTCTGTCAGTCACTTCGTCAGCAACGGAAGAGTTTTAAATTGATTGACTAGGTATAGAATAGTATTGATGGTATGACCCGTGATACAAAACGTCAACATAAACCATAACACTCGTGTATAATAATCAGAGATCGGACAAATTTGCGTTATTACTCGCAATAATGTGGACATGACTCCAAAATTAATCAAAATGTCAATTATTTAAGTTTGCCCCATTAAAATCAGTGGAGTGCGAGCGGAGTTTTTCAGCACTTAAGTATATTTTTGATGTAAAAAGAAATAGACTGACTGCAGAAAATTTTGAAAATATACTGATTATTTTCTTTAATAAATCTATACTTTAACAAACTTTTGTATTTATTGACTAGGAATTAAAATTTAAGTCAAGTAAGAAATTAATTAAATGATTACATAAGTATTTGATTAATTTTGGAGTCATGTCTGCATTATTGCGAGCAATGACGCAAATTTGTCCGATCTCTGATAATAATTTCATATTATACTTTATTCTTAAACTATCATTAATTTACTTGTTACCTCTTAAATGGTCGCTGACCGTTACAGTTCCCGCGCTTTGCATTCACGCCGGTGTGTCGGGCCCCTTACTGCAAGGACATTTGTTACCATATCACGCGGGAAAAGGAAATCGACTAGAAATTTACATAATTTTGTTTTTGTTGTTATGCAATTATATGTAGAAAGAGTTTTTCGAGGTGTTGCTACGCGTACCTACCTAACAAAAAGCTATACTTGCGGTTAAAGCCCCCGGGCTTTACATGGACCACATATATACTCGTATTTTATAGGATTCATCAATATTATATCCAACTTATCTCTTTTACTTGATATCCACTACCCAAAGGTTGTCTGGGAGAGATTGCTCTATTAGCGATAAGACCGCCTGCGTATACCTAACAACATGTTTTCCTGATATTTTTGTTCTGACATTTTTTCTCTATTGTATGGTGTTCAATAAAGAGTATTTGTATTGTATTGTATATGTGGCCTCTGTGCTTTCTTTCTATACAACAATACATATGTTTAGGTACCTGAGATGGTTGGTAGGTACCAAAAATAGGTAGGTCCCTGTGCAATTTTTATTTGTTACTATTAGTAGGGTAAATGTGGGATAGTTGCCATACTTTTTGAAAAAGGTGAATAAAATACAGAAGATAAGCATTTAATAGTACTTACAGACCTCACCTTCGGTTCGGGCCACAGAAACCTGCGATCTGGGACATTTACGAATTACCGTCCGTGGTTTGTCAAAAGTTTTACATCTTGCCTTGGCAAAGAAGTGAGATTTTCTCTCCGCGTAGCGGGCAGAAAATCCCACTTTACGGCCAAGGGTGATGTAAAAATCTTTTAACACAGTGTTGGTTTTTTTTCGGCGGGGAACGGAAGTTGTCGGCCTCGTAACTATCCGGCCTCACTTCGTTCGGCCGTATATAATACTCGGCCTGCAACATCCTCCTTCCCGGCCTCTGTAGTAACGTACTATTAACAGCAGATGCCGCGATTTCATAGAGTTAAACGGGCGCCTATTAGCGATTTGCCTAAGTGCTTGTAAACGAAACGAGGCCCGCGGCCGAACGCGGTGCCACTGACAGCGATTGACAGTTTTGTACCTACTCGAACTTGAAGCATGAACAGGAACACATTGCAACGGGAAAAAAATCAGACAAATTTGATGTAATTTAAAACTGATCTCTATTTGCCTTGGCGTATGTGTCTTCAACAAAATAAGGTAACAATTAATTTTATAAAAATGCCTAAAGCTGGTAGGTAGGTAGGTAAGTAACACTTTATTGTACAAAAAAAAAAACAATTACGAAAACAAAGTTTACACTACAGAGACTAGATTTTTAAAAGTTTTCCAAATACTTAGCGTACAAAATTAACTGTGTTTTAAATTTCAAAAAGAACAATTTTCATTTGGAATTTATTTAGGTGGGTAGGTATACTCTTAGTATGACTTTCGAATACACATATAAATTTCCATATTTTTTCCAGTTACTGCTGTGAAATAGCTACGCCTCACTAATAAAATCAACCTTACACAACCTGCTTCGAGAACACTCGAGAACTGACGTTTGGTTCAATTCTGCAGCTAGTGCGCCAACGTTCTATTACACACGGCAACAGTACAAAATAGAACCTTGTCATAGTGCGTTTTACTTTTAGTTGTGATTGAACAGTGTATTACTCTATCTCGTAATTTCAATAAATTTCAAGCCTCAGGGAACGCTTTACGAGTAAATTGTACTTTCGAGGGCATAAATATGCTTCCAATGTAGACCTGCTTACTAGGTCTTATGATGAAAAGGAGGGAATATACTGGTGCACTCGACTGTACTCTGATTTCTGCGTTACATAATGAGAGTTAACTAGAGTTTATAATCAGTACCTAATTAAAATGATGGGTTTTGTGATTTACTTATATTAAAATAGCTAACTATGACAATGGAGCTGCCCATGCAAAACAGGAAGAAAAACATTTAAAAAAAAAATAAAAAAAAAATAGAACCGACTTCAAACTCCGTCAGCCTGTGTAGTTGGTGTCAAGTGCACTATAAGATAGTCATAGCTTTGGGGTGGTTCACTTGACACCGACTTCACAGGCTGACGGAGTTTGAAGTCGGTTCTATTTTTTTATTAAATTTTTTTTTTCGGCTATTATTTCCAAGCATCTGTACGATGGGACGTAAGTCTCACTGCAGTCTTTGAGACTGATGCCAAAATCATACACATGCTAACAAATTTCGAGGAGTTCCCTCGTTTTGTCATGGATCCCATCATCAGAACTAAACCAAATTATTAAAAGGGTTCAAGTTGGAGGTACACCTTTCAATTAAAAAAAGAATCATCGAAATCGGTTCACAATTGAAGGAGATATGCGTGGTCATACATAAAAAAAAAATATACGCGTCGAATTGAGAACCTCCTCCTTTTTTTTCGTCGGTTGAAAATTAAAAAATCCTTTTATACTACAGGACTACAGAAAGAGTTTAGGTAAGCTATAAGTATGCAAAATTATTATAAAAAGTGCCTGCTAGTTATAAATTCTAGTCATTAAATTCCAAGCAGACAGAAGCCAGTCCAAATTCAACGCTACGAAACACTTTTAGATTGATTGTGATTAGAGCGGTAATTATGTAACTTCATTAGTGAATGAAATTAGAATGCGAGAAATTTCGGTCAGCTTTGTCAAGGTCGTCGCCGAGTTGTTACTGACCGATTCAATATAAAGCAAATTGTCATTCTTGACTCATGAATAATCAATTAAGAATGCGTATAATATATGCATATGCAGCACAAACTCGGGCTTATCAATTCAGTGATAGATTTTCTCCCCGCGTAGCGGGCAGAATATCCTACTTTACGGCCATAAGGGTGACGTAATAGTACATTACAAACCTAGGGTGGTGAATTCGTAAATGTCCCAGATCGCAGGTTTCTGTGGCCCGAACCGAAGGAATTACCGCCGCCCGTGGTTTGTAATGTACTATTACATCACCCTTGGCCGTAAAGTGGGATATTCTGCCCGCTACGCGGGGAGAAAATCTCACTTCTTAGCCAAGGCAAGATGTAAAACTTTTGACAAACCACGGGCGGTAATTCGTAAAGCCCCAGATCGCATATTTATGACCCTCAAATCACTGCCTAGGTCTGTCTGTAATGTACTATTTTGCATACTAGGTAATACACATATACACAGAGGTGTGAGCTGAGCGTAAACCATTAAGTATTTGCATATAGTTCAAATCGCTATACTATATATCGCTATGTATATGTATCGCTATCAAACTTAATACTTACAAGATTTACCTCTGAGCTTTTCGGTGAGGGAAAACATCGCGAGGAAACCTGCACGCATCTGCGAAGTAATTCAAAGATGTGTGTGACGTCCCCAATCCGCCCTGGGCCCGTGTGGGGACTATGGCCCGAACTCTCTCGTGATGAGAGGAGGCCTGTGCCCAAAAGTGGGACGCGAATAGGCTGTAGTAGAGTACTAGATTACCTCCATTTCCTTTGTAATTATTAAATGACTAATAAAAGAGTAAAAAACTGTCAACATAATAGACAATAAACACTCAAATCATCTAGCTCGTGGTGTTGTGAAAAACGTGTGTCTCGTAAATAATGCGCACGTAATGTATAGTGATGGGACACGCTCTCAAATATTGACCATCAATGATTTTTTATCGTATACTTTAATCCAGCTAACCGTATATTTATTTATTAAAACAATTTGGATTACTTTCATTAGGTATTTATTATAGCAGTTTACAAATTCATCTAGCTAGGGATCAAATCTGGGAAAACTCATTATAGTTATTTTATTTAACAAGAGTATTTTATTAACACATTGTTACAATATCTAATTTATGTTGTAGTTAATATCATATTTTTCAAGATAAACCTTTTTTAAATAACATCCTTTTAAAAAGTAGCGTTTCCTAATTTTTACTATATGATTTAAAATAAAGCAATATTTTTTTAGTTTTGAGAGTGTGTATACAGAACAATTATTGCGTTTTATTAGCATTTAGTGATTGAAGAAAATTACCAAACATTCAGATTGATTAAATAGCGATGTACAATAATAAGGACTTACCTATTATGTATAGATGTAACTAGCGAGTTTATCAACAACAAACTGTTATTTTATTTTATTTTAACATACCCTTTAAATATCTGTGCAATTACTTACTTCATTACCTTCACAAGTCTGTACCTATGAGATATACTATGAGTCTGTGCTGCACGCAGTTTTTGCATTTAATTTACATTTCGTTGTAAAATCAGACATTACTTGTTAACTATTTCATTCGCCATCCTGAAACAGTGCATAACTGCAATATCGCATACGTCCACAGATAATCAAATAGCGTTATGCATCGACACGGTGACGTCACTAGTGTTGCGTAATCTGTGATCGCCCGTCTTCCGTTGATTTAATTGCACAGCACTAGCTAGATGTACTAACGGGTAGAAAACTTTTCTATGAATGTAAGTCTTAAACATTGACCTATCTATACACGGTGAACTTGAGTAACCCGAATAATTTTACCAGCGTATACCTGAGGTCATAAGGAATAAAAAATGTTAATGAGATCAGGTTGAAATATGATTTTTAACTTATTTTATTCCCTACGACCCCAGTCGGAGTCGCTCAGAAATCGTATGGAATAAAAAAAGTTAAAAATCATATTTCAACCTGGTTTCATATTTTTTTTTATTTCTTACGGCCTCAGGTATACGCCGGTAAAATTATTCGGGTTACTCAAGTTCACCGTGTATATATAAAACAAGAAACTGACTGATTGACTGACTGACTTACTGATCGACTGACTGATCGAACAACGCAGAGCCGAATCTACTGGTCGTAGAGAACTGAAATTTGGCATGCAGGTTCCTTGTCGTGCTTAGGGGAGCACTAAGAGAGGATTTTGCGAAATTCCCACGGGAACGGGAAAAACCGGGCTTTTAAATTTTAGTATTTCTGCGCATACGAAGTTGCGGGAAAAAGCTAGTAATAACATATGGATGAACAGTAGGTACCTAACAGAATATGTCAAAATATATAGAGCAAACTGACATTAGAAAATACGTTTCAATATGCTAATAACGCCTCCTTATAATATCATCATCATCATCATTTCAGCCGAAAGACGTCCACTGCTGGACATAGGCCTCCCCCAAGGCTCGCCACTCAGACCGGTCCTGTGCTACTTGCTTCCACTGGTTTCCCGCAACCTTCACGAGGTCGTCGCTCCATCTTGTTGGAGGCCTACCGACAGCTCGTCTCCCGGTTCGCGGGCGCCACTCGAGAACTTTCCGGCCCCATCGGCCATCAGTCCTGCGAGCAATGTGCCCCGCCCACTGCCACCTTATAATATGTGTCAAGATAAATCACTACATAGTATAAAACAAAGTCGCTTTCTCTGTCCCTATGTTTGCTTAAATCTTTAAAACTACGCAACGGATTTTGATGCGGTTTTTTTTAATAGATAGAGTGATTCAAGAAGAAGGTTTTTGTATATAATTTGTTATAGTTTAACGCTCAATTCCCGCGGGAACGCTATAACCGAATTCCACGGGGACGAAGTCGCGGGCAGAAGCTAGTATTTTATAAAAAAGTAAACCTAACATTATAAGACATAAGTAATTGTCAAATTTACTTTGACGGGCCATATTTCTTCGGCTGATTGTGAATCCTTACTTATAATAGATCAATGGTCTTAAAATAAATAAGTACCTAAGATGCGGTAAAGTCCACAGTTCGTTTTTTCATCATCATCATCATATATTTTTTAAATTACTTTAAATACTAAGGATAGCATACTAAGGGAAGCCGTGGTGGCCTAGGCCTCTCATGCAGAGGGTCGGGGGTTCGATTCCGGCTCGCACCTCTAAGTTTACTTATGTGCGAAATTCAATTTGAATTTACCACTGAGGTTTTCGGTGAAGGAAAACATCGTAAGGAAACATGCACACATCTGCGATGTACCTAATTCAAAGATGTGCGTGAAGTTCCCAATCCGCACTGAGCCTGCGTGGGAACTATAGCCCAAACCCTCTTGTGATGAGAGGAGGCCTATCCCAGCAGTGGGACAATAGGCTGTAGTAGTAGTAGATACTAAGGGCTGACTGACAAACTATAGTAGGAATTTTAGTAAAAAAAGTAGTTAACTATTTTGGTTATTTTTGGAATCTTTGAAGCCGTGGTGGCCTTGTGGTTCGACCTACCGCCTCATGAGCTGAGGGTCGGGGGTTCGATTCCGGCTCGCACCTCTAAGTTTACTTATGTGCGAAATTCAATTTGAATTTACCACTGAGCTTTTCGGTGAAGGAAAACATCGTAAGGGAACATGCACACATCTGCGAAGTACCTAATTCAAAGATGTGTGTGAAGTTCCCAATCCGCACTGAGCCTGCGTGGGAACTATAGCCCAAACCCTCTTGTGATGAGAGGAGGCCTGTCCCAGCAGTGGGACAATAGGCTGTAGTAGTAGTAGATACTAAGGGCTGACTGACAAACTATAGTAGGAATTTTAGTAAAAAAAGTAGTTAACTATTTTGGTTATTTTTGGAATCTTTGAAGCCGTGGTGGCCTTGTGGTTCGACCTACCGCCTCATGAGCTGAGGGTCGGGGGTTCGATTCCGGCTCGCACCTCTAAGTTTACTTATGTGCGAAATTCAATTTGAATTTACCACTGAGCTTTTCGGTGAAGGAAAACATCGTGAGGAAACCTGCACGCACCTGCGAAGTAATTCAAAGATGTGTGTGAAGTCCCCAATCCGCACTGGGCCCGCGTGGGGACTATAGCCCAAACCCTCTCGTGATGAGAGGAGGCCTGTGCCCAGCAGTGGGCCGTAAATAGGCTGTTGTAGTAGTAGTAGTTGGAATCTTTGGAAGTGTGTTTCCTTTTTAAATGCATAATAGCAGCTTATACAATAAACAAAGATCATTAACACTTGTCTAGCACGTCTGTACGTCGCGCCGAGAGTCACTCCCGCGCAGGTAAGTACCTAAGTGACGCGCAGCCGCGGCGGGGGCTTCCTCGTGTTTCACACATGCTATGAGTTCTATGATTCTTCCCACGTCGTTTCTTGTGACACTCTTACTTCCCTTGCAGTGATATAGTAACCCAGTTTATACAAGCATTCCATTTTCAATTCGATCGACATAGTTTATTGCGGGATTTCATTTTCAATTTAGTAAGTCATACATTGTCTCAAACTTTCGCGATACACACTCATATTAAACACACTATCACCGGGACTAAATCGCGTAGTAGTACATTACAGACCTAGGGTGGTGAATTCGTAAATGTCCCAGATCGCAGGTTTCTGTGGCCCGAACCGAAGGTGAGGGCCATAAATATGCGATCTGGGGCTTTACGAATTACCGCCCGTGGTTTGTCAAAAGTTTTACGTCTTGCCTTGGCCAAGAAGTGAGATTTTCTCTCCGCGTAGCGGGCAGAAAATCCCACTTTACGGCCAAGGGTGATGTAAAAACTATTTATATTTTACCTCGACGTTTCGGCCGCGTTGCAACGGCCATGGTCACGAGAAGACACGAGTCACGAGTCACGAGTCTTCTCGTGACTACGGCCGTTGCATCGCGGCCGAAATGTCGAGGTAAAATATAAATAGTTTTTACGCGATTAAGTCCCGGTGATAGTGTGTTTAGTAAGTCATTTCCTAAACTACTTACACCCACTTAAAAATATCGGTTGTTGTTAATTTCCATCCAGAACTTTTTACACGATATTTGCTCGCAGGACTGATGGCCAATGGGGCCAGAAAGTCCTGGAGTGTCGTCCGCGAACCGGTAGACGAGCTGTCGGTAGGCCTCCAACAAGATGGAGTGACGACCTTGTAAAGCTCGCGGGAACGCGGTGGATGCGAGTGGCACAGGACCGGTCTGAGTGGCGCGCCTTGATCGGCTGAAATGATGATGAAGATGATATTTTAATGATAATTTTTCATTATCTTTATTATTATTTGTTTAAGTTTTTGGTATCATAACTGCACAGTACCTGTGAGTACTTCTATTTCAAGTCTGCTATAGGAAATGCCGCGCCTCCACAATTCAAAACCTTCAAAGTATTTAAAAAGCACCACCAACACTCTCAACGCATATGTGCGTGCTGAGACAGCCATCAACTATGCGTTGAGATTGTTGATGACATCAACATTATAGTAGACTAGCTTCTGCCCGTGACTTCCGGGATAAAAAGTAGCCTATGTCCTGTTCCCGGGACCCCAACTATCTCCATGCCAAATTTCATTTCAATCGGACCAGCGGTTGAAGCGTGAAGAGGTAACAGACAGACAGACAGACAGAGTTACTTTCGCATTTATAATATTAGCATGGATAGTATGGATTATCTCTACAGCTATACAAACATGTTAATTGTTTACCCTAGAAAACATCATTTATTTTCGGTAAAACTTTATTGAAAGTCAAATTACCCCAAAAATTTCAAATTTTCCATTAACTGGATAAAAAAAGTTAGACAACTTCGAAATTAAGTACCTCAATATTTACTATTATATGGGTATGAGTGTAATTAGGCCATCAATACTTGTTATTCACCCCACACACGTAATAGGTCCTACGAACACGTATAGGAGCAAGTTGCACAGGACGGGTCTGAGTGGCGAGCTTTCGGGGAGGCCTATGTCCAACAGAAGCTTGAAGCCGTGGCCTTGTGGTTCGACATACCGCCTCTCATGCTGAGGGTCGGGGGGTTCGATTCCGGCTCGCACCTCTAAGTTTACTTATGTGCGAAATTCAATTTGAATTTACCACTGAGCTTTTCGGTGAAGGAAAACATCGTGAGGAAACCTGCACGCACCTGCGAAGTAATTCAAAGATGTGTGTGAAGTCCCCAATCCGCACTGGGCCCGCGTGGGGACTATAGCCCAAACCCTCTCGTGATGAGAGGAGGCCTGTGCCCAGCAGTGGGACACAAATAGGCTGTTGTATGTCCAACAGTGGACGTTTTTCGGCTGAAATGATGATGATGATGATGACATGTAGACAGGAGCAATGTAAAAGTAGTAGGTAGGTATATGTTTTTCAATTAGTTGATGATACAGATTTGTAAAATAGAGTTACATACCTACCTACCTACCCACCCACCTATACATAAGTAAGTGAAGTACTTACTCAATCGATTTGGGTTCGCGTTAAGTCTCAAAATTTATTTATTTTTCTTCAATAGCTCATCATCATCATTTCAGCCGAAAGACGTCCACTGCTGGACATAGGCCTCCCCCAAGGCTCGCCACTCAGACCGGTCCTGTAGCACAGGACCGGTTGCTTCCACCGGTTTCCCGCGACCTTCACGAGGTCGTCGCTCCATCTTGTTGGAGGCCTACCGACAGCTCGTCTCCCGGTTCGCGGGCGCCACTCGAGAACTTTCCGGCCCCATCGGCCATCAGGCCTGCGAGCAATGTGCCCCGCCCACTGCCACTTAAGGCTCGCAATTCTTCGGGCTATGTCGGTGACCCTAGTTCTACTGCGGATATCCTTAATAGCTAGATCTTCAATAGCTAGGTAGTCATAAAATATCCTCATTTTACTAACTTATCATTATTTTCAATTTTTAATAATTTTTAAAGGTTTAGAAATTAATTGGCTCGTATCACGATCGAGTCAGCGGCGATTACTTAAAATGCATTTACATTGATTATAATTTTATGGCCCTCTTACTTTTACATTTCAATGACAAATAAGTAAAGCTGTTGCGAAACACCGAAAGTTTTACAGTTAACGGTAACGAAACTGCATGTCCATTGACAAACCAAAATTGATATAATTTATCTCGCCGGATTAGGTTGTAGTCGGGGAGCGCAAGAGGCGATTATTGGAGTTACTCGAGACTCGAGTGCTTTTTGCGTCGGCTGTTAAGTATTCGTACATCTAACAAACCACAGCCTTATAAGTATGCTAGCTTCTGCCCGCGACTTCGCCCGCGTCTAATTCGGTTATCGCGTTCTCACGGAAACTATGCGTTTTTCCGGGATAAAAAGTAGCATGTCTTTTCCCGGAACTCCAACTATCTCTATACTAAATATTCATCTCAACCGGTCCAGCGGTTAAAGCGTGAAGAGGTAACAGACAGACAGACAGATAGACAGACAGACAGCCAGTCAGCACTAGCCAGCGTCACGGTTCGTTAGATTTAGAAATGGGGGTTTCGTTTGGCGTAAATTGACAGCCCCTGTAAAATCAAACGCACTCTATTATTTTTATCCCCACATGTGAGTATTTATTAGCATATTTCTAGGGAAACGTGGGGCATCAAGAATACGTCCGAAACTTTTTTTTATATTTTCGAAAGTTTGTATATACCTAGAGACTCCCACCACCGGTGAACGTTTTTTCACATAACCTTGTTTTCTTTCTATTAAAGTAATCTATAAATTCCAATTGGTCACCACAACGGTCAAATAACTACACATTTAGCATCTTCGCCTCCCGGACTATTGTAATCAATTTAATTAGACCACTTTTTATACATATCTTACATTACTTATAAATTTAAATGAATTCGAAACGTATTCCACATCTGGGCTGATTCGCATGTCAGTTTTGCTGAAATCAAGCGACGACGCAGGAAACTAAAGATCACTTTTAGGGTTCCGTATACAAAGGGTGAAAACGGAACCCTATTAACGGAAGAGTTTTTTACTATTAGCAGTTAACGTGGTTGGTTGTTGGACGAGTAATGTCGTAAACGCCTAGCCACTCCATTTGCTATCTGTCGGTAGTCCATTAAACAGGCTTCCTATATGCCGTAATCACTAGACTTAGGCGTTGATACAACCTGATTCAGTTTCAGTTAAAAAACTGACTGTAAGATGGGTAGGTTGTGCAAAAATGTATCTCTTTTTGACCGAGCGAGCGAGCGCAAGTTTGCCAATAGTAGATTGTGTGACTAGGGAGCAAAATGGTAAGGTGTAAATAATTTTGCTACCGTGTTGCACACTCTGCTTTTCACTCCTCCTATGATAAAATCAGTAGTAGCAGGGAACAAAATCGTACTTTTCTCTCTAGGGAGCAAAATCTTACTTTGCTCCCTGCATGCGGGGCAGACATGGAGAGGGAGCAAAATGCGATTTTGCTACCTCTAAACGGGGAACAAAGTACTCCTTTTCGAATAGGAGGAGTGAAAACATGATTTCGTGTGTTCGGATGTTTGTTCTCCTACAGGTCGCATTTCTCAACCGATTCTCGTGAAATTTTGTGACCAGGTTCTAAAATTATGTTTTTTTTGACGACTAAGTTTACAGTCACTGAGACGATTAATATTTCCACCTCCACACCAGACGTTAAGTCTCACTGCTCAATGAACCCAATGCAGAACGTACACTTTTAACTATTAACATTGAACGACTTTGCAAAGCCTGCAAATTCGCTTAGAATATTTTCATGTACATCTATGTGGTACACCGATCACAAGCAGGCAGATTCGCGGGCTGAGCCTTGACTTACTTTGACTTAGGATCCTATGTCCCCTCGGTGGGGCAGAGGACGTCCACAGTGAGTCTCCATCGCGATCGGTCTTGAGCTTCGCGCTTGATTTCACTCCAACACTTCCCGATTTTCTTCGCCTCGTCAAGAACCGTGCGTCGCCAGGTTAGTTTGGGACGGCCACGTTTTCGCTTTCCTTGAGGATTCCAATCCATTGCCTGTTTAGGTATATGGTCTGGGTCCCGCCGGAGCGTGTGACCAATCCAGGTCCATTTGCGGCGCTTGATTTGGTGGTCAATCAGGGCTTCATGACAACGTTAAGCTGCTGAGCCTAGTTTTCGTTAAATTACAGCAAATAATATAATTGTGCAATGTACGTAGGTATTCAGGCCGTTCCAAGGTTTAGTTCTTTTAATAGTAGGGTATTATGTTTATTGCTTTATTGGGCAAGTGAAGATCGGATTCCTACCGATTTGGTTTGTTGATTGATGTTGCATGACTGGATGTAATAATTTTGTATGGAAATGATTTATTTAAATCATTTTATATCTACGTGCAAGCCGTAGGTGCCTAGTGGTTCGACCTACCGCCTCTCAAGCAGAGGGTCGGGGATTCGATTCCCGCTCACACCTCTAAGTTTACTTATGTGCGAAATTCAATTTGAATTAACCACTGTGCTTTTCGGTGAAGGAAAACAGCGTGAGGAAACCTGCACGCAGCTGCGAAGTACCTAATTCAAAGATGTGTGTGAAGTCTCCAATCCGCACTGGGCCTAGGACTATAGCTATAGCCCAAACCCTCTCGTGACAAGAGGAGGCCTGTGCCCAGCAGTGGGACGCAAATAGGCTGTAGTAGTCGCACAAGTAGTATATCTACGTAAAATTAACTAGGAATGAGCACCGGTACTACCCGCGGAAAATGGTATTTCGTTGTATGAAAAAGAGGCTCATATTGGTACATGAGCCATCCAGTGTATCATTTAAGTATAATAATTATGACACTAAAAAGTGCAAGTTTGTTTAAACCCAACTTTGACACGAAAAGCAAATTATGAAGAACACGTACACTTTGAATTGCTTTGCAGATGCCTGCAGACTTCCTCTCACCTCACAATTATTGTCTTAAACCTAAATTTATTTAAACATTTTCATTTATTTTTACAGGTAAGTCTACAATGTCGGCAAAGTTAGGGTAAGTCGACACATTAGCACATTACGACACGTGACACTAGCGCCACTGCCGTGGAAAAATACAGAACTACAATGTGTGCGCACGAGCGTCCGCTAACTTGGACCTTTCAGTTTTTACGTACGGTTGCCAACAGACACCGTTTCTTTATATGGAAATAGATGGCGCTACTCGAGCTTTTCATACGTCGTAAAAAAGTATGCAAATGGCACATGAGTGTTACGAAAAATACCTCTCACTTGAGTGCTTTGTGGGGCTATTAACTGTCAACGTAGTTTCTTTAGTGTCTTATAGATGGCGCTCCACTTGACCATACAATACAAAGGTAGGTAAAGTCAGTCGATCAATGAGGTAAATCCTGCTCACTAGTTGGCGCCTCTATCTGCAAGGTGGTGGCTGCCATCAACGTTTTGATGATTTCATACAATGTCACTATGACATTTGATGTTCCGGAGACATACCTAACTACATCAAAGGAAAAACTGTGGAATTTGAAAAATCGGATCTAATGCCTTGTGAAATTCTCTATTAGGATATCCGTCATTTGTAACATAGATAGGTATGCAATGATAGAGACCAAAGTGACAGTGAAGCTAAAAAAAACTTAAAAGAAACTCTTAATTTTCATTAAAATATTAATTAAAGAGGCGCTAAAACAAATATTAAAGTAATTCCGCAGAAGGTCGTCAAGAACAATAGTAATTATAATTTCAAAATATCGCACATAAACACACTGACACCCCGGTCTTGTTAAAACGTTAATTAGCGAGGAATTCGTTGCAACATTAACGACATAATAACGGAGGGTTTCACGCTGCGCGTACGCATATAATGTGGATATGCGCTTCATGTTTGTGATTGATAAAAACATACCACAACAGTTTACTAACCTCTTTTACTTTCTGAATTACTTTCGCAGATCCGTATAGGTTTCCATCTGTAAGGTTGTATCCTTCATTAAAAAAAAACTAGATGGATAATTTTATGGAATGTGGAATGTGTCTTGGTAAGGAGTGCAATCTTATATGGCGAAACAGTTGAAAACGTGTCCAGCGGATTTGATAAGCAACAAAACAAAACACACTCGCCTCACAACCGTTTTCGCCTCAGCAGCGCCATCTGAAGGCGCTACTGCAGACTATCCGCCTAGGTGGCTTGACTGGAGTGGCGACCGCAGCGCCCCCAACCTACCCGATTTGGTGTCCACTTGTGGAACTATAAAGATTGCGCTCCTTTACTTCAACCCTCCATAGATAATTTGCTTAAATTGATTTTATCTAGCCAGCCAAGGTATGAACCCCAACCCTTGGCATAAGAGGTAATAGATTAAGGGTGAGTTGATTTATGCTTAGTTGACGGACTCCTGGTCGTTAAATATGGCCGCCGAGCTGTCATTCCATACAGAAACGTCATTTTATCCCATAGTAAAATATTTAACGTTAACTTTAACGGACGGGTTGAATCAACCCACCATAAAACGCTAATAATTAGGAAGGCTATATGTTGGGCTTTAAACGACCGAGCATGATATTTCTAAAATAATGCACAAAATAAAAGATCAATTTCAAAATTACTTTCTCGGTGAGCACTGTATTTCAAAAATTTACGGTGAACTGTTTTTTTACAATCCTAATGAAAATGGGTAAGTACAGTCAGCAGCAGAAGTAGATAAGCTGTCCAGGTGTTCAAAATGACCTACACACGACCTTATTCTTAAGACGTTAAGGGCGTGTGTAGGTCATTTTGAACACCTGGACAGCTTATCTACTTCTGCTGCTGACTGTATAAATATGTTTTTTTTTACAAATTACAAAGCAGTTAAATTTCAAGCGCAAGAGGTTCGTGGCACTACGTTTCATTTTTATGCTCAACTAAAAAAAAGAAGACACACATTACCTATTACGATAATCTTGAGCAAAACCCACTAACCTACATTCTCGCTCAAGGCCGCCGACGAAAGTGAAAAGTGCGGGTTACTTTCTTACCACCATGTGCCGAGACAGATCATTAAAAATCTACCATATCTTGCAAGAGCCAAGGTTCCTTTTGAAATAGCAAAAGAAATAAGTTACGTCGGTAAAGTAAAACATCAATAGTAAAGATAGTAAAAGTGAAATGAAATGAAAACGAGACTGAAGTGAGTTCGAGAATCATGCAATAAATACGTTAGAATTTATTTAGGTATTGAGTAATCAAATCGATACATTTGGAAAACGATTTAATAGAAGATATTTTACGTCTCTAGCAGATCCTACTCGTACTTATTTGTAAAGCATTGCAATTAATATACCTAGGTGCATTTTTAGTAAAGTGGCCACTTGTAGACATTTGATTGACCTTAGACATCATACTACATAATGACACCCTTTTTCAGATCCCACGTGTCTAGATCTGTAGCGCAAAAAAAATCACAACAACAAATAAAAGTACCTAATCCATTTACCTGAAATAAAAAATAATATATCGCTGGATCAATTTCACATTAAAACTACGCCTATTCCGTTTGCAAAATACACAAAATTATTTGCAAAGCATTAATCACATTACATTTCAAACCAACCTTTAACATTGAATCATTAAAGTCAAACAATGTATTGCCAAACCGGAGGTATCGTTAAAATCATTGATCATTAAGATCACCAATCGTTAATTCTCGAACAATCGTTAATTGCAGCGGTCGGGTCAGTGACCCGAGAAGGTCGGACATTATGAAACTGTTGTCATGGTAACCGGTATGTCATACCAATAAGGTGAACCAAACCTGTTGAGCATATTAAAAAAAAACTGTCATTGGAAGTTTTACACCGTAGTTGTTATCATTGATTTAATTTAAAAAAAAAGTTAATTAAAAAAACCAAAAAACCCGACTGCGTAAAAACTAAAAAGAAAAAAACAAGACTACTTAGTTCAGTAGTAGCTAGGATTATGTTAAGTAATTGATTGCTATTGAGGAATCTAAAGATGCCTACTATCGGGACCCATTATTTGTAACATTTTTAACCTAGATTTTAAATGGGTCCCGACTGTAGGCATCTTTAGATTCCTCAATAGCAATCAATTACTTAACATAATCCTAGCTACTACTGAACTAAGTAGTCTTGTTTTTTTCTTTTTAGTTTTTACGCAGTCGGGTTTTTTGTTTTTTTTAATTAACTTTTTTATTTTATTATTTTTAGTTAGGGATTAAAAGACCGTAAATTCCGCAATCTTGTCATTTCATGGAGAGAGTTGCTATCGTGGGGATTATTAAGTAGCTTGCGATGATCTAAATTACTGATTATTAATCCCTCTAGAGACCTAACCCGGCTCAAAACGCTACATAAGCCTGAACCTATTAAAATTCTTCAAGTCAACCGATAGATGGCGCTACTGGTACTACATAAGAGTATTAGGTAGCTATTTTATTTATTTACGAGCGCTGAGTACTGACTAGTGTACCTAATTGGTACCTATAATCAATTAGGTTATATTTCACTGTATCACACACACTATTGACACTTTAAATGTAATAACGAAACTAAAAGTCTTCAAGTCAACGGATAGATGACGCTACTGGTACACTACATTGCACATGCGTACGTACTTGATTGAAGTTTGAGATTTATGAAAAACATTATTATTAAGTATTTTATAGTCGTCGTGACCTGCTTGAAGACTCGTTGGTCTAGATTATTTCCTGTGTTGCTAATTCGAACGGATGTACTACTGGGTGGATAGGTAGGTACCTACTTTACGTGGTTAGTAAAGGAACTTTGAATCGTTATAAATCATAAACGGTTCTTTTGTCTGAAAAATGGTCACAGAAACCTAATAATGATTTTTAAATACCTATTCAACGATACCTCACATGCCATAGTTGGTTGACTTTTATTTTTTTATTTTGTACAATATGGCGTCTGGTAGCCGCCATTTTGAATTTTGATAAATTTCATATCTTCAGTGACACTCGCGCAATTCAGACGAATCGATTGACGTATGATTCATTAAAATCGACCCACGCGTTTGATCTCTAGTGTGCCACAAAGGAACAAACATACATACATACAAACATACATACATACATACATACATAGACAGGTAAACACATAACCCTCCTTTGCGGTGCGCAGTCGGGTAAAAAATCAATGGACTCATGATCACTCACTAACTCCATCACCACCATAACAGCCTATTTGCGTCCCACTGCTGGGACAGGCTACTTCTGTTACAGGCCTCCCCTCATAATGAGAAGATTTGAAATGCTCCAAATTGTAACGCAGAGGGAAAATGATGGCTCCGACCAAATACTAAACGTACGCGCTAAAAACGTTCTAGAGAACCGACGTGTAGACGAGCTCAGTGAATTTTGGAAATGGGTATGAGCGAGATCTTGTCGATGACGAGAGGTGAGGTGGTAGGACGAGGGCAATATTTAGATTGCTGCCAAGTGCACTGTTTATACCGACGATAGAAGACGCAAAGAGATGGAATTCTCGCCGGAGGCAAAGAGCGTCTAGCCGTCTGACACTTTGAGTATGGGATCGTTGAGATGTTTTCTGACCTCGCATGCAGTTTCCTCTTCAAATCTCTTGGATTATTTATACGCACATGTGTGTTGAGAGGAGGCTTGTGCCCAGCAGTGGGACGCAAATAGGCTGTAGTAGTAGTAGTAGTGTGAAAAAAACACTGGAAGAAAACATTCTAAGCTGAGTGTGAAGTCGTCACTGGGAGGACTATCGAAGACCCTCATGTGATGAGATCTGTTACCCAACAGTCGGGTAATTATAGTAGTGGTATGGTTGCGTTTATCAAATCAATAATTATTTAAGGAAAACTAGAATAAATCTCGCCTGACTCGATCGCTGAAATTCAATTTTATGCTGGAGATTACATTATGTTATGACTTAGTCACGATTAGATAAATTATGTATCTTGTGTAATCAGATTCCATATCAAAATTACTTACGCCGCGGTTTGGTGTGGACGAGGATTGGTCTCAGAGTTGTGTAACTTTTATATTAATATTAAAACACTAGTACGTAATTTCGAAATTTTCTAGTCCCTGGCATAAAATAGATTTTGACAGCCTCTACGAACTTCAGTACATTTTCTCTCCTTTTAATATTTAGAGAAAAATCAATAGTTCAGTCGTAGTCAATTACGTAATAAATTAAGACGTAGACCTAAATATTACAGTAAATAAAAAGGTAAATAATAAAAAAGGTTAAATTTCGATTAGGGGAATAAATGGTGTCACGTATATACTACAGCGCATTGTTTATTTTAATCGTCATCCAATCATGTTTGTAAATGTAACTGAAATTTAGCTAAAATAATGGTTTTAAAAAAGTACGTATAATACCAACTAATGATTAATATTTTTAGGGAGAAATGCCTTTTAAATAGGCTTGAAAAAATATTCGCACTAGCAGTCACTCGATCTCTGCTTTCGATATCGCTTCCGAAACCTAATATATCATTCATTGATATTGCTATTCTTGGACGACGATATAACTCACGTAAGCGAATATTGTATAAGGATTAAACTAGGCTAATATAGTGCGGCCATGAAACTAACGGTATAACTCGCGTAAGTCCCATTTTTACAGTGCCCGTGGGAATTTCGGGAAATCCTTTCTTAATGCTCTCTAAGAAACCTGCATGCCAAATTTCAGCTCTCTAGGACTGGTAGTTTCGGCTCTGCGTTTATCCACCAGTCATCAGTCAGTTTCTTGTTACATCTATATCAATTATATGCAAACCCTAAGTCTATGCGGGTCGAAGTCGCAGGCAACGGAAAACAAAATCATTGGAGTATTGCAGTTTCAGAGTGCATTAACTCGCAAGAATAGTTGATTCAAAGTGTTGTGTTTCCTATGCGAAAATACTGGCAAAGTATGAAAAACTGTTCACAAACAATCTTGCTATAGTTTCCTGGCCAGCCAGCGCCTCGCCAAGCGTGGCAGCAGTCACACACCGGTGCAGATATGTGACGGACTTGAAAGTGCCGTGTTGCACGCTTCTAATGAGCGGGCATGGGCTATCTGATTACCTGAACTGTCTTCGTCCTTTAAGGTTTCAACTTTGAACATATCCCGGCGATAAACAATGCATATCGGTCTTTGGAAAGAGGGTCGGTTAATTTCGGCTTCGTAGAGCGTTGCCATATACTATAGTCACGTTTTGACACACTCATGTCACTGTTTGTCAGTTGTTTATGGTTTGCAGGGCAAGGTCTCGACGACTTTGACGTAAAGTTCATTACTTTAGTACCACAGTAGTATTTATTTTTCACCCATCATTTTTAACCCTGGTTACATAGCCACAGTACAAATCGCAGTATAGGATTCCAAAAATCACCAACTGAAATGATGGGGCCGTATAAAACCCACTTTAGCATTTTTATTTTATGAAGACCATTACAATAATTGTACTGCTATTAATATTATATTTTTTCTAATCGACGAAAATAATCTTTACTCGTTAACTCGACAACCTCGTAATAGAACATAAAGATTAGCCATCAGCCAGTTCTTTAGAGCAAGACCTTTCCTGGCCGTTGCTTAAAATCACCAAAGCACTTAAAGGGCAAAGGAAGGAGTTTGATACGAAACATTTTGGATTTGTAACAATTTGCCAAAGTGGTTTCGGAGTTAAGGTTAATATTGCCCTATAGTCTTTCCAAGATTGATGGTTACGATTGCTCCAAATGGTTTGCGTAATGTGGAACTGTTCGCATTCCTCTTGATCGATCTATGATTGAATGTGGAGTACATTGATCGACCTTGAAGTTTACCATCTAAAAAAGACCTTCATTGTTCTCGATTTATGCATTAAACGTAGTAAGTAAATCATAAATAGCGAATTAAAGCAACGTAAAATTTTCAATGGTGAACTCATTTTTTGACTAGTTACTCTTTGTTGTATTGATATTTAAACATTTGTATATATCCTTGTAACGTCCTTCATCTACATTTTTTATATGATCCAAGGCCTATTTCAAATAAATTTACCTTTACTCGCATTATCTCCGTTTCAAAACCGACCGATTTTAATGTGATACATAAGACCACCTCATCAGCTCGCGTCATGCGTTCTCGCACACAAAGCTTGTGTAATTTGTGATTAGGTACACATTTTCGTAACATCTATGGTATTTTAAGTATGTGTTGTACCTCAACACTAGTACTAGAATATGATTCTTCGGTACCACGCCGTCGCAAACTCGCTAAATCGCTATCCAGCAATGCTTTGTAATGCAGCGCTGTTTACGCATAAATGGCACTATGTCACATAGTTACAATTTTGTCCATCATGAGGTGTTATTAGACTTTTGATGCGATTGCAACAGCTTTAAACCATTTCAGTGGACGTATGGCTCGCTTGGAAGTAGCGTTTGCTAATTGTATGCTAAGGTAGCAAATATTACGCAAAACAAAGATCGTAGTAGGTTTATTGTCAGGAGAGCTCGCTTGCGCCACGAGGCCCCAGCGTCCAGCGATATGAATCTGGGTCATATTATATCGCATTTCGTAAAACACTACAATGTAAATAGCATTTTTTTATTACAATTAATTGCGTGTTTAATATGACTAACCTTTATGGGAATTAAAACAACGCTGTAGTCGTTTTGGCAATGCCAAATTTTATTATACTTCAGTTCGTATAAAAATACTTTTTTTTAATAGAAGAGTGAAAATTTCTACAAAATAACAGGTACATCAACTCAGGACTAAAAAAACGTAACACCGATCAGGCTAGGCTTAAACAAAAAATCACAACAAATAAAAAGTAGACTAAAAAGAGAGTATTTTCAGTGCGGTTCGGGGGCGGGTCGAGCGGCGGTACCTCCAAGGATCGCTCCCTCTGAGGGCGCGCCGCTCGGCCTGCGCTCGTCATTAGTGCTAAGCTTAAAATTTATATCACATTCAGATTTCTGCTTCCTACAGCCTCTAGTAGCTACCATGATGACCGTACTCGTGGCCATGACCATGCACGACAACTGGGACCGGCACCTTCACGGGGTAAGGCACGGGCTTCTCGATGTAGTGGGGCACGTGTTTTTCGATGTGGACTGGGTAGGGCCTGTCGACGGGGACTTTCACGGGCACCGGCACGGGTTTCTCTACGGGGTAGGGGATGTGCTTCTCGACGGGGTAAGGTGCGGGCACTGGAACCTTCACAGGGTAAGGCACAGGTTTGTCAACGTGCACGGGGTAAGGCCTATCGACCGGCACCTTCACGGGGTAAGGCACGGGCTTCTCGACCGGGTAAGGGACGGGTTTTTCTACTGGGTAAGGCACGGGCTTGGGTACGTGCACTGGGTAAGGCCTGTCGACGTGCACTTTCACGGGAACGTGAACGATCTTTTCAACTGGGTAAGGAGCAGGCACATGGACTGGTACCTTCACTGGGTACGGGACTTTCTTTTCTACGGGGTAGGGAGCGGGCACTGGGACCTTGACGGGTACGTGGACGTGTTTCTCTACCGGGTAGGGTTGGGGCACGTACACCTTGACGGGGTAAGGCCTGTCGACGGGGACGTGGACGGGGTAAGGCACCTTCTTCTCAACGGGGTAAGGAGCGGGGACGTGGACGGGTACTTTGACAATTTCCTTGACGGTGTAAGGTACGTGTTTGACCACGGGGTAAGGAGCCGGCACGTGTACCTTTACGGGGTAGGGGACTTTCTTTTCAACGGGGTAGGGGATGTGTTTCTCAACGGGGTAAGGAACGGGGACGTTCTTTACCACGGTGACGGTTTTGTGGACTTCCTCGTGCCCGTGTCCGAAGTCGCTAAGCCCGATGCTGCCGTGTCCGTACCCTCCGTAGCCGCCGTCAAAGCCTCCGTGGCCGTAGCCCAGTCCAATATCGAAGAGCCCGCGCTTCTCGTGCTTCTTGTCGTCGCTGGCCGCCTCCTTGTTGTCGGTCACTGCCACTTCTTTTTCTGCTTTCTTTGCTTCTTCCGCGTGGGAGAAGGCCAGAAGAGCCACCAGACTGGCGGCCACGAGCTGAAAAACAAGATTACGTTAATCTAGATGCAAGTAAAGCCACTAACGAGCCGATTGGATTGGTAACTTGCTAGCTTAAACAATTAAGAATTTAAATCGCAAACGGATCGTGAGAGCCGCTCGTAATGGGGCATAAAACCAAAAGTGACTGTCATGGCTGTATGTAATCTCGGGCGTAAACAAATAGAAATAAACGCAACTAGGCCGCTCGTGAGTGTGTGATGGAATCGAAAGCGTAATTAACTAGTAAGAAGTTAATAATTCTGGTTCGATAGATTCCAGTTGTGTCACAAAGCGACGCAACTGTTCCGCGTTGCGTAACAACTAAGAACTAGAACAGGGAATATATGTTGCGATTTTCGACTTAAAAGGCGCAAATGGAGAGTAAAATGGAGCGTTGTTGTTTTGGAGTGTCCTTTTTGGGTTAAATTTGGGACGGATCTAAGCACTTTAGCACTGGCACTCCACATGGTCACTTATTTTTTGGATTGTCAACACACCGTGAGCTTCATGACGCTGCTCTTGTAGGTTGCACTGAAGCGAAGTCCTGAATGCGAATGATGCGTGTTGAGTCGAAGCCTCACTATATATATACGCGGCTCGACGGCCGAGCGGATAAAAAAAAATGCTGCCACTTCGTAGGAATACACTTTCGCTTTCTGGGGGTTTGCTTGGACCATATCGGCCGCGCGCGGGCTTTTGGCGCGTTTTAATTAGTATTTTGACAATAGACGAGAGAGATAGAATTCACTTTTCTAATTACTGCGGCTATTGAAAATATGATAGTAAATTAAAAAAAAATCAATATGGCTTATGGGTTTCGTAAAGCTACAACGAACGCGTATTCTTAATTTTTAATGAACACAAGCTTAGTTATTTTTCATTCAGTCGCTTACGATAATTACTTGATATATTTTGAACAATCACAATAAATAAATAAACATAGGTTATAAATTTTTTTTGGCGTAAGTTTATTTAGAATTTTCTCACACCACAAAATACCCTACCCTACACAGAATCATTTAGATAGGTATGTATTTAGTTTCCAGAAGCCGTGGTGGCCTAGTGGTTCGACCTACCGCCTCTCATGCAGAAGGTCGGGGGTTCGATTCCGGGTCGCACCTCTAAGTTTACTTATGTGCGAAATTCACTTTGAATTTACCACTGAGCTTTTCGGTGAAGGGAAACATCGTGAAGAAACCTGCACGCATCTGCGAAGCAATTCAAAGATGTGTGTGAAGTCCCCAATTCGCACTGGGCCCGCGTGGGGACTATAGCCCAAACCCTCTCGTGATGAGAGGAGGCCTGTGCCCAGCAGTGGGACGCAAAAAGGCTGTAGTAGTAGTAGTAGTATTTAGTTTCAAATAGGTATTGGTTATTGCACCAAAAACTTTTAAAACCTCATGCATGCATTTAAAAGCTCTAGAAAATTAAAACATTCGTGCTTGACAATATTCACCCTTATCAGTATTAAAACCAGGCACTTTCAATGGACTTATTGGACTACCTATCAACTAAACTAAAAAGGATTGTCAACATTTGCGAATAATTTAATATTTAAACTGTATCAAACATGAACTGTTTTTCGAAACCAAGTTTTGCACGTAAACCCGAAACTTTCCTTTTTATCTGGTAAGCTGTCACTGCGGCCCATGGACATATAAGAAGCCAACCCTGAGGCCCAAGATGGAATAACACTGTGCCGGTAATTTCTCCGGCTGCCTTACTCCCTTACCGGAACACAATAGTCCGAGCACTGCTCTATAGCGAGCAAGACGGGGTATAGCTTTCCGGACGCACCCTGCACCAAGTCCTTCCACCAGCAAACCTCTTTCCTATAACTTCTTTCGCAAAATGCCTTCACATAAACCGTACCCAGCTTAATTCAACTTATAAATCACCTTCGCATAGCCCTACAAAAAGCGGCCCATATTTGGCCTAAGTGTCTAGACGCGTTCTGACATCGCTCGCCACTTCTTGCGAGAGATTACGTCGCGTGCACATTTCTGATGATCCAGATGGACTAAACTGACCTACTCGATGCCAGTCGAGAGTATCAGCATGTTAAATATTAAATATCCTAATTTTAATATTACTAAAATAAATCATGATAGTTGGGATGTTAAAATATTTATTACTGAAACACCGAAGTTTGGATTAACCAATGGATCGGGTAGGTAGGGTGGTTTATTTTGGCACGCAAATACCAACTAACCAGGACTGTAGTACCGTTTATTATAGAATTCATTTCTTAAAGGGGTGAAAATAGGGTTGGAAGTTTTGCATGAAATCCAAAGACAGAAAAAAATTGCCAAATAACGTGCAGATCTTATGAAGTGTTGCGCTAATGCATTATTTTGAAACTGATTTTTATTATAGATGTTGATATTTTTTCCATGAACCCGTGCACATTTTAGTCACGACTGTCTGCTCCACCACCACAACAGCATATTTGCGTCCCACTGCTGGGCACATGCCTCCTTTTCTCAGGGTTTGGGCTAATAGTCCCCACGCGGGCTCAGTGCGGATTGTGGACTTTTTCCTGACGATGTTTTCCTTCGCCGGAAAGCTCAGTGCTTAATTCAAATTGAATTTCGGACATGAGTAAACTTAGATCGCGAGCCGGATTCGAACCCTCCCTCTGCATAAGAGGCGGAGGCCAAACCACTAGACTACCACGGCTTCTGTCTACTATCTGCTCCTGCTGCTGACTGCTGTCCCTTCGATAAACAATCCTCTCGATCTTTGGAAAGAAAGCGGATGATTTCGGTTTCGAGCGTTGTCACGTCACACTCTACCTGTATCACGTTTGTCATACTCATTAGTTTGTCAGTCTTTGATGGTTTGCATGGCAACAATTTGATGACTTCGACGAATTAATAAAGTCCATTGAGTGCAGTATTTATTTGGTATAAAACGACAATGATTAAACATGATGATTTTTGGACGGTCGACAATGTTAGGAAATCGTCGTAAATAATCAATTTATTGCCGGGCCTGTATTAGTTGTATACCTAGGTATGTCTATGCAATGCAATATTTAAGTAAAGGATGCCTGTTTATACGCATAATAAATCAAATATAAACGTGGAGTAACCAGTGCATTATGTAATGGACCAATTGAACCAATTGCTTTATCGAACAAGTCTCTAAAATTAACGACTTGTTCACATTACCACACAGAACGGTTAAAAGCAGAATATAATCGGGAAGTAAACTTTGAAGTTTAATCAATCCCATACCCAATACACTGTTATCTAATTAATTACTGCAAGAGTTTACTATAGTCAATGAAGACCAAATTTCTTCAATTTTTATTACAATTATAATTCTATTATGCCCACAGGAATATTATTGAACTTTATTACATGGTTTGTGATTAGCCCATCTTATCCAGACAGTTAAATAGGCCCAGCATCATTATAATTTCATCCGAAAAACGTCCCCTGCCCCTGTCCAAAAGAGGAAGGCAATTTTGTATGTTTGTTAGGTTTTTTTTTGAGTTGGTAAAAAAAATATTGGATTCAGGTATCGCTCATACCATCAATCCCATCCATACTGAGCCATTGAAAAAATCATTTTTTTTTCCAACTCGAAAAAATCAAAAACCTAAAAAACATGCTTAGAATCGATAGCTGATTCTGTGGGTAAAATATCGACACAACGTTTTGCTTTACCTTATATATAGGTAAGGGCTTTCAATCATCCTCCAATACTCTATAGTGTTATGGTTATGTTTATTTGCATCGTGCTGATTGTTCGGTTTATTTAATAATAGTAACTGGTAGGTACATAACAAGTTTAAGATAAATAAATGTCAAGCTCCTTCCACAGAAACTAAATGTCCCTTACTTGACTCAAGGTTAGGAAAGCGAGAAAAAAAGATTTGTGCATTACAAATTGTTTCCTATTTTAAAGCTGTTGATTTTTCCAATGTAGGTACAAAATGTCTTAGCTATTCTAATACGGTCAAATCGCAAACGCGTATGTCTCTGCGATTTTTGAATGTTGTTAGGTCCCTTGAGTGTAAAGTTTATACCTACTCAAGTTTGCAAGAACTCTGTACTACCGGCGGCGGCCCCATTCTCAACCCCACGGGTTATGGTTAACCCTAAACGATTTTTTTACCTTTATGATAGGTCCTTCTGGTATTAAATCTTGCAACCTATGTGGTAGATAAAAAGGGAGGCGGACATGCCTATTGTGACTGTTACTGCCGATTGTAACTAATGGTCTGATCATATTCCAAGACACGTAGCGTCTAGAAGTAAACTAATGATCCAGACCTAGAGAAACAGTTACTTATTGGGCGCAATTTGTAGAAAATTTCATTAGCTGTGGGTGGTAACCTAAAATCTAACGAAGTTAAGCTTGCCGTCTAAGTGCTTTTTTCCTTGCAAAACCAATAAGACGGTCATTTTGACTTTGCCAGCGTTTAGGTAGTTAAGTAGTACCTATAGTCTACTTAGTATCCCATTTCACGTACCATAATTCAATTTTGAGCCATGCATTTTGCCGGGCTTGTCGTCTGAGAAGTTGCAACACACCTTTTGTACCATTTATGGTACTGGGAACCCAGACTTTGTATATTCCCACATAGATAACCGGTTTTATAATTACCTAATACTTAAGTATTTGTATACAATAAGTATACCGTATTAGCTGTCTTTACCGTCTTTGAAAGCTTCGTTGAACTCTATTTTGAATAAGAATCTGAGGACCTCATCAGGAAAACCCTGCAATTAATTGCTTCCCATTATATATTTTTTTTATAATTGCATAGTTATAAAAATAAAGTACAGTTGTGAATCCAGGGGGGTGGGGGGGCTAGGGGACTCAAGTCCCCCCCCAAAATCATCAACGTGTGCTTGTGACTATTGTGACCAATCTTTATTTATTCGCTCAGCTCCCCCCCCCCCCCAAGACATCCCGAAACAGCGCAACCTTATATATAGGACTATTAGCTAGCTTCCCTTACTGTACAAAGCTTTTATTTTAGTTCTTCCTCTTTTCTCCTGTAATAATGCATGTAAGCCTAATATGGGTACGCTAAACCTAAAACGGTATCAATACACCTATAGATATTGCTTCCAATAAACATAAATTTTACTACCACCAATTAACATCAGAATAACAATTTTCTCAAATATTTTTATTGCCAGATTAAGATTCTAATTGGACCCATAAATTGATTATCGAAAAGGGCAATAACAGACAGAGGTCCAAAGACGCCTGTTAAGACGCGTTTTCACTAGCGCGGAGGAGAAAAAATGACCAATCACAGGGCTCGAAATCTCTGCTAAGATTTAGTGGCAGATTTGTGATTGGCTCATTTGGTATCCATACATCCAGCTTCGCGTGTGTGGAAACGCACGTTTAGCATCTTCAGTCAAAGGTTGCAGTGATGACACAGAGCTTGCTATCAGCATTTATTGCTACCAGTAGCGAGCGGACAGCTATAGTTCAAGGGTAATAGTTCAAACAACTATTCAATATAAAGATGTTTCTCAAAACGTTCTTTAAATAAAATGGATCGGCTATTTCGATTTCAGTTGAAAGATCATTTTCTCGTCGACAGCTTCAGGTTGCATTAGAATTTGTTCGTAGTTTTTTTTCTTGTTTACGAAATACGCCAAGTCCTAGGCAGAAGTAGGAAGAACTATGGAGCTTCTGGACAATCCCCTCAGGGTCCACCACAAGGACCTGTCCACAAGCATAAATACTTAAGGAATGGAATTATCTACCGGCTGATCTCTTCCGCAAGCGTTAGGTATACCTACCTAGTTTGGATCTTTTCAATTCCAGAGCGAAACAGGTAGGTACTACTCGTATAGGTAAGCATGTATCACCTTTGACCACATCATCACTTACCATCAGGTGAAATCGTGGTCAAATGCTTGCCTATAAATAATAATAAAAAAAACGCCTAAACCTATTTTTATTCATTTTGTAATTTTGGGTTTCACAGAATCAAGTAGATGCTAAATAGATCATTATTTATCACATTATAACACTTTTATATGCTGAAAACATATGCAAATAATGCTTAGATTGTGAGCTATATTGCTTTAATTGTTGCGCATAATTATAAAACTTAAAAACCAGCCTGCCTTTACAATATTATCTAGGTACAAACAAACTGAAAAAGTCCGGATTCTAATTTTGCAGTCAAATGTCAAGATTATTCGACATTTAAACTGTAACTTCAGTATATTTATTTGCATTATCGTTTCTGTCTTTCCATTACCTGGTCTGATTTATGATTTATAGGTACAGCACGTCACAACATAGAAGGCGCGTGGCGAAGCACTTAAGCCGTTGACGCAAAGGCTATTTTTGCTTAATCCACGCGCCTTCTAAGTTGTGTAAACCTGTACATCTAGTTGTTTCATAAGTATGAAACGTGATCTTAAGTAAATCTTTTTTTTAAGTGATGGTTTTTATTGTATTTGAGAAAGTGAGAGGATCCGTGTATGAAATAATAATAATGTATGTAGCTCGGTTTTTACGTGGAGGAATAAGTTTTTTTTTTTTATTATTAAACTTATTGAACACCTAGTTGCGGTGACGAATTGAATGGATTTTACATTTAATAGTCATGTGTTTGAGACTTCGTTAGGTCATTTATTTTTAGTGTTCACCATTACTAACGAAAATGGTTCAACACCTACTGATTAGGAAAAGTTAATTGGTAAACAAACAGGTGAGCTAACTACTGGCTAAATATAAACAGTAAATAACTTCCAGTCGTCCTTAGTATATTGAAAAATGCTCGTTTTTAGACAAGTATCATGCAAGCATCTGAAAAATTCATTTACTGGCTGTTTTCAAATTCAAATAACATAAAATAGAAAATGGCCGATCGATCTCAAGGCGAAGTAAGGGGAACACAGTCAGATATTGATAATCCACTTCCATTTCTACATCTTGATACTAGAACGGCATTGTAATTAGTTACAATAGTATTGTAATAATTATGGCTTGTGAAACCTCACCTTGCTGAATAGGAAATGTAGCAATGTCGTCAGATGTCCACACGCGTATGTGGAGCACAACGGACAGACGTACTTGATTTTAGTATAACTATAGATTTAAAATAAATAAAAATACCTCTAGCGTCAAAAAAGAGGATCTTCAAACCGCTGAACCTTATCTATGAGTATCTGTAAATCGACATAGCTACGCTAAAACACTTATTTGAATTAAAAAAAAACGTTGAACTTATTTCTTTGGTGGTAAGCGGTCATTTGCGGTCAGTGGAAATAATAAATCATAAGATTTTACGAGAAAATCAAACATTTTGAGCAGCTAAAGTAGCTATGCAATCGAGTCAATCCTCTAGGAATTACTCACTATAAGAAAAAAACCGTTGATCATGTGGGGAAGAGGGTGGTAAATGCCTGAGTCCTAACGGCTAAAATACTACGTGGCCCTTTATGGCGGGTTTGCGGGCACGCGAAGCCCTTCCAGTCTAATAAATTACGTTCGTAGACAGTATAGGTACATAGATTTTCATTATCTAGCCCGTGCATAGTTAGGATGGGTAGGCAATCAATGTAAAGAACACTCTTCCGTTACAGCACAGAATAAGTAATAGTGGTTACAGTGACGGACAGACAACGCACTGCAGAAAATACTGGTCGTAGAAAGCTTACTTTTGGCAATGACTTCCTAGGGGAGTATAGGTGAGCACTAAGATAGGATTTCCTGAATTTTCAACGGAAACGGAAAAAAACTGGACCCACGCGGGCGCGGGTTGGAACCCAGGAGAGAGCTAGTAGGGAAATAAACTTACAATCTATTCGCTTGTGCTTTGCGCCACTGTGATTGGTAATACAGAAGCTTTGCAAATCATTTTACTGTTCAATCAAATTATTACTAAAGCGTAATAGGTATGTGTAGCATTCACTAGTAAAAGATTTGTTACTTGATTATTATAGAAAAATATAGAGAATGTAATTAAAAATAGCAGAGATAATTAGATAAATGAATAGGTCCCATAGCAAAATTGTCACTTTGCTATGGGAATTTCGGGAATCATCCCTCAAAACAATACGTCAGTGAATAACCGTAAGTATACAATACCTTTTATTGAAATAAAAATGCATGACCTTGTTGAAATTTCTAAAAAACGGTCACGTTGCGTTTTCATTGCGAACTTCGTAAGCTTAGCACCCGATCGCGAAGCCGATGATACAAGTCATCGGCATCGTCGTAACGTCATGTACGGCGCGACTGCCAGGGTTCAGCGCATCTAAATAAGAAACTATAACTACGAGTCCGAGGCCTCCTCTCACCACGTTTGGGCTATAGTCCCCACGCGGGCCCAGCGCGAATTGGGGTCTTCATACACATCTTTGAATTACTTCGCAGATGTGTGCAGGTTTCCTCACGATGTTTTCCTACACCGAAAAGCTCAGTGGTAAATTCAAATTGAATTTCGCACATACGTCGAACCACTAGGCCACCACGGCTTCTTTCACGGGTTTTTTCATGTACACTTAGAAGTAATATCATTCTAGATCTTGCGGCACGTTCTGCTAAGAACAAGGCACAACCCGAATTTTCTTAGGTTTCAGTATTCTCTGATCCGAAGGTGATTACGATCGGGATAATAATCCTTATTCCAAACGTAAATCAATGAGAGCTGGTGAAATTACTGGAATGGAGGTTCTAACTTAGTCCTCAGGTTTGGTAAATGCATTTGTAATCTTATGGCTGCTTATGTCCATGGAACACAATGACCACTTACCATCAGATGGCCTGTACGCTCGTTTACCAAGCGATCCATACAAAATCCTAAAATAATAATTATGATAAATTCTTAGAACTGTCTGTGTCCATAAACACTAGCTGGTGCCCGCGACTTCGTCTGCGCAGGATTAGTATTTCGAGTAGCTTATATACACAATATCTTTATAAATTGTAACCAATGTGTTATTCTGATGTATAAGCTATATTATTGTAAAGTATCATTAAAATCATTCAGTAGTTTTTACGTGAAAGAGTAATAAACATCCATCCATACTTACAAACTTTCGCGTTTATAATATTAGTAGGATTCACATTTGCCGCTCTTGATAAAAGAAATCATTAATTATGCTTAGTAGTAGCTTGTTGATTGTTGAGATATAAATTCTACGCGTATACACACATTGATAGGTTTTTGTTGGGTGTATATACATACACATTCTCACAGTCAAAGCTCTTAGGATCGAGCATTAATACATATGTATTAATGCTCGATCCGTGTATATGTGTGTTGAAGCCGACGTCAACCCTTTCACAATCAACTACCGGAAAGTAATTATAGCATCCAAAATTACATTACGTATCATTCATTTGGCAAGACTTAAAATACTGCCGCCTTTTTATCTTAAGCCCACTTGCTTGAACCAGTGTTAGACCCCTTAATTATTTCAAATGTAATTCCTAATCAGTTAGGAGAAAGGCACATAAATAACCTGACGCTTTAGTTATTAGAGCCTGAGTCAAACATTTTCTTAATTATTGGAGGCTTTATTCTTCAAGTAAATATGAACTTTTATATTGGATTGTAAACTAAATTGTGCATGCATGCGACATTTTAGACGGACAGACAGCTAGAAGCTGCCGACGAAATCTGTCCCAAAACCTGTCTCTGGTAAATTCTTTTTCTGACGTGTAAAAGTGCCGCTATGTGGCCAATTTGCTGAATAAATGATTGAATTGAATTGAATTGAATTCTCTTTCAACATTACAGCGATAAGACCGCCTGCTGTATGCCATACCTTTTTGTGTAATTACATAATGTCTACTGTTCCTTGATTGTGTGGTGTTCAATAAAGTATATTGTATTGTATTGTATTGTATTGTACAGCCTGGGCGATCGAGCTTTGCTCGATTGAAAATATCCAACATTGAGTTTTCCCATACCTAACTAGATCGTTTTTTCGGACCCGTGTACTCCTATAATAATATATTCCAAACATCATTCAAATGGTTAGAGCCGTTTCCGAGATCGTTTGTATAAATTATATGATTTTCTGACTCGTACAATTATTCGTTCAGACACAGTTGAATCCATTTGTTATCTAGGTATCTCATTACTATACCTACTACTTCACTTAGGCCCTTCCCTGACCCAGCATCGTCAAATTGCTCATTTAAGATTTTACTTTTCTAAGAAATGTCAAAAGTTAAAAATATGAAAAAAACATATGTAATATTTGATTATATCATCCTTACATTGACAGCTTTCGTTACACGTTTCACGAAACTTCGCTCGATACAATTTAATTCCAAAGTAACCTCTAACTCGGACATTTAATCCAATTTTACTCCAGTTTATTATATCAAACAGTGTAAAACTAAATATAACAGATAAAATATCCATATTATATGCATACATTGACAGCTTTATAAATGCCATGTTTTTAGACGGCATTTTTATAGAAATTAAAACGTGTTAAAAAGTAACTAAATCGGGCGTTCTGTGCGTAGCGCTTTCTCTTTCACTTGTCCCACGAGTGACAGTGACGGCTGAGCTGAGTCTATGAACGGCCTTAATGTTGCCACAATTGTCTACTCGAACGAAAATTACTACGCACTCCAAGGACGCTCACCTACCTACATCACTAACCTCCTTTCTTCGTGTGTTTATCAAAACGAGCGACCTTGCCGCGCAATACTCTAACGATATAATTAATAACAAAATCGACGTCTACACATCGTGCGAAAAAGCCCAAGTCCTTAACAATTGCTGCACGTTTTTGTAACTTATTGTCAGCGCGTAGATACTATAGAACCGTAGAGGCAAGCAGGCGACTTACGACGATTAGGCTCTATGGTTTGTGTTTCATCAAACCGTACGTTTTTTAGCTAGAGCACAGAATAAGTAATAGTACTGCTAGAGTGCGTTATACGGATGAGCAAAGTATTTAAATTATTGATACTATCTCTGTCTTTCGCTAAGATATAATATACCTAATGTTCAGATAAAACATGATAGAACATACAGTTTACATAAATTTTGTTTAATAAGTGCTTACGGAGTGTTAATATCCTAATTTGAATTAATGACTGTAGATCGCGTGTTTTGGTAGTTTATGAGAAACCTATTTCCTCCATATAAATCATTAAATTAGTTATAACACGTAAGCTTATTTTAATCTGGTTATGGATGAGTAGGCAGTCCATTCAGATTAGATGGCAATGAATTGGAAGGAAATTGACGAAGCTAGCACAGGACCTGATAGAATGTTATTAGAATTGAGATTTGTTCACATACCTGGCTCTTTACCTATAGCAGGATGATTTCATTGGTTGAGATTTACCGTCGTATTTAAAATTTAATAAATCAAATCTGTTCATATAAAATGGTTATTAAAACCCTTCGTGAGAAGGGTGAGTTCTTGCATGCTTCACAACTTTGGATTGCTTTTGCCGCCCATTAAAATTAAATTGCATGTTTTTTTGTTAATTACTTCAAGTACTCCGACCTTAGCATACATGTGAAGAGCATTTTCGTTACAATTTATTGCGTCAGCCGTCCTTGAAATTCAAATCTAGGTCGTAATGAAATACATCGTAAAAGAGCATCTTTCGAAAATATATTTTGTCTCGCCATTTTCGGATAATTCAATGACACTTAATACGCGAAATGATACGCAAGTCAAATGATAATCTGATAAACGATGATTCTGTCACTTGTGAGTAAAGTAAGATCCATTTATTTTCCTTCACTCGTTCATTTAATGCGGCTTTATACGATTTGACGTAATTTCGTTGACCATCTTGACACTTGGTTGCATAAGCATTATGCACTTTGCAACCAATTTGAGAAAATGAAAAGGAGCAAAAACTGACGCGCCGTCCGCAATTTTGGTGGCGGCTTAATGAGACAAACTGGGTGGCGGTCGCCACACAAAAGCAATGTTTTTGAAACTTAAATAAAAATCTATAAGTACTCGTGGCTTGACCAGTAACTTTTTTTAACAAATAACTAGCTTCTTCGGCCGCGTGGAATTCGATTATCGCGTTCCCGCGGGGACTACATGTACGCTTTATTCTGGGATAAAAGTAACCTTTCCCGGGACTGCAACGATCTCCATACCAAACTTCATCTAACTCGGTCCAGCAGTTGAAGCGCGAAGAGGTAACAAACAGACAGAGCGACCGACAAAGTTACTTTCGCATTTATAATTTAGTATGGAAGTATGGATTACTGTTAAAATAGAAAACATTCAGAATACGTTACTTACTCGTAAATGCATTTTATTGTGTGCATGTAAGAAATATAAAAAAGTGTTGCTCGAGTTGATGATGAGATCCTGAATAGAAAGCTCAATTAATTCATGAGGCTCGCGATCGGTCTATGAGGCGAGCCTTGAGGAAGGTTCTCATACACCTCAATCTTTAGGTTGATATCATGAAAAGATAATGTGGGGATCTTCAAGAAGAGAGTGAATAAAGCCCTTAAAGGCCGGCAACGCATTGGTAAACTGCTCTGGTGTTGCACTTGTCCATGGGCGACGATAACCACATCCCATCAAGTAGCTCGTCCGCTCGTTTACCCCCTTATATAATAAAACAATGTAGATATTTTTTAAAGAAATAAAATAGCGTTTATGCTTAAAACTGTTTTTTGCAAAACCATCACCTATATATATTTTTTTATTTTGTATGGTCCGCTGACATTGAACTTTCAAATTGCCAAGTGGCAGATAGAGCGTTAAAATACCGCAAACGCAATGCTGTGGTTTAATTTAATAATACACTTTATTTGTTTATTGTATCTTTTACACTGACTTTTCCATCTTTAACTGAAGGATAATTTGTCTCTAAAATAATTTATTCTTATAACAAATTCGACCAACTACAAAGATTCAGTGTCGAATAGCGTTCGATATCAATCAAAGATTTAACCAACAGATGGAGCTGAACAATTATTCGGAACACAGTACATAACTGCGAAAGTTACGTTATAGCAATTAAATGTACAAGACGTTGCATCCATTGTTACGGTTTGTACTAAACTAGTTCGTCTACACTATAAACAATACCGACCGTAGTAACCTTGATGGGTATTCCATACTTGGTACTACTACTGCGTCTCACTGCTTGCTAGGCACAGGCCTCCTCTCAGCACGAGAGGGTTTGGACTATAGTCCCCACGCGGGCCCAGCGCGGATTGGGGACTTCACACACATCTTTGAATTACTTTGCAGATGTGTGCAGGTTTCCTCACGATGTTTTCCTTAACCGAAAAGCTCAGTGGTAAATTCAAATTGAATTTCGCAAATAAGTAAACTTAGAGGTGCGAGCCGGAATCGAACCCCCGACCCTCCGCATGAGAGGCGGTAGGTCGACCTGGGCCACCACGGCTTCCATGGATTGGGATTCCATGGTTTCTTACTATAAAATGCGCCTGATCACGGCGTTGAAACCGAGCTTTAAGCAGCTAGATTTAAAGTACAATTTGAGCGATAGGGAATTTCCCTTTCCCTATGTATCGTTTCGTATAGAGCCCCTGTACTATTAATATCACATTGCACTATTACGCATTGTACTATTGTTTAAACAGCCCTCTACCGGCGCTCTCATGAACTACCAAACACTATGCGTTCTCCCTTCACTATGTACAATGATCTACATAAGGTATCGTTGGACGTAGTTGCTTTTCTAGTATCACAGATGGCGCTGAAAACTTCGGTGTATATTTGATTTTTAGTAATAACGTTGTTTTAGAAGTGAAGATGCGTAGTAGTTTTTAATTGGTTTTGCTTTAGTTTATAGTCCTTGTTTACATATTTTAAGTTTTATCTACTTTGTTTAGTAATTGCGTATTTTGCAACATCACAGAAAGAGTATTTTCCTTGCATTCGGGGACTGTAAATATAAATTGGAAATTATTTATTTAAATGAAAATCCGAGACATTATTAACTTCTTAACTACAACATGTTTGAGGAACATTTTTTTTAAGAATAAGAAAGAATACAAGCCATATATTACAAAAACAGCATTAGCTTAATCGTGTGAACCCATATGGCACTCATGGACCGCGAGAAAAAATTAATAGTGTCATGCTTTAAAAGATTTAATTATTTTTTTGCTAGGTACACCATTTTTGTCCAGCAGTGTAGGTACGCGTGTGATTCGTCAAACAATGGTACAATGCAGCTTTGTTTTGTATGTAGTAACTTAAGTGTACAGTAGGTATATAGGCTAATTTGGAGTTTAGATGGTTCGGATGATAGGTGAGGGAAAAATGGATTACTTATACATATAATATAACAATGGCTCTACAATACATACTCGTACATGTATTGGACTATTTATAACGTATTTTGTAGTTCAACTTTTATTTTTTTATTTTATTGTAAGAAGGTTATATGTTTATAAATGTCCTTTTAATCATCTTTTTTAGGGTTCCGAAGTCTACAAGGAACCCTTATAGTTTCGCCATGTCCGTCTGTCCGTCTGTCTGCACTATTGCTCGGAGGTGCTTCGTTCTAAAAAGCTGTAATTCGGCATGAATATACATATTAGTTACGCTGACAAAGTGGTACAATAATTTTTTTTTTTTTTTTTTTTTATAGGGTACCTCCCCTGCTCGTAAAGTGGGGATGTATTTTTTTTTCTTGCGTACCCCATGGTGCGGCATATCGTTGAATAGATCTTAAAAAAATATTGTGGGTTTATTAAAACCATTTTTTGATTCAGTAATGCGTTTGTGAAATATTAAGCTTTAAAGTACTATTTTTTGTTAGAGTCACGTGGTCCCACCCCCTGCCAGTTAAATGGTGGTATTTGGATGGCTGAAAAAAATCACGGTTGTGGCATATATAACGTAGTTGAACGGAAAACTATCACAGCTAAGTACGCTGTACAAACTTATGAGTCATAGTCGACCAACTTATGAAATGATAAAAAAAACAATGTTTTTTCTCGAGCGGCAGCGGCGTCAGGCGGGCACGTCATACCACAGGCTAGCTAGTGCTAATAAGTCTTAGAAAGGTACTGTGGGCATCGTCAACTTCGGAACCCTATACTTTGCGCGTGGCCCGACACGCACTTGGCCGGTTTTCTTATTGAATGCGTTATTGTGTGATTTATGACTTGTCAAGTTATTTTTTATTAATAGCCTAGTATCAATACAGTATTTCATAATAAAATATGTATTATTACATTATAACAAAACTAAACAAGTAAAGCATATAAGTAAGTACTTTGGTTTTGACTTTCTTGGATGATATAACAAAGCCTTGTGAAATCAACAACTGTTGAATCATAACTAATTTAAAAAAAAACATAAAATATCAAGTAGTCGATGTCAAGATTAATTTGAAATGAAAACATTTTATGATTTGATTTATCTATTGATTGACCTAGATTTCATACAAGCATGGTTAGGTACTTTGGTTAATTTTTATCTATTCATAAACGGGTCCAACCGTGGTCATCTTTCACATCACAAGCTGCAATGTTCCCATGCCAGTCGTGTAATGGCCTTATAATGGTCATAAATGCATAACAAGTCCATAACAAGGTTGAAGTTACAAGATCGCCCCACATTGTAGCTTGCAATTGAGGCTTGAAACTCATTATTTCGTTATCGTCATAAATAAATGTGTCTTTGTTCCTTAGCGCTTTAAAAGTTCAATTATGTTATTCATTGTAGCAAAACAAAGATGATTTTATCTTGGAAAATATGATTGGATGAATAAATTCACTGGGTTGGTAGTTTTTTTTTTACTAGAGATGTTTATATCTAGAAATGGTATATTTCACGAATAAACGGAGGTTGGCTCACTGTATTTCGCCATTTTGGTAGAATATTAAACATGGCGTAAAACATGCTGTCCGAAGCTTTGATTTATTCTAAGATTAAGGGAAGGATGTTGGGCAATCGAGACCCTGCGCTCAATCTTATGTACCTACCTAAACCACGCTACAATCCACAGCATATTTCCGTCCCACCTGTGGACAAAGTCCTTTTCTAGGAGAGAGGGGTTTGTGCTATACAACACAAGCGGACCCAGTGTGCATTGGGGACTTTGCTCGTATTATCTTTCTACTGCTTTGCCTGTAGGTATCTGCATACAGATTTATTCGCGCAGTAAAATTTTATTCGATTTCGTAAATTGACCTACCTACATGAGATTTTTTATACGTTTATTTTTAATCAATCTCGTCGATGTAGATGAAGATGTCGCTGATAGAAATGCCCAAAAAGTGCCCAGGTGTGGCCAAATTGCTGAGAAGAGAAATTATTTCAATTCAATTCAATTCAATTCAATTCAATTCAATCATTCATTCAGCAAATTGGCCACATAGGGGCACTTTTACACGTCAGAAAAGAATTTACTAGCGCTTCCTAGACCCATTGCTTGAGAAGAAGCGCCGCAACAAACTCAAGCAGAAGGCCTTTTTTCAAAATTTACACATAGTTATAACATTTGATGTAGATTGTAGTAACTCATAAATATGATTTTATGATATGCTTGTATAGTTTAGTGATTTTTGCCGGTGTAATTTTTATCGTTTTTTTTCGAGATTTATCGCGTAAGGACCCGACATTTTTACTCTTTATTTTGGTACTTCAAACAACTCATCAAAGTATGGTGCAGTTTTGGCAAGTTTTGTTCATAAATGGAGCATAATTTCTGTACTTTTAAAATGGAATGTAGTCAAACGAATGGATGATGAGTTAAAAGATATTCATGTAATGAATGGATTGATGAATTGTACATACGTCGTGGTTTATAACATAACACATCCTGTGCAGATACTAGTATCATTGCATATTTCTGACTTACAATACGCATTCGGCATTTTTTTCTTAATCTGTCTCCATTGTTCTATACAAAGCAGGAATTTGCAATTTGGATAATTAAACAGCAGCCTATCACACCATGAAGGTCAATCACTTCTATAATTAGACATCCTACTTCCTAATTCTAAAATTAAACTGCATGCTTTTCTTATTTTTTTTATTTTCTTATTTTACAGTTAACTTAACCTAAAAATGGTAACCTTGTATCACTACACGTACGCCCATGCGATATAAATATACAAAAGGTTGGATTTTTGTTGTTGCAGTCCCGGCCATAGTTAGGCGAGATACGCTGGGAGTGACCTTAACCTAGGGGTTTTCAGATCAGTTAGTGCTCATAATATGAGCCTCCGTACGACCCTCCGTACGGGCCTCCGTACGAGTGACTGCTGAGGGACTCGTGGTGACCGTCCAGGTAGACGGGGACCTTCACTGGTACTGGGTAAGGCTTCTCGACTGGCACGGGGATGTGCTTCTCTACGTGCACGGGGTAAGGCCTATCTACTGGAACCTTGACAGGGTAAGCCACGGGCTTCTCAACCGCGTACGGGACGTGCTTGTACACGGGGTAGGGCTCAGGCACTGGGACTTTCACGTGAACGGGGTAGGGCCTCTCGACATGGACGGGGTAAGGCCTGTCCACTGGCACATGCACGGGGTAAGCGACGGGCTTCTCAACAGGAACGGCCACTGGCACGGGTTTCTCGACGGGGTAAGGCGCTGGCACGTGCACGGGGTACGGCCTGTCGACGGGGACTTTCACGGGGACGCCAACGTGCTTCACGACGGGGTAGGGTTGCGGCACGGGCACTTTAACTTCAACTGGGTATGGCACGTGTTTCTCCACGGGGTAGGGCTGGGGCACGGGTACCTTAACCGGGTAAGGGATGTGCTTCTCCACGGGGTAGGGCTGAGGGACCAGGACCTTGACGGGGTAAGGCCTGTCGACGGGGACGTGGACGGGGTAGGGGACCTTCTTCTCGACTGGGTACGGAGCGGGGACGTGGACTGGGACTTTAACGTACTCCTTCACGTGAACTGGCACGTGTTTGATGACCTCGTACGGCTGGGGCACGGGGACCTTGACGGGGTATGGCACATGTTTCTCAACTGCGTATGGCACGGGTCTGTCGACGGGGTAGGCGACTGGCACACCTTTAACCAGGGTGATGGTCCTGGTCACGTCGTGGTGCTCTCCGAGATTAATACCGTAGCCAGAGATGGCGCCGTCTTCAATGAAGTTGTACGCGCCACCATGGCCATGTGAGTTGCCGATGTACCCCACGTCAAGGCCGCTGATGCCATATCCGTAACCGAGGTTCAGGAGGCCACGTTTGTCCAACTTCTTGTCCAAAGGCTCAGCCTTTTTCTCTGTGGTCTTCTTCTCGCTGGCAGCAACAGCTGCTACCAGCAGGAAAACTAAACAGATCTGTAAAGAAAAGACAACAGATTATAGTGATCGATCGATAATACAGATGTTGATTTACTACTGTAAAATTACCATTGAATGTTTGATAGCGCATTAATATCCAATTATCAGCGTTAATGTATCGTTTACAATCGCTAAGTGCTTAAATAACACTTAGAGACTGCAGTTATGAGCAGTTCATACAGATAAAAAATGGGGAAAGAGTACGTTACAAGTTTCCTACCCATAATGCAACAAAACAATGTGTAAATCCGCGAATTCGTTACAGATGCTTAAGCTGATAGTTAAATCGGAAAATCAACAGAGCCTTGTCTTAAACGACTCATTATGTTTTAACAACATCGTTTAACGGGTTTGAAATTTAAATAAGTGTTGCAATAGTGTTGCTGAAGATGGTGTTAAGTCGTATAAAGGTCATTTAAAATCCGGACCATGACTAAAGACATATTACAATTGTGAACATATATTTAACGTGAACACGCCATTAATCTTCTAAGCGCTATTGCGTTAAAATTAAAACAGGCAATATATAATTAGTACCGTTCATTAAAGAAGCAATTATAGCACCTAATTTACAAAACAAACACAAGAACTCGCCAAGTATTTGTGCTTATTTGCAACCGGCCGTGAGTCAGAGTGTTGCAGCGCATTGCGTACGCGCGGCGTGCATTGCGATGCGCCCTCATGGGGAAAATAAGGAGAACGACATTTAAACCGATAATGCTACGAATTAATCGAACATGTTGCACTATTAGACGCCACTCGTTTTGTAAGACTGCTGTTACTAGTAGTATGAGTAATTGTCATTGCACATAACTTTATACCAATGGTATAAGCAAACGAGCGCACAGCCCACCTGATGGTACGTGGTCACTGCGGCCCATGGACACCGAAATCCTATGATCCCCCATTAAGAAACCATAAGATTTCGAATGCGTTGCCTACCCTGAGGCCTAATATGGAATGCCTCTGTGCCAGAAATTTCACCGGCTGCCTTAACCCCCTGCCGGAACACAACAGTGCGAGCACTGTTATTTGGCGGCAGGTTAGCGGGGAAAGACGGTGGTACCCAGCACTAGGTCATACCAGTAACAAAAGAACTTATGTAGTTATGTGACAGTTTCAGAAATATTAGTCATTTACGAAAGACAGAGAGTGAGCCCTATCTTCTAAAATCTCAATGGATTTTTTTTACACTTGCCTAAGTTTGATATTCTAAACTTTAGAAGTAAACTGATGAAATGGCACAACGTCCGTGTAATGTTTGACAAACACTTCACTGTCATAGAATCTGGTGTCAATTTTGACAGTCATGTGATAGCGGCCCGGTCTCGTTTCCTCATTATTGGTATTATCCAATTTCGCGTCGCGTTACGTAACGGAATAACCTTGCGGATCGTCTGACATCGAAATTTAATCTGGTGTATTGATAAATATGAATTTATTAGTTACCACATCTTAATTATGCGTTCGTGGAAATAGAAAAATGTAAATTTCGATTTATATTTAATTAGAAGGTATCATTTATTTATCGATGAAACGAGCACAGGTAGACAGAAAAAATGTACCATCGTTCCTTTGATTTCATATAGAAATTAATATCATTTCCACATCACATTATTTCGAAATTTCAACCATTGTCAAGAACTTGAATCTTTGTCTTCGTTAATCGTGTATCTACATTTGTTCGAAAATAGGATTTACTCCACGTTCCCATTCAAACTGACAGTATATCCAGCCAGTTGACATTACAAGCCGCGTTGGGCAACGCTCCCACAGTCCTCGTCACGACTATTGTTGGCTTTACTTTATCTGTTTATTTGTTACCCCTGTTATCTTGCTTTGTTCTCTGGAGATCGGTGGTATCTATTAAACAATGCTTTATAATAAAGATACCGCGCTATATGACCATTATTGGAGCTGTGGTGACCTTGCGGTTTGAGTTGCAACTTTAAAATGAGTATCGGGGGTCGATGGTTAAAATCTCGGCTTCTATAGGGAATTATACGCCAGATCCTATTGCAAAGAAACAGGTCGGGACAATACCAAGTACATTGTAAAGAAAAGATCGGGACTATACTTTGTACCTAATGGAATGTTATGAAGTGCTTTAGTGGTATGATCAATGATCATCTAAGGAAACGACGAGCGACTTTTAAAGACTCGACCTACTTTATTTTCTTACATTACCATTTCCCGAAAGAACTTTAATAGTATTCTAAAAACGCGTAACTCTACGTAACCGTCTCAGTTTGGTGGTATAAATTAGGAATTTATAGCACATTCGAAGTGAAAACGGATCGTAAATTATTCTTAACGATAGTGAAAATCGCTTGTGATTCCTGCGGCGTACCGCTGACATCAGATTATGAGTTACCTTAAACAGGTGTAATAAAATGTACCTAATGCTATTCAAACGGCACACGGCACATTTTGAGATACGTCTACGAGTACGTAAGTCTGTAGAATTTGTTAGTAGGTCTCTATGTAAATGTTATGTAAGCTCAAGAGCTGCTTCTTTGATTATCATTCTTGAATTTAGTGAGGAGATTGAGTATGAATCAGTTTAACTATCTTTAGTCCTCTAGTCTACTCTACTAGTACTCTTCTCTAGACTTCTATTCCCAAATCCGTACTGGCCCGCGTGGGGGCTATAGCTCAAACCCACTCATCATGAGAGGAACCCCGTGGCCATCAGTGGGACTCAAATAGGCTGTTCTGGTGTAGTTGGTGGTACTAATTTTAAGGGTATTATTTTAATGGACATTATTAGTATTTGATTCCTTTCGTTGCTCTTATTGGATGTAAATCAATGATCAGATGCAACAATTCCTTCTCAAATCGAGGCCATCGATCGGGTTCCCTAAGAGTAAGGTTTCTTACGCTCTGTCGCAACTGCAATCCTACTAGCTACTTACCTAACAGCCTACAGTTAGGTTACAAGATTTTAATAAATTTACATATCTACCTTTAATTATAGCAAAAAGTAAATTGCCTATAATTGAGTTTATTATTGATTGCTTTGGTTGACACTTTGAATATAACTTACTAGTCTAACCTAGATTTTAAAGGTCGTATTAAATGAGTCGTGTAACAGTATTCAAAATAATGACTATTTTGGAATTGGTAATCCTTTTTAATATTTCATATAGTAAGGGTTACTTTTTAAGTTAATTAAGACTGTTTCACTGCCATATTCCATCCTCTATCATTCTGTTGAATGCGTAATTTATGTCTTTCTTTGTTTTATTTCCATCCTATTTATTATGCCTTGAATGCAAAATGAACTGGTTGGAAAAATCTCACAAATGTTGCCTTAATGACATAGATTCCTTTTCCGTATGTTAAAATATTCAACTCGTCAGTTCTGTGCAGTTGTAAGAAAACTGCGTGTTTTTCTCGAAACCGTCGGGACTGGTTAGACCTCACCGACGCCGTATAAGGTGAGCCAGGTCATTCAGGATATTAGGTCTTTGATTATGCGGTATTTCGCAAACGCGCTTAGTATTTTTAGATGCCTCGTTTAATTATTTTAATTAGTATTAGATTTTTATTGTCATGTAAATATTGAAAGTGTTACTCGTAATTTTTCTTTAACGGTCATTCAAATAAAAACTAGCCCTATTTTCTTCCCCGAGAGTCGAAATGGTTTAAGCGTGAAGAGGTATAACACAGACATACAGAAAGACAGAGAGACAGAGTTAGTTTCGTGTTTATAATATTGATTGTCTTTAGATCTGATAGTTGCAGTCCCGGGAATGGATATAGGCTACTTTTTGTCCCGGAAAAATACATAGTTCCCGCGGGGACACTATAACCGAATTTCACGCGGGTGACGTCCTGGAGAGAAGCTAGTCTTCTAATATATAATTCTCGTGTCACAGTGTTTGTAACCAAACTCCTCCGAAACGGCTCGACCGATTCTTATGAAAGTAGGTCTGAGAATAGGGTGTAAGCTATTTTTCCGACCCAAAAAAATATATTCTAAGGCGGTACGAAGTCCACGGGGTCATCTAGTTATTATATAAATCTGCATGATCTAAATAATTACATTTCTCATGTAGGTAGCTTTGAACTTGAATCGTTCACATTCATTATCAATTCGTCAGATAGGCGGAAGGGTATGCGCGCCTGAGATCCCACCCTGTTACTTAACCCGTCAGCAGTTTATTAAGTAGCTTCCTAAGCTTCAAGTCATGTAACAGCTTCACCTGGTATCGCTTCCTGGACCAAACCCGTTAGATGCATTGTGGCGTAATACGCATTGCTAACTTGTTCTTTGACCCTTTATTAGAATGTTCGCACTAAGAACGTTGTTTCTGAAGTAAGTGAGATTTTGAGGTCAAGATTTTTAGAGCTCTATTTGATGAATGAAGTTCGGATAGATTAGCTCTCGCGAATGAGTATTGAATCGAGTATTGAATTGAATGAGTATTGATTTGGGATCGAGTTGCAATTTCTGATTATTTGAGATATGTATGGTGGGTGATTAGACACTAAAGATATTTGAAACTTTGATGTAGGTACAATTGGATAGTGTTATGTATATTTCTGAATGAACTGGATATAATAATTAATATTAGTCTCTATTTGTGATTCTCTATAGTACAGTTGATTTCATAAAATACTACAAAAGCAATATACCTATTTCCGGTAATATTGTGATTTATACTAAGTTGAAAAATGTTGTAGCAAAAAGTTAAGATCTCGCCAATGAATGGTTATTAATAAACTCAACTGTACTATTTACTATTGTATCAACAGTTGCACTTTAATTAAATTAATAATTGCAAAGCGACTTCACAGTGTCTTCATATACAAATTGGAATACAACACCATTCGTGAACTAACACCAAGCCAATTTCAAAATGTTTACACATTAGAAACGTCACACTGTAGCGGTGCAACGGAAAATAATTTTAAAATGGACTCGGACGCGGTAGCTTAGGATTCGAACGAACATAAACTACCGCACTTGTTCAGTCTACTTCAAAACTAGTCCACTTTGTCGCTGTGACATGCTTGACTAGATCGTATCACAGTTGGGATCGTTAGTTAAAGCGACAAGGTGCTATCTAGTTTTGATGCTGACTATTCACGCACAACACTGGTCTTGTATCACAATCCATGAACACTTGAAACACTTGCACTGCACTTCACGCACTCACCGCTTTTCTCATAGTGCCTCTTGACGGTGGTTGGTGCCGGGAAGCGGACTGGATGCAGTTAGTTCGGAGTTGTGTGTTTTTATACTTGGTTATTTGGGCTCACTTTCGCTATAGCCCCTCTAGTGGGAACGCCGAGCCATGCGTGTGCGCGAGTCCTTGTATTTGGCTGGCAGTTTGCAGAGGGCAGACGCCTTTTGCGTTCTTAAAAAAATTGTCGATTTTATAATTCGAATCGGTCACGCGTTTTTGAATTTTCGTTTTACTTCGATATTACGGTTTCGGTTTTTGAACTTCACGCTCGACCAATCTCGAACTTTGTTACGCTTTATTTAGTTTTGACGTTAAACGTATTTAACATTAAATTATTAACTTAATTCGGAAGCTTTATCTTAATTATAATTAAGATAATATCGTGCTAAGTCGTTAATTAATTTTCATCTGAATTAAAAATATTATCAAATCGGGAACAAAAAACCAATGTCGTAAGTTTCCTATAATATATCTAGATTACAGAAAAAAAACCAATTTAAATTTTTGGTAATGAAATGACCTTTATTATTATCTTATTAATCTAGTCATCTATTTATCAATCAAAAATTATCTAGCTTAAATGATGGGCGAATATGCCTATCTAATCTTACAAATTGTACTTATAGGTACCGTAAAAATATATTCTCAAGCCTATTTCGGTCTCAATTAGAACAGGTCTTTGAGTGATTTAGCTTTGCGAAATCTTCGTAACTAGTGATGATTGGTCCAAATTCATTGCACCAGTTGTGAGCCATAATGTGTAAATGTAATTAGTGAAGCGTGGCTGAAACATATTACAGCACCTAACCTTCTTTTTCGTAAACAAAGTGATTAACCGATTTGATTAAGTTTTTCAAAACTTAGTTTTCCTAATCAGAGTAAGAATCATTCTAGGAATGATTTTTGTAATCTGTATAAATGTCAAATTTCATCAAAATTCGTTCAGTTTTGAGTGAAAGAATATCATGAATCTATGTGTAGATAAATTTATTGTCATTTTATTAAGATCGCAAATAATAAGTAGGTAGCTAGGTATGCAATTGAAACTATTTTTTCACGTTCGAATAGGTAAAATTTTATAGTTGTATTACTTAGTCCAATAAATGATGTTCACTCTATTTCAAAGTCATCATCATCATTTCAGCCGAAAGACGTCCACTGCTGGACATAGGTCTCCCCCAAGGCTCGCCACTAAGACCGGTCCTGTGTTACTTGCTTCCACCGGTTTCCCACTCACCATTTCAAAGTACTCTATCAATAAATAACATCGACATTACTCTGAACTCAAACCTACGGCCTTCAACACAACCACCCAATCATTTTCCTACATAACCGGCTATTTCTGCACAATCGAAAGTGACACTAGTCAGTCAGGAAACGTTTTTTCCCTCCATTCTATAGTTTTCGAGTCCTTGCGACGCCGATTAAGATCTGCGTCCACACGGAAATTGTCCACTTCATTAATATGATTGGTGTTTAATTGAACTTTTTTTAAATTACTCTTTGCGAGGCTAAATTTCATTATTATAAAGTTTGGACAGTTTTGACCAGCTCTTGAATTTTACTCTAGTACACGTAGCAGTAAAATTTGAAAATATCACCCTCTGGGACTCAAGAGGGTGATTTTTTTTAAAAGTATTTTGTTATAATACAATAATTATTTTAGTACTTCAATAATACAAGTCTTATAATGACCTAGATTCATATTCAACCAATAAACAAATAAGCAAGCTCCTCACAGTAGCTGGCGTGCGCGTTGATGTCTTATTTCTTCCGAAGAATATGTATTACGTTTTTTGTACGAACTCTCGATTCTCGCTTCTTTTAAATGTATACAATAAAAAAGTTAAACGTTTTAAATAAGCCAAAAATACTCTAAAGAAAACTCGTAAATATAATACAGTACCACAAAGGATGCGATTAAGTGCATCATCATCACAAAAATAACCAAGACGTAATTTTATATTGCAACCTATTTAAAAGTATAGTATTTTAGCAGCGTCGTTTATCATAGCAAACTACACCAGTCTTATCAAAAGATATCATAAAACACTATGAATTGTTTCTTAAAACGTGTATTAGTGTAAAATTGTAAATAACTTAGCGTGGAACTAAATAAAAATAACAAAAGGCTGTTATGTCACCGGCCATTGTCGATAGGTTTACGTAAACGACTCAAGTTCGCCCGAGTTCAAGGTCGAGACTGGCTGCATATCCGGCTCGCCCCGAATTCGCCTTTCCAATTTGTTGCCCGATTTGTTATGATCGATATTATCAATTATTGTACTAGATCGCGACCTCCGTGGTGTAAAGGAAGGATTTGTCACAATGTGAAGCATTTTCTTGCGACAAGTGTTCTAGGGATCTATTTTCCTGATTTGAATGTGTTGAGCTGAACTTATGCAAAAGAAAAAGCAAAGGAAAAACCTGGACGTAAAAAATCATTTTTTTTAGATAAGGACTATTTCTTTTCATATCAATAACGTAGGATATGTAGTTCTACTCCCAATAATTTTACTGGATGGGCTGTCTTAAGGGTAAACCATATATTAATTAATACTATGCATAATATAAAAAAGTATATTTAATAATATAAATAATTATATTTAGATTCTCCTTTATTTTTCTGTACATACTTATTTGTCTACTCGTGAACATGTGTCCTCTCCACTACTCAAAGGTTATCTGGAAGAAATTCCTTATAAGCTCGCCTTTGTACATGTGTCTCTTCTCTGTATTGATAATTGTATTTGTGTTTTTTTTTTCTTCTGTACAATAAAGTGTTACTTACTTACTTACTATGCTATAAACTTTATTGCAACCATCAATTATGTACAAAATATAATTGAGTACGCAAATTCTAAATCTACACCAACTAAAATATGTCATAAAATAAGAACCGGACCTAAAATACTGCCCTGTGGCATTCCAATTTTTGCATGACGTTGATATTTTTATCTAAGTCGTTTTTTTTGGGTACCAAAATGATGAAACAAAGGGTTAAACAGACAAAATTATTCCATCTAAAACAGAAGAAAAAAGACAATGTAAAGCCCTTCTACGAAATAAAAGACGTTTCGCTCTACGAATGCTTTTAACAGTGACATTTGCGAGTAATGTACGTAATTTTCTTATTACCCAAGTAAATAACAAGGTCAACGCCTTTGTCTTATTAACTTTACTTTTATCATGACGGCCGGATTGGTCCAGTTGGTATATAGTGACCCTGCCTTCTGTTCCGATGGTCGCGGGTTCGAGTCCCGCTCGGGGCAAACTTTGTATGATGAACACGAATGTTTGTACTCGAGTCATGGATGTTAGTATTTATATATTATGTATGTATTTCTCTATATAAGTATTTATATCGTTGTCCAGCATCCATAGTACAAGCTTTGCTTAGTTTGGGGCTAGGTCAATATGTGTGAAATGTCCCAAGATATTTATTTTATTTTATTTATTATTAGACTAGCTTCTGCCCGCGACTTCACCCGCGTGGAATTCGGTTATCGCGTTCCCGCTAGAACTACGCGTTTTTTTGGGATAAACAGTAGCCTATGTCCTTTCCCGCGACTCCAAGTATCTCTTTGCCAAATTTAATCCAAATCGGTCCAGCCGCTGAAGCGTGAAGAGGTAACAGACAGACAGACATAGTTACTTTCGCATTTATAATATTAATATGGATATCTAAACGTCTCACAACATTCCAAATACGTAATTTTGTTTTCCATCTCAAATGTAGGTCAATGGAAAGGCCAAGTTTAATCACAAATTACCTAAATTGTTATTGTGATAATAAAAAAATATGCGTTAATAATACAATTATGACCACAGAAGGCAATAGCGGCATTAAAGGTCACCTAAGTACAAAATAGTACTGTATATAATGAAACTAGCTTTTCCCCGCAACTTCGTATGCGCAGAAATATTAAAAAGTAAAATCCCGATATTTCCCGTTCCCGTGGGAATTTTGCAAAATCCTTTCTTAGCGGATGCCTACGTCATAACATCTACCTGCATGCCAAATTTTAGCCCGATCCGTCCAGTGGTATGGGCTGTGCGTTGATAGATCACTATGTCAGTCAGTCAGTCACCTTTGAGTTTTATATATTTAGATAACAGATGAAGAAACGTATCTCGATCGATGTTTAGTTATTATAATCTTTGCTCAGTTTGTTAAGTACTTACGTAGTAATGATAATGAACGACCTCATATGACTACAATACCAGGCATTAAATAGTAGTCGAATAGTAGAAATATCATAAAAACAAGTAACTTTTGCTTCTCGACAACTTTTAAAAACACATTTCAACACTAGAAAATTTTGTAAATTTTTAGTTTTACCATCATAAATATCAATATTTTTGGGAACTTAAGTAACAATATAATAATATTGATAGAGTTTTTGTTCTTTTTCACCCTCTACGTATAATCCGATGGACGAACTTCCAAAAAACTCCCTTACATTGTGCAGGAAGCCTCTAACTAGTTAGCTTTACACGTCATGCTTCAACGTACCTATATGGACTTTTAGGTATTAAATAAATAAATAAATAAATATCTTGGGACATTTCACACATATTGACCTAGCCCCAAACTAAGCAATGCTTGTACTATGGGTGCTAGACAACGATATAAATACTTATATAGAGAAATACATACATATATAAATACTAAACATCCATGACTCGAATACAAACATTCGTGTTCATCACACAAAGTTTGCCCTGAGGGGGACTCGAACCCGCGACCGTCGGAACAGAAGGCAGGGTCACTACCAACTGGACCAATCGGGCCGTCATTAAGTAAAGAATATACCGTTTGCCAAACAATTTCCTTCGCCGGAAAGCCTTACTCACTTATGAAATAACGCCGGAAACCGAACCCGCTACCCTTCACTGTATAAATCCTATGTGACACTTGCCATGTACGGATCAATAAAGTCCATTCAGTTGCCAAACTGTCAACAACCATGGACAATATGTTAATTTACAAGATAAAACGAGTTTCTGTGATAAGAGATTACAAATGTTTAATTAGTTTTACGGGGCTATTTTCGCCTATTAATAAATGAAGGTTGACTTGCATTTATATACCAATGTTTTAAATGATTATGTCCACTACACCTTAGGCTTCTCTGATAGCACTAAATCGCGGATTCGAATCCTACCTTTGTTTTCAAGTTTTCACTTTTACAAGATGGATATTTAGTGTCGAGTAGATGTAGAGTAGATGTATGTATTTCTCTATATAAGTATTTATATCGTTGGCTAGCACCCATAGTACAAGCTTTGCTTAGTTTGGGGCTAGGACAATATGTGTGAAATGTCCCAAGATATTTATTTATTTAATAACAAATCCCATGGTTATTCTTTAAAATTCATCACTACCATTCTTACTCTAACAACAATGAAGAAAACTAAGGTCACAAACTACACCGTATAGTAGTATTCTTTCAAAGTAATAATAACAGTTTGGTTTGTATGTATGACAAAACAATAGCATTTTCATGAATGATCTACCATTCCAGTGCAATCAGTCCAACCTTGGAGGCGAAACAAAGCAATAATTGTAGAAGACATTAGAGCCTGTGAAATGTTGGAAAAGTAGCATTGAGTTTGACATTTTGACACTTTTGCACAATACCTGTTATTTTCAAATTCGACGACATTCATATCTGCCTACGCTAAAACGTGATACCTTTTACCATGCACTTAGCTCTAGATTTCTACTTTTTTCATAAACTAGCTTCAACTCGCAACTTCGTTCGTTTGGTTATAGCATTCCCGCGGGAACTATGCGGTTTTTTGCGGTGTAAGAAATAGGTTATATGTCCTTCCACGGGGCTCGAACTACCTCCATACTATTACTACTACTACACCCTTTTTGCGTCCCACTGCTGGGCACAGGCCTCCTCTCATCACGAGAGGGTTTGGGCTATAGTCCCCACGCGGGCCCAGTGCGGATTGGGGACTTCACGCACATCTTTGAATTACTTCGCAGATGCGTGCAGGTTTCCTCACGATGTTTTCCTTCACCGAAAAGCTCAGTGGTAAATTCAAATTGAACTACCTCCATACCTCATCTAAATTAGTGACAGACAGAAAAACAGATACCTACTTATAATATTAGCATTTATATTTGTAGTATGAATGGTCTAGCGATCCTATGTACTCACAATACTTATCAACAAAGAAGCCTGCATCTCTGCATTTAATAAACGACATACCTGCTATGCTGTCTAATGCAATTCGTATCCCACTGGTGGGCACAGGTCTCTTTCCTTCGCAACAGTCTTGGTTTTAGGCCCCACGCGGGCGTAAAACCAACCACATTCATCTTAGAGTTACTTTGCAGATACCTACTTGCAGGTTTATTCACTATGTTTTCCTTCGCCTTAATGATGAATAAAATGTATATATACATATATGTAGATGACTTACTTAGTTTACTCTAGAAGCTCTGTTCTCATACTAGTCCTTATCTCATTAATCCCTTTTAGTAAAAGATTTCTGAGCCTTTCATGATATTGCACTTCGTATAAATATGAATAATCTATGTGCAAGAAATCATATTTGAAGATCTACTACTTAGAATGGGCCATAGTTAATTAAGTATCAGACAATCCAAGACTATTATGTACATAAAAAACAATTATTAATTTGATCAGCTTCAGTCATTAACAAAGTTCCCAAGTGAAACAGGTCCGAATGATCAACAAGACGCTTGAACAATTCATTAACACCAAAGTTCAAGAACTATGAAACAATAAACATTCACCTCAATTCTTAGCGTCTCCATTTCAAGTTCAACAAAGCGTTACATCACGAAGCACTTTACGACTAGCAACCATGATTTTTTACATCACCCTTGGCCGTAAAGTGGGATTTTCTGCCCGCTACGCGGAGAGCAAATCTCACTTCTTGGCCAAGGCAAGACGTAAAACTTTTGACAAACCACGGGCGGTAATTCGTAAAGCCCCAGATCGCATATTTATGGCCCTCACCTTCGGTTCGGGCCACAGAAACCTGCGATCTGGGACATTTACGAATTCACCACCCAAGGTCTGTAATGTACCTACTATTTTCTCATTTTACTATTTCTGCTTCTAAGACAATTTTGAAAGCTTTAGACCTACAGGGCTAAATATATTTGTTTTTAACACTAAGGATAGAAACTTTATGGATCCTTTCATTATCATAATAAGTATTTTCGCTCGCTCCAAACACAGGTTTCTGCTTGACCCAATGGTTAACTGGTAGATAATGCCATATGGCATTAAGTTCACCATTTGTACTATAATTTTATGTGCTATAAAGCTTAATAAATAAAAAAGTGATTTTATAGGCCGTGTCCGCCCTGTGATTCTGTTGAAGAATTCACAGGTTTTATTGAAAAGGTTCCATGTATCATAAATAAATAATGCAACTTAATAAGTTACTTAATAGTTTTTTCTTTTATGTTCTCGTAGTATTAGCCACTAACACTAGGATAGTCGTAACTGTAATGTTTACTAACAAAATATGCCTCTAGTTGGGTGAAATAAATGATTTTATTATTATTATTATTAATAACGTTTAGCCAATTAACTTCTTCTTGCTAATTAGCAGTAAACCATCAAATACGTAGTAATATATTACTTGAAATTAGCACAGATATAACTGGTTTTTTAATCGAATCAAGAAATTAAGATGCCTTTGCAAAATTCGTCTTCCGTCAAGAAGACCTTGACAGCAGGTTTCATCGAAATTCTGGGTCGGCCTACTTTTTTAACTAGTTACAGAATCTGCTTAAATATTGATGATCCGAAATGTTACTTAATGAAATATTAATTGATATTTAAAATTATAATGAAAATCAGCGATTTAGTGAATGGCAACACAATTAAGTAGGTATAGGTATATGGACACCATGTTCGCTCTTCAAAAGTAATTTATTATAGCCACTTTTCTAATAGACCCTTGACACAGCTGCTCTTACAATAGAATTTAGTATCACAGTATTTAAATGCAGGCCGTGGTGGCCTAGTGCTTCGACCTACCGCCTCTCATGCAGAGGGTCGGGGGTTCGATTGGGCTCGCACCTCTAAGTTTACTTACGTGCGAAATTCAATTTGAATTTACCACTGAGCTTTTCGGTCAAGGAAAACATCGTGAGGAAACCTGCACGCATCTGCGAAGCAATTGTGTGTGAAGTCCCCAATCCGCACTGGGTCCGCGTGAGGACTATAGCCCAAACCCTCTCGTGATGAGAGGAGGCCTGTGCCCAGCAGTGGGCAGTAAATAGGCTGTTGTAGTAGTAGTAGTAAATTCAGGCCGGTGTATGGTCCAGATACCTAGCTCAAAGTGATGCAGGCTCCACAACAGCTTATTTACGTCCCACTACTGGGCACAGGACTCCTCTCATCACTACTTTGGGTAATCATCTCCACGAGGGCCCAGTGCGAATTGGAGACACACACATCTTTGAATTACTTCACATGAGTTCTTAAGGTGTTTTCCACAGCACAGTGTTAAATCACCACTTGAAGACATCTTTTGTCCACTTGGGCTGTGAAATTTAGTATATAACATATCTACTACTACTAGAGATCTTCTACTACCTAAAGTCCCGCGCCTTCTCATTTCAAAACGCTTCAATGTATTTAAAAAGCACCACCAACACTCTCAACACATGTGTGCGAGCTGAGACAGCCATCAACTATGCGTTGAGAGTGTTGGTGGTGCTTTTTAATTAATAACAAAAAAAATTGAAGCGTTTTGAAATGTGAAGGCGCGGGACTTTAGATAGTAGAAGATCTCTACTACAGCCTATTTGCGTCCCACTGCTGGGCACAGGCTTCCACTAATCATGAGAGGGTATAAAGTATATCACCGATAAATGTCTTTGATATAGTGTGATCCGTTTTCGGTTACCGCACGCTTGGGACATCGTCGTTACTCTGATAGACTCAGAGTAATGTAATCCATTACTTCAGTCTAGTTTTTATGCTGTAATAGTGGCGGTTGAACTGAATCACGAGTATTACCATTAAAAGTCGTCTCTCTACCCATTTATAGGTAAATGTGGTAACTCGGAGACTTCGCTTGGTGACAGATGTGGGCTACAAAAGGTGGTGAATATATTTATAGCAAACAGGCTCGTCAGTCGAGATCTTTGGATATTTTTTTGAAATTATATTTCCGAAAAATACAAAAGTTTGGTATCAAAAGTAAAAAAATATCATAGCATTTTTAGTATTCGTACGGGTATAATCTTATTATTACCAAATGGTATTGTAATCTTTGGTCGTATTGTTGTACGGTTGTATGGTCGTACTGGGCCCGTGATAGGAGGATGATAGGAGGCGTACCGACGTAGGTACCTAAATACCTCTAAATAGGCCTGCCCTGCTCTCTATTCTTCTATCCCATCTTCCCTAATGTCCCCTATCCTCCCTTATCCCATACGCCCTATCCTCCTACCCTTTCGAGATCGGCAACGCATTGGTGATGCCTCTGGTGTTACAAAAATTAGGTCAGTGTGATGTTATGCAAGCGCAAGCCGCTCACAATGCGGATGTTTGGGACACAGTCTTTAATATGCGCCAATATCAGTTGCTACTTCCACAATTGGGTAAAGTAACCTTAGCAACATTTCAATGTTGCATTTAGTCGCGTACCTAACGATGTTACATTTGTTTAACCATCAATATCATTGTATCATTAAAAACGAACCTTTCGTAATGATTCTTGCGATCTAATTAATGATTCTGACCAAATCATTACACAAGGTTGAGTTTTGAAAACAAAAATCATTAAAGCATTAAGCGGATCGCCTTGAAGCCTCTTTTTTAATTTATGGAGTAATTTCTAATTCTAACATTAAAATTGAGATGTAGGAAATTTACAGCAGGTAAAGATAACCTTTGAAGATAGGAAATATTAAATTAAAAATTGGTAAGACTTAGGTAGTTCATTTAAAATTGCTATTCTTTGATTAACATCTCGCAAATGTACATGTTCTTGTAAAAAAATAATGCCAACTAGACTTCCTTAATTATAAGACAGTAAGATCATCTAATCTTTAAATGATTAGACGATATTATACTCATTTGATATTTAGATTTATAGATTTGGTCAATATACAGATATTCTGCAATAATCTAACATATGAATATAAAATCAGGAAATGAATCCTGTTTCTAAAGTCTAAGTTCATAAAATTCTTAGCAAAATTTGTAGGTTAATTATATTTGAACCGGTTCCTCACGTAACACCACACGCTTCGATGAACATAACTGATTAGATTTCCGTCAATCCTTTGACAACTGAAAAAATATTTACTTTTTAGTATATCTTAATGTTTACATTACTATAATAACTCATGTGTTTCTGCCACTTGGTCTAATAGGTAACCCTAAGCCCCTAACCCTAGCCTTAAACTAAACACCACTGGCGGCATCTCGTAAAATACGAATATTATTACAAGCTTTTATTTAGCTTCACCTGTCCCGATGTTTGTCTGTCTGTCTGTAGTCAAATCTTGCAAGTTAAATTTTTGATCCACTTCCCGGTTACCGATTGAGCTGAAATTTTTGATCCACTTCCTGGTTACCGATTGAGCTGAAATTTTTGATCCACTTCCTGGTTACCGATTGAGCTGAAATTTTGCATGCATGTGTAAATCGGATAACAATGCAAAATTATTATGACATGGAACTGATCTGATGATGGAACAGGAAGGTGGCCATAGTAACTCGGTAATTAAACGACACAACCCCATTGAGTTTGGACTCGAGTTTTGGTTAAATAAATAATTATCTTATCTTATCTCGCTTGATCCGTCTTGACGAATACTTTAATAACTGCTGCAGCCTATTTGCGTCCCACTGCTGGGCACAGGCCTCCTCTCATCACGAGAGGGTTTGGGCTATAGTCCCCACGCGGGCCCAGTGCGGATTGGGGACTTCACACACATCTTTGAATTACTTCGCAGATGCGTGCAGGTTTCCTCACGATGTTTTCCTTCACCGAAAAGCTCTGTGGTAAATTCAAATTGAATTTCGCACATTAAGTAAACTTAGAGGTGCGAGCCGGAATCGAACCCCCGACCCTCTGCATGAGAGGCGGTAGGTCGAACCACTAGGCCACCACGGCTTATCGGCGTAGATAGGGTGTCGTGTGCCCGCCTAGAATCCGTGGTAGCTGAATAGTTTGACCAACGAACGCATCTTATGCAGAGGTTCGGGGGCTCGAGTCCCGCTTGCACCTTTGAGTTTACTTATGAGAAAAAAACAATTTAAATGTACCTCTACATAGAGCTTTACGTTGAAAAAAAAATCATCGTGAGTCAAAGCCGCACGCATCCGAGAAGCTCATGTCACATCAGCGAGAATGTGCGTGAAGTCCCCCAATCCGCTCTGGGCCCGTGTCGAGCCTATAGCCCAAACCCTCTCGTGATATGAGGAGTCCTGTGTATTGTTATTAAAATGAAAGATTTAATGGGGAACACTGTTTTTATTATTTTTATAATTATTTCACAACAAATCATTCGCTCTCTTCAGTGAGCCAGGCCGCCATTGCTTAATAGCTACCAGGTGCCCTCTAGTGACACTTCCCTTCAATCTGTCATAACCACAGATAGTACATCTCCCTTTTTTATACACATAAAAAAATGAAAACTTACACTACTTCCGATAACCTGATATGCTAGTTAATTCACTTTTTTTTTTTTTTTTAAACTACAACTGTTTGTTATATATAAAGTTTATACAAAACTAAATGTCTTCTCTACTTCTACACATTTCTTCCCCTTTCCGAGGGAAACAAAATAATAAAAAAAATATATAAAATGGCAACAATAATACTGCTTTTTTTTTATACAAATCTAAATACTTAATCATAAGAGTGAGGTACACTCGTTAAAGCCACCGACAGCTGCCCACTCAGCCATGAACACTGTTCAACATGGTTCAACAAATCATTGACAAGGTCGAATATGGTAAGAGGTTCTTGTATATGTGCATGCCGCACCATCAATTATGTCATACGATCTAAAATTATTATTTTTACAAACTTTTCCTTTGACCCACTTTTTACAATTTGGGTCCTTTTTGAACCACACCTCTTGACCTAACTGAAAGCTTTCCTTACATTTAGTATTTTTATTGTAATTTATAATGTTTCTATTTCTAATATTTTCAAATTCCAATGCAGCATGTGTATTAATTTTTGGTTCTAAATATTTACATGTTACTGGCAATTTAGTTTTTATATTACGGTTCATCATCAGTTGAGCAGGTGAGTAGTGTGTTCCTGACACGGGACATGACCTGTATTGTAATAGAGCTAGTCTGAAATCGGTCTTATCTTCATAACATTTAGTTAAAATCTTTTTAGCTATTTGGACACCCCTTTCTGCCATACCATTTGACTGTGGGTATCTGGGACTAGAAAATGTAAACTTGAATCCCCATTCTGCTGCAAAGTTGTGACACTCGCGAGAGTCAAATGGTACATGGTCAGATACTACCTGAGTGGGTATGCCAAATTGAGAAAATGTTTCTATTAGACAATTGATTATACTACTTGCTGATTTACTAGGTATTAATTTGATATCTAACCACTTAGTTGTATAATCAAAAATTACTAAGTAATATTTTTTTTTAAAGTCCATGATGTCAACACCAATTTTTGTAAATGGCAATGCTGGAACCTCATGAGGAAGTAATGGTTCTTTTACATTATTATTTTGATATGTTTGACACACAAAACATTTTTTTACAAATTCTTCAATATGTTCATCACTTTTTGGCCAGTAATACATATTTCTTAATTTTTGTTTCATTTTTGAAATACCTAAATGACCTTCATGCAACTTTTTCATAATATTTAATCTTAAGTTCTTGGGTATTATTAATCTATCATTCATGAATACTAAGTTATTATCTACTGTTAAATTTGTTCTGAATTTAAAATAATATTTCACAGAGTCTGGTACCTTCATAATTTTATCTGGCCAACCATTCCTATTAAAATCTATTACTTGAACAAGTTCCTCATCTTTTAATGTTTCAGTTATTAATTCGTGCTTTTGTTCATTTGTGCATTGTAAGTATGAAGATAGACCAATACAGTGAACTACCTCATGCATATATACATCATCATTATCAATTTCATTTAAGTATGAGCGAGACAGCAAGTCTGCAACATGCATTAACTTTCCTCTTAAATATTTGTATTCAATGTTATATTTTAATAATTTTAGTTTTAATCTTTGTAATCTCATTGATGGAATTTCATGAATGCCCTTTTTTAATAATGTTTCTAAAGGTTTGTGATCATTAAGTACTGTACATTTTCTACCATAAATGTAATAGTGAAATTTTTTACATGCCCAAACTACACTTAGCAACTCTTTCTCTATTTGAGAGAAATTTCTTTCTGCTGGACTGAGGGTCCTGGAAGCATAACTTACTGGTTTGCCATCTTGCATCAAGCAACAACCTAAGCCATCCTTGGATGCATCACACTGAATTGTTACCGGTAATTTACTATTAAAGTTTTGTAGAACTGGAGCTTGACTGATACAATTTTTAATATTAATGAATGCATTTTCATGATGTTGAATCCACAAAAATTCAACATCTTTTTTTAGTAATGTCTGTAACGGAGCAGCCAATTCCGCCAGCCCTGGGACAAATCTTCTAAGATAATTTATCATGCCTAAAATGATCTGTAATTCTTTCTTATTTTTGGGACTTTTTAATTCAACTATGGCTTTAATTCTATCTGAATCAATTTTAATACCTTTTTTAGAAAAGATATGTCCAAAATACTTTACTTCTTCAAGTTTATATTGAAACTTTCTCTTATTAAATTTCACATTACATTTCCTAGCCCTTTCAAATACTTGTTCAAGTATTTTATCATGTTCTTCTTCATTATCGGCACAAATCAACAAATCATCACAATAAATGATCACTCCAGGTATATCCCCAAAGGTTTTCTCACTATATTTTTGAAATATTTCCGGTGCAATAGATAGGCCGAAAGGTAGTCTTAGAAACTTATAACAACCAAAAGGAGTACTGAATGCACATAATTTCGTTGAATTTTCTGTCAATCTAATATTATAAAAACCATCTGACAAATCCAATACTGAAAATACAGACTTATTACACAACTTTGTTATTATCTCTTCTAAAGTCGGTATTAAATGATAATCTCTTATTAGTACATTATTTAATTCTTGTGGGTCAAGGCAAATTCTTAAACTTTTATCTACTTTCTCAATAATAACCATATTGCTTACGAAACTTTCAGGATGTTCAACCTTCTCAATGATTTGCTGATCCTCCAATGCCTTCAGCTTAGCTGCAAGTCTCTCCAAGAGTGCATGTGGCACTCTCCGTGGAGGCCGCACCACTGGTCGAGCTTCAGGCTGAGTGCGCAGCTCCAGCGGAGTCTCAAACTGTCCCACACCCTGAAAAAGTTCACAATATTTATTAATAATTATGTCTTTCTTTTTATTATCAATGCTGTTGACCTCTTTTAAAATTTTTAATTCTCTTAGTGAGTCTAGACCTAACATAGGTCTCACATTTTGTTTTATGATCATGAATTCAGTGTCATACATTGTGTCATCGTTAACAATTTTTAAATTAATTTTCCCTAGTGGATGTATGTGTGTTCCCCCAAATGCCTCTAAAACTATTCTTGTCTCAGACCATTTAGGAGCATCATCATTGACAATCTTTTTTAAATCTTTAAGTGAGATCACATTCACCTGAGCGCCGGTGTCACATTTGAAAAGGACTTTCTTATTCTTAATTTTTAATGATACAAGCCACTCTTTACCTTTTTGTGTTATGTCACTAATGTTAATGTTATGACACTTTTTAACTAGTCACAAGTCGTGTAATTCATTGCCACTTCCCTCATTGTCATACTTAAGTTCGTTTATAAATTTACAACCCGTCTTAAAATGATTTAGTTTGTTACAGTTCGAGCAAGTTTTACCAAACGCAGGGCAACTTCTTGGACCATGCTTTGTGTTACATTTTAAACAAGGATAGTAATCCCTACTGTACCTATTATTGTTGTTATTATTGTGACTGCTATTGTAAAACTTATCTTTTCTGTATGGCCGCTCCCGGTGCTCTTCTTGTCTGCGGACAACCTCCACAGCGACCGCCTGCTGCTGCTGCTGCATCACCCTGGCCTGCGCCTTGGAGAGCTCCGACGCCCTGCACATGTCCACCGTCTTGTCCAGAGTGAGATCACTGACTGCTAGTAGCTTCTGTTGAAGTTTCTGGTCTCGTACACCGATTACTATTCTATCCCTCAGCATTCTGTCTTCTTGGCCTTTGTAGTTGCAGTTCTTCACTAATTTTCTTAATTCTGTATAGAACATATCGAAATTTTCTCCGTCTTCTTGATTCCGACGATTGAAGTTATATGCGTTCATCAACTCATTTTGTTTGGGAGCAAAATAATCATCAAACGCTTTTACTATTTGTTCATACTTTTCCGTGTCGTCACCTCGTTTCAGTACGTTGAAATATAACTTTTGTGCGTCTGATCCAATACAATTCAAAAAAATGGCTGCTTTTCTTGCCTCCGAAACTTTGTCGAACCCCGCCGCGGTCAGGAAAATCTTAATTTGTTGTTTAAAATCTAACCATTCTGGCAATAAATCAACTCCCGCATCTAGTCTTAATGAAGCAGGCATTCGATATTCAATGCTACTTGCCATGTTTTCTTCCTTGTCTTCACTCACGCCTTTTTTTTCATTTACCTTTTCATCCGACTGCATCAGTTTTTCTTCTTAAGATTTTCTTCAAATTTCACGTTCGACTCGACGACTGCGCCATGTATTGTTATTAAAATGAAAGATTTAATGGGGAACACTGTTTTTATTATTTTTATAATTATTTCACAACAAATCATTCGCTCTCTTCAGTGAGCCAGGCCGCCATTGCTTAATAGCTACCAGGTGCCCTCTAGTGACACTTCCCTTCAATCTGTCATAACCACAGATAGTACATCCTGTGCCCAGTAGCGGGACGCCAATAGGCGGTGGTGGTTTTCCTTCACCGAAAAAATTCGTGGTAGATTCAAATTGAATTTTGCACAGAATTGGGTTTGATACCCCGACCCTCTGCGTGAGAGGCGGTAGGTCAAACCACTAGGTTACCACGGCTACAGTACTCCTCAGTGGGACATATAATGTCCTGACGTGGTGTTGACACATACCGAGGGATTGATGAGGACTTCAGTTTGCGAAATGACATTCCATAGTAATAGCAACTTGCCGAGTCTTGGGAAACGCTAATATACAATCTCTCATTGTGGAATATGTTGTCATTTAACACATTATTGGGGCGGGGAATGTCAGGATCGTTACAGAAGAAAATGTTAACGATAGATTGGAAATTCCTTTTGTTCGCGTAACCATATTAAGTTAGTATCATAAAAGCTGATTAGTATAAGTACGCATTAATATTATAAATGTGAACAGTAACTTCCCTCAAGGCTCCAATGGTGATGAACTTACCTCGACCCCAGTATTATCTAATAGCTCAATACTAAATGATTATTTACGTAAACATACATTTATTATTTACGAATTTATTATGACTAAAACCTCATTCGATAAATAGTGATACTCACACCCAGCCTGTACTCGGCAGACTTCATGGCCATTTCTACATTCCTGTCCTACATCTCCTAGCCATCGCTAGTCCTCGCATTCTTACTCTGAATCCTGCGAGCAAAATCAAGTGCGTGCCTCTAATGGCGGTTGTGCAAGGAACGACCGAGTGCGAGGAAATTTCCAGTTAAAATGCCATAAGATTGTGAAATTTGACGGTGACATTGCCAGTTGCTACACCAAACGGAGGCTTAATTAGTACTGGCTGGTTTGATACTCTTCTACGTGTATTTTAGCCGAAACACTGATGTATAATAAAAGAAAGAATAAGAGTAAAACGTGAAATCGATGCTAGAAAAAATGCTTCGCGTGCTGTAACCCCTTCTTTTCTTTTTATACGTACCTAATTTTATTGTGATTAAAATTGAGTATTGTTTTGTCAGGTTGATAGGAGAGTTTGTGCTATGTTTAGTTAGAGTGAGGTCCCTCTGGTGCGTTGTCGCAACGGTATCATTGTATATGAGCATTATAAAGAAATGTTATGTATAAAACATCCTAGCGTGGTCGTACCTTTGATGGCAGCATCAGTGCGTGTGGGGCGCCTGGCAGAAATGATCACATCCGCACTTGAAATAAAGTCATCAACACAGCTTGAAGGGAATTTTTGCTGACTGAAATTATTTACCTTTCCCGCTAAATAGGGATGACGACAACTTTTTTTCCTTAGTCTATCAGGAAGATTATTGAAAAGTATTGGACACGTATTTTTCCTTTTTTCACGTAATCAAACTTATACCGAGATATATTGAGTTGAAATGTCACGTGACGTCACGGTTAAGTACGATTTATACCTAACGGTGACGTAGTTAGCCCCCACTCTCCAACTTTAATGCGTTTTAACTTAATCATTCTTTGTTAATTTGATAAAACAAAAAATACGTGTCTAATATTTTTTTATTACCTGAGTGACGGACTAATTAGAATTTCGATTTCTTCACCCTGTCGTCATCCCTATTGCCTTGTTTGAGACTGATTCACTTTTACCGCCATTTCTAAATACTATGTATTTACGCAATAACGGTAGGTAAAGACATAAATTGTTTAACGGGCATCCGAAGTATATGAAGGTCCTTTTAAAATTTTAAATAATGTATCTTTGTAACAAATACTAATGGTCGTATGTTACTTTGGCGTATTAAGGACATCAGGCATGGGTTTTGTTAATGATCAATACTACTGAAGGTGAATAAGTAGTGCCAATTTTTGTGTGATCTATTCCATCTGTGTCATAATGTCTACTTATCTGTGTGAAAATACTAAAGTGACTCTAGAAAATGATCTTTATGGGTCTAACACAACTACACGCAAGGGCACTATGAACGCCCGGATGTTACGAAAAATCCGATACTGCACATACTCGTAAACTATCTTCATAATAAATCGCTCCGTCGTGAATATTGAAACTGGATCATTCGCCATAGACCGCCATGCTAAGTATCTCACGATCGCCGGTAAAAGTCGGCCCGAAGGACATTTTGGCCGGATGCTATTGCAGAATCGCGTCTGTCTCGGCTAATACTACCTATATCAAACGTACAGCTAAGTGGTATAGCCTAGATGACTAAGTCTTATCTATGTCACGAAGAGCCTCGTGGATACTCTCTATGTTGTTGGTTCACAAAACGAAAATCGCTCAGCCTGCTATGGAAAGAGCCCAGCTTGGTGCTCTGCTCCTTAAGAGATCGAATCCGGAACGAGGATATTCGTCAAAAAAGAAAGTCGTGGATATAGGCCACCGAAATAGCATGCTTAAGCAAAGGCTTCAGTGGGCTGGTCATATTTGCTGTAAAACTGATAACTGCGCGGGTAAATGTGTCCTAGAGTGGAGACTGCGTCTCCGGTAAAATTAGAGTGGGACGCCCTCAGGATCGGTGGAGCGACGACTTTCAGGCAAGAACTGGATGTGAGTTGCCGAGAACCGCTGCTAAACACAGGATCTTATCTTGGATGAACATTAACTTGACATCAAAATACATTTCGAACTTCAGTAACGGATTGACTAAGGCCCGCTTGCCCCCTTTTTTGCTGGGAAAATGCGTTTACGCATACCACCGGCCCGGGGGGGAGGGCAGAGTGGTTAAGTGGGACTCGCCGTCTATAGCAGACGGAATACCCACGTTGTACGTGTGAGAGCAACGGGTACGCTTTGGAGCATTCTACCGCAGCCCTCTCAGCGGGGGCCCGCGCTTCACTGCGCGCCACCTCCGGATGAGTGCAAGGCCCGCTTGCCCCATGCCTAACCTTGGGTTAACCGCTTAACTCAGTTTTAGTTAGGAGCTAGCTCGCTAGCTCTAATTATTTAAACCTTTTTCGACCAACTAATTCGTAATTCTTGACACTCAAAAAGTGTCGCCAGTTGTCCTTCGTCGGTTGCAAGTTATACGGAGTCAGAGCGAATTCTTTCACATACCGCAGGCCCTTTGCGCACTTGTGCATTAAAAGTAACTTGCCCTTGTGTAAGTCATCTCTGTGATTTGTCTTTAATGAAATTTTCTTCTGTAGCAATTTTGCAACAATCGTAAACAACCCATCGAATTGAAACTGGTAGCATTTTGATCGACCTGATAACCTTCGACCTTCGGCCTGATTGCTTGAGCTGTGATTTCGATTACGAGAGCCTGATAGGATGCAAAGGTCGCTAAATGTCTTCATGAAATACCGTATAGATAATTTACTGTTTATTTCAGTTTTTGGTATGCACATAAATGAACGAAAGACTTCATTAGTTGAAAATTATGAGAAGCTAAACTAATTAGGCACCCATAAACATTTGTGTAATTTGCTTTCATAATACTATTTAGACAGAGCACTTACAAAGTGAATGTCTCGAAGAGCTGAAATCAAGACGGAACACAATAGATTTTCAGTGGGTACGAGTACATTCGAGTTCATTAATATGTGTACACTTTTGGACCTTATTACAACGTGGTAAGGTGCAAAAGTGTGTATATATTGGCGAACTCGACTGTACAATAATGTTTATAACATTTAGGCTGCGTTGCGAGGGATGTGTTGTCATGAACCAATAGAAATACATACTTCATTTAACTATCCTCGCTCTACTGTAGGTAAAGCACAAGATTCTTCAAGACATGTCATAGTACATTACAAACCTAGGGCGGTGAATGCGTTAATGGCCCAGATCGCAGGCGTATATGCCATGAATATGCGATCTGGGGCTTTACAAATTACCACCCGTGGTTTTTCTAAAATTTTACGTCTTGCCTTGGCCTGAAAGCGAGATTTTCTCCTCGCGTAGCGGGCACAAAATCCCCGCGTAGCGGGCAGAAAATCCCACTTTACGGTCATGGGTGACGTGAAATTAGAATAATATTCATTTCATACGTACAAATACAGGCACAAGTAAATAAACGCGTACACAAGGAGCCGTCGGAGAGAGGCGCGACGCCCTTCAAATGGGTCCGGCTAAAGTTCCGGCACTCATGCGCACGCGACGTAGATGTGGCACTTTGAAAAATTAAAATTGAAATGTATTATTTAAGTACCTTATTTAGCATTATTTACAATATTTTAATAGGTTACTATGATGCCCACACTAGTCTGAGCTTGTCCCGTGGGAATCAGATCATGTGAAAGAACAGAATTAATTACAGCGGCAAGAAACAAAATTATAATTATAATGAAAATCTTCTCAATTGGGAAAGTTCCTACTTCGCATCCTGGCTCGACGCGAAACTAGTATTTCGTCCTGCCGTCGGGCATTTAGTAAATATATAAAAGTAAAGTAAAGTAAAAGTAAAAAACATTTATTCGGCTTATTAACCTTAAGTACTTAATAACTAGGTAAAATAAAATTACAACTAGCCGAAAGGGCTCCAGCTCAGCTCTATGCTGTGCGGGCCTCGGCGCTGATTTTCAGCTGGAACCAGAAGATACAGGTTGGTGCCAACAAAACTCCGTTCCTTTTTCATCATCATCATCATCATTTCAGCCGAAAGACGTCCACTGCTGGACATAGGCCTCCCCCAAGGCTCGCCACTCAGACCGGTCCTGTGCTACTTGCTTCCACCGGTTTCCCGCAACCTTCACGAGGTCGTCGCTCCATCTTGTTGGAGGCCTACCGACAGCTCGTCTCCCGGTTCGCGGGCGCCACTCGAGAACTTTCCGGCCCCATCGGCCATCAGTCCTGCGAGCAATGTGCCCCGCCCACTGCCACTTAAGGCTCGCAATTCTTCGGGCTATGTCGGTGACCCTAGTTCTACTGCGGATATCCTCATTTCTGATTCTATCACGCAGAGAAACCCCGAGCATAGCCCTCTCCATTGCCCTCTGAGTTACTTTGAGCCTTCTTATGAGGCCCATCGTAAGCGCCCACGTCTCGAAACCATAAGTCATCACTGGCAACACACACTGGTCGAAGACTTTCGACTTGAGACACTGCGGTAATTTGGACGAAAAGACACTGCGAAGCTTCCCGAACGCTGCCCAGCCGAGTCGGATTCGACGATTGACCTCTTTCTCGAAGTTGGACCTACCTAACTGGACTGTTTGTCCCAGGTATACATAATGGTCAACAACTTCGAGCGCAGAGCCTCCGATTATTACGGGAGTTGGCACAACATGGACATTAGACATAATTTTCGTCTTGTCCATGTTCATTTTAAGACCAACTCGATCGGAAACTCTGCTGAGGTCAGCGAGCATAATACTGAGGTCCTCCATGGTCTCAGCCATGACTACAATATCGTCGGCAAATCGAAGGTGCGAGATGTACTCGCCATTAACATTGATGCCTCGACCTTTCCAGTCCAGCACCTTGAACGCATCCTCCAATGCAGCGGTGAACAGCTTCGGAGAGATCACATCTCCTTGTCTGACTCCCCGCTGCAGTGGAATAGGCTTCGTGGTCTGGTCCTGTAGTCGGACGGACATGGTGGCATTTTCGTACAAACACTTCAACACTTCGATGTACCGGTAGTCAACTTGGCACCTCTGGAGAGACTGCAGCACAGCCCAAGTCTCGATCGAATCGAAGGCTTTCTCGTAGTCCACAAATGCAAGGCAAAGGGGGAGGTTATACTCTTCGGTCTTCTGTACAACCTGCCGCAACGCATGTATGTGGTCTACGGTACTATAGCCCTTTCGGAAACCGGCTTGTTCGGGAGGCTGGAATTCGTCAAACCTGCGCGCGAGACGGTTCGTAATGACTCTCGAAAACAGCTTGTAAACATGGCTCAGAAGTGAGATGAGTCTATAATTCTTCAACAAGGTGTTATCACCTTTTTTGAAGAAGAGCACCACCACACTTCTGTTCCATGCTCGCGGCGTGCTCCCTTCATGAATGACGGAATTAAACAGCGTCTGAAGGGCCTTAAGGACTGGTTTACCACCCGCCTTCAGGAGTTCGGCTGTAATTCCGTCGTCACCAGGGGCTTTGCCGTTCTTAAGCTGTTTGAGAGCCATACTAATCTCGTACAGGCTGACGTCCGGGATATCTTCGGTATAGTGTCGGGTTAATCTAGCTCTAGGGTCTTTAGCTGGATCAGCGACGGGTGTTCGGGTTGTCGTGTATAACTGTCCGTAGAACTTCTCGACTTCTCCCAACAGCTCGGGTTTGGATGAAACGATCCTGCCGTCTTCGGTCTTCAGCTTTGTCAATTGGCTTTGGCCAATAGACAGATCTTTGGCAAACACCTTCGAGCCTCTGTTACGCTCAATAGCCTTTTCAATACTGTTGGTATTGAATCGGCGTACATCACGCTTCAGAGACTTCGAGATCTGTCTATTGAGCTGCCGATAATGACAAGCGTCACCTGAAGACTGCAGAATCATTTTACGTCTCACCTCCATGAGCTTAAGGGTTGGGTCTGAGATTTTCTTGGTTCTTATACGGCGGGTCTTGAAGAACTTAGACCCAACCGTATGAACAGCTTCCACAAACCCGTCGTTATAATCGTCCACGTCGCTTTCTAGGCATGCAAAACGGTTATCGAGCTGAAAGCTCTCGGGGTTTTGGATCTGGGCCGGTGCCGGGCGGAGCGTAGACTTTATCAGTCGAGATCTCTCAAGCTTTACTTGGATATTCAATGTGCCTCGTACCATACGGTGATCGCTCCCGGACTTAACCGAATTGATCACTGAGACATCATCGAATATCCGCTTCCTCGTCGACATGATAAAGTCTATCTCATTCCTCGTTACACCATCAGGGCTCATCCAGGTCCACTTTCTGTGCTCACGTTTCTTGAAGAAGGAGTTCATCATATAGAGTCCCTCCTTCTCCATGAAACCAGCCAGTAGGTGGCCCCGGTGATTCCTGCGCCCTACTCCAAATTGCCCCACTCTCAGCTCTTCACCGTCTTGTTTGCCCAGTTTCGCGTTGAAGTCCCCCATAACAACTGTGAAGTGAGTTCTGGCGCTATGCATGGCTCTGGAAATGTCCTCATACATAGCCTCCACCTCATCGTTGGAGTGCGTCGAGGTCGGAGCGTAAACCTGTATAACCTTCAACGAATATCGTTGTGTTATTCTGAGTACAAGGCACGCTACCCTGGTCGACACACTCTCGATCTTCACCACATTGTTTGGAGGGACTTGTGGACGTTCCTTTTTAACTTGACTAAAAAATAAAAAATACAATCGTCCAGGTGATGATAATTATGACAATAATTGTTCAATCTTAAATAAACATATACTCAAAAAACATAAAATAAAATAAACATTGGTGGGGTTAGTAACAAAACAAAAAACCAATTGACAAAATTAAGTGACCAGATATACAATTAGCAAATGTGGGTTAGAGAGTTTGGATGATTATTTAATTTTATGTACCTGTTGAGAGCTGCAGTTTTAGTAAATGAACTTTAAATTTATTTTTAAATACTATAGTATGTCATGAAAAACTGCGCAGAGAGCGAGTACTTTACTACCATATATCAGATCAACTGTTCTTACATCCGCGGCCACCGCATGACAAGCAATGTCGCATGCAGCACATAATTAAAACCTCGATTCGCAGATACGTAGCACAGATTATTCTGCCGATAGATCCAATAGATACAAGAGATTTATCTCGATATAGGTATGTTACGAAATTTCCTCCCAAAATAGGTCAGGGCGGGTTTAAACGGAAATCAGAATTAATGGCATCCTTGTTCTATTTCGAACTGGTTTGCAATGTGCGAAAAAAAATTTATTGCGTTGCAATTTTTTCATTCATAGCAGGATATAATTTTTTATGTTTCTAACGCTATGAGTCAGTGTCTTGAGAATGTGAGCGTAATATCACAGAATACGAAGGAAAACTTCGTGTCGATTTACACTCTCAGTAAATATTTTTTTAAGGAGTGAAGGGGGTAGACTCTACGTCACAAACTTAAGCGTTAGTATTATTTTGAACCGACTTCAAAAAAGGAGGAGGTTCTCAATTCGTCGGAATCTTTTATGTGCACCGAAAATGAACATTAAAGGTGGTAACAGGTAAAGGTGAACCGATTTCGATGATTCTTTTTTCATTTGAAAGGATCAATTCTTCTTACCTCCAAGTTGGTTCCATATTTGGTTCCGTTCCTATAATTGGTTTAGTTAATGATGAGATCCATGATAAAATTGGGGACCTCCTTCAAATTTTGTAAGCTCGTAAATTTTTTCAGTGTTAATTTCGAAAACTACTTACCTACCTACAGAGTTACGTATGTCCTTCTATAGTGAAGTTTAGAAACCGTAGACAAAAAAAAAACATTTTTTGTGCAAATCAGGTCAGGCCGCCTACTGTTCAAACCTGTATTCATTTCCTGTTTTATTTCTATAAAAAGACAAAATTTGTAATCATACTGAGTCAGTCCCAATAACCAGGAACTGCAGCTCATGATCCAGTCGTCAAATGTCAATGACCTGCGCAAGCGCAATATGTCAAGGATCGAGCGAGACACGCCTCCGCAAATGTCATTAAATACTTGTAAATCGATATGATTCCGAATAAAGGGTTGGGTTACCCTTTACAGCTCACTGACTATAGTCTACTATCTATTGCGCGCGACTTTGCTTATAAATTAAGGATTTCAGAAGGTTGGTTGAACATAAAGATTTGTTCACCTGCCCTCTTGTATCTTCCAAATTTACCATATCAATATGTAATGTATAAAATTCTCGTGTCACAGTGTTTGTACCCAAACTCCTCCGAAACGGCTAGACCAATTCTCATGAAATTTGTAGTGTATGTTCAGTAGGTCTGAGAATAGGACGTAAGCTATTTTTCATAACAAAATAAAACATCTAATGCGGTACGATGTCCGCGGGGTCAGCTATAGTTTTCTTTAATATTTCAAACATTGTACATTGTCTTGTTTTTGTTCATTGAAGCAGAAAAATATTTAAGTAAGTACCATATTAATGTTGTTTTTGGAGCAAGCAAGCAACATTTCCCGAGCAGTCACACCGGTCCGGCGCAGTCCACTGTATTATATTTTGAAGTCATTGAAAATGAGGAAACCGTCAGAATTTATGGTTCTAGTTTATTTTGTAATTTTCTTCGTAACGGTTGGAGAGACGTTTGTGAAGATTATTGATATCGAATATACCTTTTTTATTAAAGCACTACCCAAGCATTACCCAATTAGGGGTATAGTGAAGAGAGGCCAAATTAAAAAAGTCGAAACCGACGGGCTTGCATGAAGTGTAAGATGAATGTGGAGGAAGCTACAAATAAAATACCAGAGGATTCACAATCAGCAGGAGAAAAATGCCCCCGTCAAAACGGGTGCCCGAACAGCTAGGGCACCCGTTTGGCCTTCGTTATAAAGAGGCGTTATTGGCATATTTGGCACGTATTTTCTAATGTCAGTTTGCTCCATATATTTTGACATATTCTGTTAGGCACTGTTCGTCCATATGTTATTACTTATTATAGGTCAATGATACCACTGAACTTTTCGGCATTATTATATACTGTGCTTTCAGTGAATGAAAACATCGTAAGCGTGACGTAAATAGGCTGTTGTGGTCGGTATTTGGCGACGAATAATCATGAAAAATATTTAAATAAAAATAATGAAAATCTATTGCCAATTAATGTTTACTTGCTTGGACGACGCGGACGGTGTGAAATAGTATAAAGGCCTGTTATTCAAATAGTCGATTTTAATACAAAATGGCAACCGAATCCGTTCAATATCCGGTCAATGAAAGCGTAAAACACAAACATACACACCTTCACATTCATAACTATTGATAATGATATTAAGTAAGTATACTATTGTGTTAACAAAACGCGTAATATATTTTCCGCCGAAACACAAACTAATGTATTGAAATTGTGATATTTTACATAACTTTTTTAAATAACCTTGAACTGATGACCATAAAATTAGTACAGAATTGCGTGTCATCTTTCAAGTAGGTACAGGTCACTTGATTCATAATGTTGCATCTTTATGTTTAGACGTTACATTTTAGACCTCACTCTCATGATCATATGGTTTCTTTGTATATAATTATGTTGTACACGTTTACGCAAAATGTAGCAAGTATGTTATGCCACTGCGTATGAATTTGTAATCATACTACTACTACTACAGCCTATTTGCCGGCCACTGCTGGGCACAGGCCTCCCCTCATCATGAGAGGGTTTGGGCTATAGTCCCCACGCGGGCCCTTGGGGACTTCACACACATCTTTGAATTACTTCGCAGATGCGTGCAGGTTTCCTCACGATGTTTTCCTTCACCGAAAAGCTCATGGTAAATTCAAATTGAATTTCGCATGTAAGTAAACTTAGAGGTGCGAGCCGGAATCGAACCCCCGACGCGGCGGTAGGTCGAACCACTAGGCCACCACGGCTTTTAATCATAAGGCATTTGTATTATTTAAGGATCAAAGAAACTTCCTCTTGCACCTTTTTTATGTTTTGTGTGTTGTCTTTCTGACCACTGACGTAAATAACTCGATTTTTGCAAAAATATATAACCCGCATGCAAACAAACTTTTGTTTTCACATATATTATATACATATTTTTGTGATCCATTCATCCAGCCGTTCATTTTGATACCGCACTCGATAGGCTATGACAAAAAATACATTTTTGGAAACGTTTGAAATGCCTCCAAAAGTCAGCCATTTTGTTTTTTGTAATTTTGAAATACCCAGCGTCACTCTCACGATTAAGACGATACTAACGACACCCCGCAAGCTAAAATCCATCCGGCCATTTAGGCTACACAGCGCGCCAAAGAAATATACATACATACATACCCTCTAAAAACGTAACCCTCCTTCTGGCGCAGTCGGGTAGAAAGAGAGCAAGTTTTTTTTATAGAATGCTACAAAGAAAACTTTATCACAATAGAATGAAGTCGTTCAATGTATTGACGACATGCTTCTGTTTTAGAACAGCTATAAATTGTTAGACAATAAAGTTATATCTAAGTCAGCATTAGAAATAATTTCTCTAGTATTTTTTCTTTACTTCACAATGATTACTCATCATCGTCTCAGCTGAAAAACGTTCGAACATGAAACTCAGGCTTGTTTACCACAAAAAGCCTCCCTACTAGTTTGAAGTCTACCGACCTATAATAAGCCTACACATCGACCTATAATAAGTTATAATATATGGACGAACAGTCCCTAACAGAATATGTCAAAATATATGGAGCAAACTGACGTTAGAAAATACATTCCTAGCACATTGGAATGTATAACGCCTCTTTATAACAAAGGCCAAACGGGTGCCCGAGTTGTTCGGGCGCCCGTTTTGACGGGGCCATTTTTCTCCGGCTGATTGTTAATCCTTACTTATAATAGGTTAATGCTACCGACATATCAACTCATCTCCCAGTGCGTGGGGACCATTAGAGAAGTTTGAATCCATAGGTTTTCAGTTCTGCAAGCAATGTACCCGCCCACTGCCACTTAACACAATAGACAGTAATGCCGTTTGAAAATTTTATTATTTTCAAAATAATAGGCACTTAATATTTAGGACAAGTACAAGGTGTGTTTAATCATGCCGAGGGTCGGGGGTTCGATTCCGGCTCGCACCTCTAAGTTTACTTATGTGCGAAATTCAATTTGAATTGACCACTGCGCTTTTCGGTGTAGGAAAACATCGCGAGGAAACCTGCACGCATCTGCGAAGTAATTCAAAGATGTGTGTGAAGTCCCCAATCCGCACTGGGCCCGCGTGGGGAATATAGGCCAAACCCTCTCGTGATGAGAGGAGGCCTGTGCCCAGCAGTGGGACGCAAATAGACTGTAGTAGTATTGTTTAATCAACCTGAATACTACGTTACATGTACAAAGAATAACTTTAATTATACACAAATAATAAAGACCTTAAACGCAATGTTTTGCCTGGAATACACCATTTCACCGTGTTACGACAGCTAAATTGGTGTATTGTCTGGTATTGAACCCACGATCGTGTGAACTGTGGCCCGATACACGACTAGGGGTTATGCAACAAGTTTATTACCTACACAATGTAAATAGATACATACAAGGAAAACATTTCTTAGTGGAAATTTCCCCTATAAAATCGTTAAGTACTTCTCATCTTTTTTCATGCGAGAATTGCGAGCCTTAAGTGGCAGTGGGCGGGGCACATTGCTCGCAGGACTGATGGCCGATGGGGCCGGAAAGTTCTCGAGAGGCGCCCGCGAACCGGGAGACGAGCTGTCGGTAGGCCTCCAACAAGATGGAGCAACGACCTCGTGAAGGTCGCGGGAAACCGGTGGAAGCAAGTAGCACAGGGCCGGTCTGAGTGGCGAGCCTTGGGGGAGGCCTATGTCCTGCAGTAGACGTCTTTCGGCTGAAATGATGATGATGATCTTTTTTCATGTGACAAGACTACAAGCAATCCTAATTAGTGATCCATTAAGTTAAATTGCTATTTCGAATAGACTACGAAAGTGTCGATTAACATATATCTTACTGTCTCTATTGAGGCGAAGACACCGTATTAACACCACACACTAGACGAAAAACGAACAAATTCTCGTGTTCTTTTAATTAAATAAAAAATAAAAACCGGCCAGGTGCGTGTTGGGCCACGCGCAAAGTATAGGGTTCCGAAGTTGACGATGCCCACAGTAGACAGTACCTTTCTAAGACTTATTAGCATCTAGCTAGCCTGTGGTATGACGTGCCCGCCCGACTCCCCTGCCGCTCGAGAAAAATCATCATCATAAGTTGGTCGACTATTACTCGAACGTTTGTACAGCCTACTTAGCGGTGATAGTTTTCCTTTATGCCACAACCGTGTTTTTTTCAGCCTTCCAAATACCACCATTTATCTGACACGTGACCCTAACAAAAAATGGCACTTTAAAGCTTAATATTTCACAAACGCATCACTTAATCAAGAAATGGGTTTAACAAACCCATAATATTTTTTCAAGACCTATTCAACGATATTCCACACCATGGGGTACGCAAGAAAAAAAAATTACATCCCCACTTTACGAGTAGGGGAGGTACCCTATAAAAAAAATATTTCAACATTTTATTGTACCACTTTGTCAGCGTAACTAATATGCATACTCATGCCAAATTACAGCTTTCTAGAACTAAGCATCTCCGAGCAATAGTGCGGACAGACGGACGGACGGACATGGCGAAACTATAAGGGTTCCTTGTGGACTTCGGAACCCTAAAAACCGCCTTCAAACTCCGACAGACTGCGATGTCAATGTCAAGTTCACTATATGATTATCATTTCTTTGGGTCGGTTCACTTGACACCGACTTCGCAGTCGGTCGGAGTTTGAAGGCCGTTTTAATTTTTTATTTTTTTTTATTTTTTCGGCTACTGTTTCCAAACATTACTATAGAAGTACATAAGTAACTCTGAAGTCTTCGAAATTGACACCAAAATCGTCCAAACCACGTGCTAGCAAATTTCGAGGAGTTCCCTCATTTTCTCATGGGTCCCATCATCAGAACTGAACCAAATGAATATGGGACCAACTTGGAAGTACCACCTTTCGAACAAAAAAAGAATCATCGAAATCGGTTTACGTTTACTATTTATTTTTGGTATACATAAAAAAAAACGGACGAATTGTAAACCTCCTCCTTTTTTTGAAGTCGGTTAAAAATAGCACTCACTGGTGTGCTATTTTATTCTAAGTTATGATATCACAACACCAACACAAAAGATCTTGTCATTTTCAGTCTTCCAATCGTATCTGTGTTGCCAAGGAGCTGGAAAAGCCTCGAAGTTCACGTGATGATGGAGTCTGTGTTCATGAGCTTCTGCATATATTTTTACAACTTTATCGACTACTTCCTCCACCTCCTCGCGTCGATATCCTCATTCGTGGTCGTGGTCCCCTTGACCTGGAATTATCTTCCGCCTAACGGTGTCTCGCCATTTCTTCCTGTCTTTGGTGTTATGAAGAGCGACGTGTAGTTCGGTGTCCGGGGTCGTGCGGATCTGATCAGTCCACCTAGTTGGACTGCGACTCCTTGGTGTCGTCTTTGCCAGTACTCAGTTGTTCCAGATTGTGGCCATCCTTCCTGGCGATGTGACCGAAGAATTCCAGCATTATTCTACGTAGACAAACTTAAGTATATTAAGTTAAAAAATATCTAATATAAATAAGATGATGTGATGGAAAACATCGTGAGGAAACCTGCACGCATCTGCGAAGTAATTTTAAAATGTGTGTGAAGTCCCCAATCCGCACTGGGCCCGCGTGGGGATTATAGCCCAAACCCTCTCGTGATGAGAGTAGGCCTGTGCCCAGCAGTGGGACGCAAATAGGCTGTAGTAGTAGTAGTAGTAAATAAGATGAAGTAAGGTGGAATGACAATCTGGTGAGTTTCTGTTAATTTGATGAAAGCAGATGGTGCCTGACCGATCTGTATGGATATCTGGAAATGAAAACCTTTACTGTATACCTATAGGGATAGCAACCCCTCACGCGATCAAAAACCCTTGTGTTGGTACCAAGTAGTGGGACGATTTATGCAGAGGGTTGGGGGTTCGATTCCGGCTCGCACCTCTAAGTTTACTTATGTACGCAATTCAATTTGAATTGACCACTGCGCTTTTCGGTGAAGGAAAACATCGTGAGGAAACCTGCACGCATCTGCGAAGTAATTCAAAGATGTGTGTGAAGTCCCCAATCCGCACTGGGCCCGCGTGGGGACTATAGCCCAAACCCTCTAATGATGAGCGGAGGCCTGTGCCCAGCAGTGGGACGCAAATAGGCTGTAGTACTAGTAGTAGTAGTGGGACGATTTAGGCTGATGTTGCGGTGATGATAATTTTAAAATCATCTATGGATTTCGCTACCAATTTACGACATATTTTTATTAACAACACTGTCAGCCTGCCTTACATAACGCGGACCTCATATATTTTCATCGATTTGGAAATCCAGAAACATCTCGTTGGGCGACCTTGGATGTTGCATCTTTAATTAGTCGTTACTAAACGGCTTGAGACATCGGTCCACATTTAACGAGGAGCGTTTAAATACGTTTAAGCTCTGCGATAAGGGTACGACACGATTCTTGACGAATCCTAAAATGTGCAATTTATTTACAGACAAGCCGAAAAAGACATCCTTTTTTTTAACCTTGGGAAAATGCCTTTACGCATCCCGTCCGGCCGGGGGACCAGGACGGGTATGACGGACTCCCAGGCAGTTGGCCCAAACTGCCCGGATTACCGTCTAAAAACCCAAGGGTTTACCTCATGCCGCATAGTGACGGGGTGCGGGATCGCCGTGACGCATTCAACCGCTGCCCCGTTCGCGCGAAAAAGACATCCTAGGCAAAATCACTACGATTAGTGATTTTGCCTAGGATGTAGGATGTCGTGATAGTCGGTGATAGTAATTAGAGTAGGTATGATGGACTTCTAAAAATGGGAGGTCTAAGCTGTTCTTTCTCCTTACGGTCTTGTACGGTCGCAGGAGTCCTTTGTTCAGCAATAGATGTTCTTCAGCAAACATATTGATTTGGTGAGACCTATCTTTCATGCATAGAGTCAGGGGTTCGAATCCTGGTCGCACCTCTGAGTTTACTTATGTCACAGAATATTTAATAGTACTACATACAGAATGACCACGGAATCACCCGCCTGAATCTAGCCCGCGTGCAACACGCGCCCAACCCGCCCTTACCGTCATTTGTTTCATCCGGAGATGGAGAGTGAATCGTTGGCCCGCGTAGTGGTTCATACACATTTACAAGTATACAGACGTCCTCGCACGCACACAGACGTCGTTACACGCAAATATTGACACTACATTCAAATTGTGTTCGAAATTGTGCTTTTATAGGCCGTGTCCGCCGTGTGCTTATGTGCAAAATTTAATTTTACCATTGATGATTTCCTGCTCGCATCTACGAAGGAATCCAAGGGTGTGTGTGAAGCCCCCAATCCCTACTGGGGCCCACTATAGCCGAAACCCTCTCGTGATGAGGGTTATGTTGTGCCCAGTGGGACGTAAATAGACTTCTGTGTTGGAAGTTGATGATGAAAATGATAAGAATCGCGAGTTATGCAAGCACCTCGGGTGTTTACACGTAACAAGGAAAATGACTTATTCATCGAAAAATATAAATTTAGGTACATACATTTGCTAACTGGATTTATTTCAATTGCAACTCGTTTAATGGATTCTTTAATGTTTATTCGTTTAATGTGAACATGTAAACTCATCCAACTTGTTTTTAAATTTATTTAGTCACTAGGCTACTAAACTTTAGGTGCTTACTGCTTTATATAATAATATTAAATATCTTGGGACATTTCACACATATTGACCTAGCCCCAAACTAAGCAAAGCTTGTACTATGGATGCTAGACAACGATATACATACTTATATAGAGAAATACATACATATATAAATACTAACATCCATGACTCGAGTACAAACATTCGTGTTCATCACACAAAGTTTGCCCCGAGCGGGACTCGAACCCGCGACCATCGGAACAGAAGGCAGGGTCACTACCAACTGGACCAATTCGGCCGTCAATATGTGGGTACTTGCTGCGCTGTTGATAACTACCTTCACGATAATAAATGTTAGTCACTAATTACCATAGACATAAAATAATACTTCGTATGGACCCGGCCTAACGTAGATGCATGTCATGTTTCCCCACTTCATTGGTGTCCAATACAAAGTTAAACTTATATCGTGACACTAAAGCTGGGTCACATTTTTTCAACAACGAGACGAGTTTTTAGATACTGCGAAACAGTTTCGAAAAAAAGTTTTTTTTAAAACGCTTATTGTCACGCACGCTCGGTGACAGAACTTTGGATTGGACACCGTGGAAGTGGGGACATATTACGTGTACGTTAGACCGGGTCTATATTATTTACGTCTATGCCATAGACATAAAATAATACTTCGTATGGACCCGGCCTAACGTAGATACATGTCATGTTTCCCCACTTCATTGGTGTCCAATACAAAGTTAAACTTATATCGTGACACTAAAGCTGGGTCACATTTTTTCAACAACGAGACGAGTTTTTAGATACCGAGAAACAGTTTCGAAAAAAGTTTTTTTTTAAAACGCTTATTGTCACGCACGCTCGGTGACAGAACTTTGGATTGGACACCGTGGAAGTGGGGACATATTACGTGTACGTTAGACCGGGTCTATATTATTTACGTCTATGCTAATTACGTTGTTTCAATGATCGTTCCTCTGTCCAAAATAATCCAGTATATTATATACCACTTACTTGATATTATTGGAGCAGCAAAAGTAATGCATTTTTAGATTTAGCCCGATTAGAATAGATTTTTGCCCGTGACTTCGTCCATATTTTAGATTAGAACTACTTAAGTAACAAAGCAATGTAGATACGGCATACCATCTACAGTCGCGGACATTAATACAATCAACGGCCCATATTATACAAGGATACACTGGGACATTATTGGCGACCTCGAGTGTAAAGCAAAGCCATAGAAAGGGCCGGCTCAAGGCTGCAGCGACCGATGAAGAATGTTAACAGGATGTGTGTAATAATCATGGATAATTGCATATTTTTCATACTCTAGTTTTAATAAATAATTAATAATTAAATTATATAATAACTCGTAGGAATTATAGTCAAAGAAATAACGAGCATGGTAAATCTAATGTATAACATTCTCGTGTCACAGTGTTTGTAACCAAACTCCTACGAAACGGCTCGACCGATTCTTATGAAATTTGGGGTGTATGTTCAGTAGGTCTGAGAATAGGACGTAAGCTATTTTTCATACCCAAAAAACAAAAATTCCAAGGCGGTATGAAGTCCGCGGGGTCAGCTAGTATAGTCATAAGAATGATGATGACGGTGCAAACGTAGGCGATGTATTTTATTTTTCGTTAAACAATTGATTTTTGTAGTGTTCTTTTTTATCTTATCAAGACTTTGATCAAATACTGAACTTTCCCTATTCAGTCTAAGATACCTCATTTGCTACTACAGCCTATTTGCGTCCCACTGCTGGGCACAGGCCTCCTCTCATCACGAGAGGGTTTGGGCTATAGTCCCCACGCGGGCCCAGTGCGGATTGGGGAATTCACACACATCTTTGAATTACTATGAGGCAGAGGTTTTTTCACGATGTTTCCCTTCACCGAAAAGCTCAGTGGTGAATTGAAATTGAAATTGAATTTCATACATAAGTAAACTTGAGGTGCGAGCCGGAATCGAGCCCCCGACCCTCTGCATGAGAGGCGGTAGGTCGAACCACTAGGCCACCACGGCTTCATAAATACCTACCGGATTCATTTTTGAAAGAGATAGAGTTTACTCGATTGAAAATGGATATTTTTAACCTTAGCACTTCTGCGAGAGAGAACCTTAACCCGTAATCCCAGGGGAAGATCGTGGAAATGGGTAAAATGGTTTCAAACAGAGGACAGACTATCCGTACTTAATATTTTAAATGCGAAAGTAAATCTGTCTGTCTGTCTGTCTGTTACCTCATCACGCTTCAACCGCGGGACCGATTTGAATGATATTTGGAGTGGAAACAGTTCGAAACCCGGGTAGGGACATAGGCTACTTTTTATCCCGAAAAAACGCGTAGTTCCTGTGGGAACGCGATAACCGAATTCCACGCGGGCAAAGTCGCGGGCACAAACTAGTGATTAAATAGAGAAATATCAGTGTTTTCGCCTTACTACTACTGCAGCCTATTTGCGTCCCACTGCTGGGCACAGGCCTCCTCTCATCACGAGAGGGTTTGGGCTATAGTCCCCACGCGGGCCCAGTGCGGATTGGGAACTTCACACACATCTTTGAATTACTTCGCAGATGCGTGCAGGTTTCCTCACGATGTTTTCCTTCACCGAAAAGCTCAGTGGTAAATTCAAATTGAATTTCGCACATAAGTAAACTTAGAGGTGCGAGCCGGAATCGAACCCCCGACCCTCGGCATGAGAGGCGGTAGGTCGAACCACTAGGCCACCACGGCACTTTATTTCTTTCTTTTTATTTTTTTCTTTGTTTTAGCCTTATCGGGTAGTAAATAAGCTGCTTAAGGCCCTGGGTTTTCTCGCCGGCGGCCGGCGACCGACGCGTGTCCGCCGCCGACGACGTTCGGATGTTTTGTTCGGGAATGTTTGAGGGTGGCTTCTCTGAAACGTCGCCGGCGGCGGGTAGGTCGACGTGTGGCACAGCGTGCGACGCACGTCCAGACGCCGCCGGTAGCGTGTGGCGGGCCAGAAAAACCACGGCCTTACGCATCTGACGCAATGACGTAAGCTGTCTCAGATAGCAGATGTAACTTGTTGGATAACGCGTTTTTACGCCTTAGTGCGATTATCCTGTCAGGAGGTAAGTGCGAACTAACTAGGTACGATTTGTTAGGTTCGACTTTACCCAGATTAACCAATGCACTATCGGAAAATGCATCACAGTCAGTACTCACTGAGGTGACGTGGAATATTTATGATTATCCTTCGCGTGCGTGTTGCCTTTTAATAATTGGTAGGTACCTAATGTGCAACTTAGGAATTGTCTTTTCAAAAATACTTGACACTGAGCTTTTATTTTTTCCCGACTGCGCCAGGAGGGATTATCTTTTTTGAGTGTTTGTATGTGTGATTTTTATGGCACGCTCTGAAGTCGCGAGATTCCCCTAAATTTCGAAAATGGCCCTGGGTATATCAAAGTATGCGGTTGGTATACTTATTCAATACTGAGTAGTATTCAAAATAATTCAAAAATATTTCTTTAGTCCCCAATCCACACCTTGGTCCGCGTGGGGACTATATCCGTTACGTGATGTGAGGTGACCTGTGCGCAGGTCTACTTCTACTTCTACTCTGTTGTGATGTATTTACTGTATGTACGTCCGTGTGTGAAACTCACGCCCGTAGCAAATTGATCAACATTCTTCAGATTCTCTCAACTTATGTAAGTGTTCTAATGAGAAAAAATGTTTTTCTCACTAAGACACTCTGAAGAATTAATGTATGGTTATCTTTCTCTAGAAATGCGTTCCGGGTAATAATTTTACATACAACTTTTCAGCTGACCGCAAAGTGTATTTCTAAAAAAATTACATCTAATATTCTTTTTTGAAATCCTCTTATTACACAGAGACTTTGGGTTGTAAGTTGTAAACTGTTAAGCAATAAAATATGCTTTGCGTCCGGCTCGCCATCTAGCTTCAAGTAGCGGTAGCAACTGGTAATCGGGGTTCAGCCACTGGACGCTAGATGTCGATCTAGTGTTAACCCGGGTTTCGTAGCACGCACTAAATTATGGGCTCTGCTACTCTTCTTGTATCATTTCTCTATGACAGAAGAAACAGACTTCTGGTTCGACCAACCAGAAATAAGTAAAACAAGTAGGTGACCAGGTCTAGCTAATGCGAAGCACTTGCCGTTATAAATCAGTTCGAGTCAGATGCATAAGCGTTGTGTACCGTCTCGCATACTGTCTGACTGTGCGCTCAGAAAGTTGAATGAATGATTGAATGAATGAATGGTTGAAAGATTGAATGAATGATTTATTTAAAAAAAAAAGTTCACAGCACCTTGCATCCTTTTTCCTCTTGAAAGTCGACTCCTAAGAGGAAAAAGGATAGAAGGCGCTCTGAGCGCGATTCGGTAAGGAACCATTGAGCATATTATAACGGAGAACATATGATTGTATATGTATGTATAAAAACCCACTTTTACTTATAAGTAACGAATTCGCTAGAGATTTTTCTAACATTATGAATTTCAGAAAGTCGTTGAACTAATTTTGTTGTTTGCAATAACGACTTTCTGAATAATCTGGTGGAAAAATTGATTAATAAAAAGTATGAAATTTCAGTGCATTACTGTAATGTACCCACTTGTACAGAAAATGAACATAAACATACATTACTACTACTACAGCCCATTTGCGTCCCACTGCTGGCTACAGGCCTCCCCTCATCATGAGAGAGTTTGGCCTATAGTGCCCATGCGGGCCCAGTGCGGATTGAGCTTCACACACATCTACCTAGAGGCACCTACATACACCTAGATTATAAAATCGGAGCTACAAAACCAATTCGATAAAATGTATCGCTTGCACTATCAACCCACCCACACTGTTACGTCGGTTACCAAATAACTAGCGGTATTCAATAAATTATTTACAAAGCGATTGCGGCTCACTACCTGACGAACGATGACCGATTGATGATCCAAGAGGACGTAGTGATTCAATGCAAATCCATGCCGTTTAGTTACGTGAGGTTCTGCATCAATGAAGTGACCAACAACAACATACTACTACAGCCTATTTGCGTCCCACTGCTGGGCACAGGCCTCCCCTCATCATGAGAGGGTTTGGGCTATAGTCCCCACGCGGGCCCAGTGCGGATTGGGGACTTCACACACATCTTTGAATTACTTCGCAGATGCGTGCAGGTTTCCTCACGATGTTTTCCTTCACCGAAAAGCGCAGTGGTCAATTCAAATTGAATTTCGCACATAAGTAAACTTAGAGGTGCGAGCCGGAATCGAACCCCCGACCCTCCGCATGAGAGCCGGTAGGCCGAACCACTAGGCCACCACGGCTTTTTTTCAACAACAACATAATTGTTAATTATTAAGCTACTGATAGGTACTTTTTCTTGAAATTAAATTGAAGAGTCAACCTTTCAACGTAGCAAAACAAATTTTACCTTTTTTTAATATATATCGATGATAAGTGGTCACTGCGGCCCATGGACACCGAAATCCTATGATCCCCCATTAAGAAACCATAAGATCTCGAATGCGTTTCCTACCCTGAGGCCTAAGATGGAATGCCTCTGTGCCAGAAATTTCACCGACTGCCTTAACGCCCTACCGGAACACAACAGTGCGAGCACTGCTATTTGGCGGCAGGTTAGCGGGGAAAGACGGTGGTACCTCTCTGGAAGGACCTAGCACCAGGCCCTACCACTAGCAAAACTTACTACTTACTAGACTTAATTACTTGGGGTAATGGGGGCTATCGCGTGTGAATTTGCCACTAGAGGCGCTAGTGTCGCGTGAGGTCCAATAACATTCACTGTTCACTGGTTTTGGCGTGCTTCGTGATATAATTTATTAATTTCTTTAATTTACCTACTGAAAAGTGATCTCCTTCGTGAAATTATCGCAAATATGCATTATTTGGCGATGAATGTGAACGCTTTGAAACAAAAATAAAAATTCTGAACAAAACGGAACTGCACAACTATACGACATAGCTACTCGATATGATGATAGTTATTTATAATTAATAAACTTAATGAGATTCAAGATTTAAAACTTAGTTTCGGCGCCGATCTTATAGATTCGCCTTTGACAGCTTACCCCTGGACCTGTCAACAGTGGCGCCAACTGGTGAGCAAAAAAACGATAGTCCCCATTCCAACAATGGGTGATTTCTTAGTAGATTTTACTGAAACGCCAATATTACGAACTAATACTGCTACCCTACGCTTCCGACTATAATAGTCACTAACCAACGACACCACATTTTTTTTTCGTTTTAGTAATATCTTTAAAAAAGAAATTACCTTATTGATGCAATTACCCCAAGTGACTTTATAAAAATTTACTGGTAGACATCATTCTTTCAGCTGAAAGACAACCACTATTCCTAGGACATCGGAAAGCGGACTCTTTTAAAGTTTTTATCCATCGGATGATTCCCATGGAACTAGGTCGTCGCCGACACTACGACAGTTCGCCTTTCAGACTTTCTTTCCCCATTGGGCATCAGCTATGAGATCAATGTGGCTCGTCCATTGCCAGTTAAGTTACGCAAATTCTTCCAATTTTATATTAAACGTACAGATGTCTTTGAAAATTCACTTATAGGTGAACTGATTTACATTCCAAATCGCTAGGAAGAGTGCTCGTTGGCTCTAGATAGATTACACTCTCTAGCAATGCCTGTTCCTAAGGCCACGTAACAGTTTGTTGTACTCGTGAGGGAGAAATATGTATAATTGTATACTAAACTAAAATTGAAGCAATGTGTGGCAGAAGATGGACGTCGCAACATTATAATAGGCCCGGTCGTGTCGAAACCTTTAAACTATACACCGTGTGAGGAAAGTGTTCTCGTTTGGCGCACTTGGCCGTTTATTACCCTGCTGTTACTTGATATACGAGATAGTACCTATACTCATTAAAGTCTTAGTTGATTTGACTACCCGATTACGTCAAGGTGCTTTAGCTACTGCGCTAATACAGAATCCTGGATTTTATTACATTGATTTATAAAACGTAACGTGAAGCCATGGTGGCCTAGTGGTTCGACCTACATGCCGAGGGTTGGAGGTTCGATTCCGGCTCGCACCTCTAAAGTTTACTTATGTGCAAAATTCAATTTGAATTTACCACTGAGCTTTTCGGTGAAGGAAAACATCGTGAGGAAACCTGCACGCATCTGCGAAGTAATTCAAAGATGTCTGTGAAGTCCTCAATCCGCACTGGACCCGCGGCCTATAGCCGAAATCCTCTCGTGATGAGAGGAGGCCTGTGCCCAGCAGTGGGACGCAAATAGGCTGTAGTAGAATATAAGGTAACGCTGAAACATTGCTAAACTAGTGACCAGTATTTACAGAAGTACAGTCAAGGGCATTAATATGTATACACCTATGGACCTTAACACAACGGAACAGGATGCAAAAGTGTACACATATTAACGCCCTTGACTGTACAAGCCCCGTGCAACATGTGCTCATTGTCACAATGCTTGAGATGACAAATGACAACCAACTAACAAAAAAGAAGTTAACACATCAATACATCCACTCTTCATAATGCGATTTGGTAGTTGTTCTTATTAAAATTCTCTTTCGTAACTGTAAAATGTGTTTTATTTAATCACTAGTGCGGCCCGGTGAATAGGGGTGACGACAACCTTTTTTTCCTTAGTCTATCAGGAAGATTATTCAAAAGTATTGGACACGTATTTTTTCTTTTTTCACGTAATCAAACTTATACGGAGATATATTGAGTTGAAATGTCGCGTGACGTCACGGTTAGGTACGATTTATACCTAACGATGACGTAGTTAGCCCCCACTCTCCAACTTTAATGCATTTTAACTTAGTCATTCTTTGTTAATTTGATAAAACAAAAAATACGTGTCTAATATTTTTTTATTACCTGACTGACGGACTAATTAGAATTTCGATTTCTTCACCCTGTCGTCATCCCTATTTCGTATCACCCGAAGGCGATTCCCATACAAAGTTGTTTTCCTTTTTTTTAGCTGTTTTTTTAGACTTTTTTCAGATTTCTTTGATTTCTAAACCTTTCCAGAACCACGGGGAAACAGCAAAAAAGAATCAGCCGAATCGGTCCAGCAGTTCTTGATCCTTAGCCAGACTAACACACGGCGATTCATTATTAACCCCCGACGCAAAAAGACAGGGGTGTTATAAGTTTTTATATATAAGAAGATGTTAATCTGTATCATTTTCTGCGCTGATAAGACTCTTTCTTTCTTCTTTATTATTCCCATATCTCATCATATCATTACCTTGTCCTCAGATACTTCGTGAGCACAGTCCTGCAGTTCCAGATCCACCGCGCCCTCTGCGAGAGGACGGGCCAGTTCATCCCCGGTGACCCCTCGCGCCCCCTCCACAAGTGCGACATCTACAGGAACCCGGAGGCTGGGAAGATACTGACGTAAGTTCCTCTGTCTACCCTCCGCTGATAAAAATAAAAAGGAAAATGAAAATATTTATTCAGAAAATAGCCCACATCTGGGCACTTTTACTCGTCACTTTTAAATGAATTTAACAGAAATGAATTTACCAGCGCTTCCTAGACCCAGCTTGAGAAGAAGCGCCGCAACAAACTCAGCAGAAGGCCTTTTTCAAAATTTAAAACATACAGATGCCTTTACCTCATGCTGGGGAAGCATCAAATGCACCCAGAGAAGGTCAAAGCCCTCACGGCCAAGAAAATACTGCAATTCCTTGCAGAGGCTAATTTTTACTGTGAACGTATGTAGTCTATGACGATCACAATAGATCAGTCATACTGGACTCTATTGCTCTGCAAAGCCGCAACTGGGCACTATAACTAACTAATTTTCCTTTGTCTACTACCTCAGCTATCACCAAAGTAGCCATAAGTAGCCGAGTCCTTCTTTGTCTATTACTCCTTGCAAGTAGTTGCAAGTATAAGACAATTAGAAGTAATCTACCTTTTACAGTCTTATAGTGTCATCATCATCACAATACCTGTTTACGCCCCACCGCTGGGCCTGTGCCTCCGCTCATCACGAGAAGGTTTAGGCTATAGTCCCCACGCGGGTCAAATGCGGATTAGGGACTTCACACACATCCTTGAATTGCTTTGCAGATGCGTGCAGGTTTCATCGCGATGATTTCCTTCAACGAAAAGCTCAGTGTTAAATTCAAATTGAATCTCGCCCGTAAGTAAACCTAGAGAGCCCGATTCGAAGCCTCTGCATGCGAGGCGGAGGTCCAACCACCAGGCCAAAACGGCTTTTAGTTTTATAGAGTACTTAGTTGTTGCTTATGATAAGTAAAAAGCTAGAGATCTTCTAGAGGAAGAAGAAGATGATTTGTCCGATAGTAAGATTAGGAAGCATTACATGATTGCGACAACTTCTATTTTCAATAGCGCTCAATATTTTTAGAAACCGCTAGCCACACAGCAGAATGTTCTCGTCGTAGATAAGCGTTCCCCTTTAGAGGCAATTATATTTTTCTCAGGGTCTCACTACAGGATCTAAAACACTTTATCGTTACCCTAAAACACAATTAAAATCGATAAATCAATCACGAACGTTCGCATTTCCTGCCGCGATCTAATCTCTAACAATGCTGAGTCAAGGCCGATTCTACTGTTGTATTGTTCTGTCGTTTTATAAGAATTCATTACGATACAGTTTTCATTATTTTTATTGGATGGCTTAATTATAAGTGTCGGTGCTTCGTAAAGTAACTACAAAAAAGGTTGACAACAAAGAGATATTTACACTTTCGGACCTTAACACAATAGGGTGCAATAGTGTAAACCTTAAACAGCTCTTTGACTTCAACCCCGCATACCTAATACCTAAACTACCTAGTTCAGTTCAAATATCAAATTCAATTTCATTTTAAAATGAAGTCAGTCAACAACGGCTCAAAACTTCGTTCGTTCAAAACCAATTAAAGAATTCAGTCGAGTTAAAATGCATTCAGGCGATGGTTTCTGCAAATACGTCAATTCCAACAACGAAATGATTACTCGAAAAATTACACTGCAATATCAACTGTAATTCTCTTCAATCAAGCTTAATTTTCGTTTAAAGGTTTTCTATGTAAATAAATGGTAGTGCATGCAATTAGTGAGCTTTAAGACTTTTTAGGTAAGGATCATTTTTGGTTTTCATATTGAAAGAAAATAAAGCAGTGTACACAATTGGCACCGTCTACGCGGAAGTGAGTAGTTGCCTTAAACATGCTGCATGCGGGTCGGATATAGGTACCTGATTCCCTTCACAATATCGTATCTCACACAATCCTGTCATTGACAAAGTAACCTTATTGCTTCAAAGATAAAGTCACAATTCACTGAGGGATAAGATTGGAAGGAAATTAAGTATGGAATATTGACTCTTATTAAAGGCGGTCAGGTTTAAATTAATTTGGAATGATTGATTATTAAAATTAATGAGTTTTCTATGGTGTGATTTGATTGACAAATATTTAAAGGAGCTAAATTGTAGGAGTTAAGTATGCAGTACCTTCCTATATAGCTATAATAGGTAACTATCTTTTTTTGAAATAACTATTTTAAATAATTTAGTATGAACTATAATAGAAGGGATAAAATTTACTCGATTCGAGTTTAACATATACAGTCAGCAGCAGAAGTAGATAAGCTGTCCAGGTGTTCAAAATGACCTACACACGACCTTATTCTTAAGACGTTAAGGGCGTGTGTAGGTCATTTTGAACACCTGGACAGCTTATCTACTTCTGCTGCTGACTGTACATACAAACTTTTATCTTCGTGAAGTCGATATAATATTTGTTTTCGCCATGGGTAAATAAAAGTATGTATCTACGTTACTACAACAACGAAAAACAAAATGATACGACTCAACGGCATATTTCATGTTAATAAATAACTTCCTGCACCAATTTACATTAAATTGGCCAAAACGCATTCGTCCTCAAAACGTGCAGCTTTTAGTTACGGTATTTCTACATCGGAATCGCTGGCGGTGTTCGACCTTTTTACCCGACTGCGCACCGCAAAGGAGGGTTATGTGTTTACCTGTCTATGTATGTATGTATGTATGTATGTATGTATGTATGTATGTATGTATGTATGTATGTTTGTTCCTTTGTGGCACACTAGAGATCAAACGCGTGGGTCGATTTTAATGAATCATACGTCAATCGATTCGTATGAACCGCGCGAGTGTCACTGAAGATATGAAATTAATCAAAATTCAAAATGGCGGCCACCAGACGCCTTATTGTACAAAATAAAAAAATAAAAGTCAACCAACTATGGCATGTGAGGTATCGTTGAACAGGTATTTAAAAATCATTATTAGGTTTCTTTGACCATTTTTCAGACAAAAGAACCGTTTATGATTTATAACGATTCAAAGTTCCTTTACTAACTACGTAAAGTAGGTACCTATCCACCCAGTAGTAAATCCGTTCGAATTAGCAACACAGGAAATAATCTAGACCAACGAGTCTTCAAGCAGGTCATGACGACTATAAAATACTTAATAATAATGTTTTTCATAAATCTCAAACTTCAATCAAGTACGTACGCATGTGCAATGTAGTGTACCAGTAGCGTCATCTATCCGTTGACTTGAAGACTTTTAGTTTCGTTATTACATTTAAAGTGTCAATAGTGTGTGTGATACAGTGAAATATAACCTAATTGATTATAGGTACCAATTAGGTACACTAGTCAGTACTCAGCGCTCGTAAATAAATAAAATAGCTACCTAATACTCTTATGTAGTACCAGTAGCGCCATCTATCGGTTGACTTGAAGAATTTTAATAGGTTCAGGCTTATGTAGCGTTTTGAGCCGGGTTAGGTCTCTAGAGGGATTAATAATCAGTAATTTAGATCATCGCAAGCTACTTAATAATCCCCACGATAGCAACTCTCTCCATGAAATGACAAGATTGCGGAATTTACGGTCTTTTAATCCCTAACTAAAAATAATAAAATAAAAAAGTTAATTAAAAAAAACAAAAAACCCGACTGCGTAAAAACTAAAAAGAAAAAAACAAGACTACTTAGTTCAGTAGTAGCTAGGATTATGTTAAGTAATTGATTGCTATTGAGGAATCTAAAGATGCCTACAGTCGGGACCCATTTAAAATCTAGGTAAAAATGTTACAAATAATGGGTCCCGATAGTAGGCATCTTTAGATTCCTCAATAGCAATCAATTACTTAACATAATCCTAGCTACTACTGAACTAAGTAGTCTTGTTTTTTTCTTTTTAGTTTTTACGCAGTCGGGTTTTTTGTTTTTTTTAATTAACTTTTTTTTCACTGTATCCATTAAGTTACCTTACAAGGCCTAGGTCATACGGTTTTAAAATTGTTGTCTAGTTTACGAACGTTTTTATTTAGCTTAAAATAGTTATTTCGAAAATGAAAATTTTGGGACACGCTTTTATTGCTGACTGTACTTTTCTTTGTAAATCCTTCATCTCCCCTTTAAGACGAATCAAACGAGCCCAAATTCGATGGGTTTATGTAGTTTTATTACGGAGTTCCTATGGCCACCTTCCAGCTCCATCATCAGATCAGCTCCACGTCATCATAATATTGCATTGTCACGCGATTTACATATTCTTGCAAAATTTCAGCTTTTCAGCATGCAAAAGTTTATCAAGTACAAAACAGGTGCACTTTTTCTCAAAGAAATTGTTTCATGCTTCTGAAATCGGGAAATAGGTTCTTTGCTAATCTACGAGTAAATCACTATAGACTTAGGGCCGGTTCCTATATCCACGTAACGCCTCGTTTTGCCTACGGACGGTTAAAATTTGACAGATTCTCTATGGAACAAATGTCAAAAATCAACCGTCCGTAGGCAAAACGAGGCGTTTCGTGGATATAGGAACCGGGCCTTAATCCAACACAGTTCGCTGAACATAACAAGTTTGCGGTTATGAGAAGTCACCTTTAAAAGTCAGGAGTGCCTCAGGTATAGGTATATGGTTTAAGCACTTGAGGGCATAATACGGACCGTATTATGCCCTCAAGTGCTTATACCATACACCAAATCACCCTACAAATTGGGCATTAGGCTCTTTTACAGGCAGCCCTACAAAGCGGTGGCCCACGAAGCCTGCGTCGTGCGCCCGCGCATTTTGAAGCGATATTGTTACCGTTACATAATATTCTGGACTTGCACACTGGCGCTCAAATGACGCTCAGAGCGTATGAAATATTTCTTGATATACTGCAAAAATAACATCAAAATATAGGTTAAATTCCTATAGAATGGTGAATTTTTTGAACTTTATTATGTCAAATCTAAAAGGAAACTGATTTTTGTATGGTTAAAAATTGAACTCCATACAAATGGCCCGCCTGATGGAAGTTACTCACCAAATAGACATTGCAACACTGGAGGCATCACCAAGGTGTGTTGTCAATAAATATTCGTCACCGAATCTTCAAATAAATGCACCCCGAAATAAAAAGTTTTTTTTGGCGATAATTTCAACTCACCGTTGTGCTTTTTTTCGTGCTTTGTGTTATTTTTTCAAATCCCCGAAAATAGGCACCTTGCGTTACTTATACCTATTTTATGATTTGTCATTTTAATGGCAAACTTTCCTAGTATTGAATCTTTGATCTGTGGTCGAGTGGGCAGTTACGCGGAGCGTCACGTAATTTTATCGCCTAATTAATGGGACATGCAATTACGCGGTACATTCTCTTAATACCTACCTATTGAAATCCTAGAGTAGATGCACAGGACATTCATTTAAATATTATTAAGTCTGTATCAGTCTGTTAGCTGGAAGACGGCACCTGACAAAAAGTACGAGCGAGGACCTGGCGCCGTAATCCGCTGCTGCTGCTTCTAAAGCACATGCTACATCAATATTTTCAAGTGCATTTTCAAACTACTTATATTATGATAGCAGGAATTCACAGAATATTTATAAAAAATACTATATAAATATTTTAAATAAGATAGTTGCGACGTATCCTATCGACTTAATTACTTATTTGATTTTGTCGCTGCAAGTTCTCTGTTTACATGGTTAGAGATTCCATAACAACCTAAGCTGTTTACCTACTTGTCGTTGAGCCATTATAGTTCATCGTTTCTAGTAGGTAGTATTCTACGCATATTTGAGCGTTTTGAAGTACTAATGTAACGTTTCATCATCGCAATCAATAATATGGGAGATAACTTCAAAATAACTGGTATAGGTTTGAAAACTAAACCGCCTACCATCGATTTACCAACTAATATCTTATCTTATCTTGACCATTGATTTTTTGAAGGAAAATACTTTATTAGAGCCAAAACCACCGCGCACTGTGTATCACCAGAGACAATGTACCTAATTTATATAAGACTGTCAATCTCCTTACTTTACGGCGTACATCAGAAGGGAGCTTCAAATTTTCATACTTCGCCTGTACAGCGCCATCTAGATGTAGCTCATGGAGTTATAATTTGTATGCAGGCTACCTAGGCAGCAATTAAATTCAATCATCTATTCAGCACATTGGCCAGAAAATAAACGAATTTACCTATGCTTCCTAGACCCATTTCTTGAGAAGAATCGCCGCAACAAACTTAGCAGAAGGCCTTTTTTCAAAAATTCCACATAGTTACAAATTACATTTGCATTACATCTATTATCGCATTTAACACTTATTTTGGGCGTACGCGTACGCCGATTTGTTTGAAGGTTTGACATTCTAAGTTTACCTTACTCCTTCTATGATATCACATATGTTCCTAATGGTCCGCGTTTTTGTGGTGTACAGTACGGTATACAAATAGTACTTAGATGTGTTGCGAAGTCTTATAAACGCTAATGTAAAAAGCAATCCCAACCGACAAACGTGACTCCCGCGTCCCTAATTACTTGTTACTAGACGGACTATAGCTATATGACAACTGACTATAGGAAGATATATACTATGGACACGGGCCGGCGCTGTTGCGAAAATAGTTCACTTGACAGATAACGTGCACTTTTCTGCAGTTTATGCAATGTGGCATTTGCATTGAGATAGACACGAAACGGTTGAATTGTGGCTAGAAATGTAGGTTCATGAAAGAGATTGAAACATATTGAAGACCGCAACTTCGTCCGCGTGGAATTCGGTTATCGCGCTCCCGCGGGAACTATGCGTTTTCCGGGACTCCAACTATCTCGATACCAATCGGTCCAGCGGTTGAAGCGTGATGAGTTAACAGACAGACAGAGTTACTTTCGCATTTATAATATTAATATGGATATTACTCGTATTTGATAGATGGAAAACTCTATTTGCAACTACCAGCTGACCTACAGATTCTTTGTTAATACAAGAAAAGTTTATGGAAGATAATGTCATTAAAAGTAAGGACGAGATTTTTCAATTCTAAAATAGATATATTACCGAAATTCGTATTTTCATCTATCTTTATAACCAATGAGTCAGTAGTTATTTATCTCTTCTCCTTTCTTAGTTCTCTTGTTTCCGATTGCGTGATCTTTATTTCGTCCTATTTGTACCACACGTAATCTTTTAAGTATTTTCCATTTTTAACCATTTACGAGACATAATTAATACTCATCTGCCATGATTTAAGCAACAAAATACAACGCTCCCTAATAAGCCATCTGCAGGCACCATAACATGCTGTTATGTAACTGCAAGATGCATATCTGCTTTATAAGAGTTGTAAACGTAGAGATTACTCCTAAACGGTGCATGCGCAATTAGATTTAATACAAACATATTTAACCCAGTGAAATATATTTCGTTTTCAACGGCATTAGATCGTTGAAAAAGAAAAATATGTAACAAACCAATTTTGTTAATATTAATTGTTTTGAATCAAGCATATCTGTTCATTTTTCCACGTCCTCAAAAATTTTAATTGATGTTCAACTGACTGAAATAGATATAAAAAGGACGCAATCTTAGTTGAACACTTAGTCTAATTATTATATTACTTACCGTATAAAAAAAAAATCAATAATTACAATGCACAAAGGTAAGACTATAATTAACACAACAGCAATACTCTTTATTGGACACCATATAAACAAAACAAAGAAAATACGAAAATAATACAATGTAAATAGCTATACAACAGGCGGACTTATCCCTAAACAGCGATCTCTTCCAGTCAAGTTTAGCAAAGTGGAGAAGGCGAAAAGAATAACAACGATGGACGATAATAACCTTATGGGTAAGGAATTTCTTTCAGACGCTAACAACTTTTTTTTAGTCAAAATAGGAATATTGTAAGCCTATGTTACGGTTACACCATGTAAGTAAATACCATAAAATTAGGCCGCGTCTATTACTTCACTATAGTAGTAATCTTGATCCCCACACTATGTAAATCTATACCACTCCAGTTGCATAAGCCCTTACGTAATTCTGAACAAAGCCTAGCTACCGAGTTATATAACCTATCTTTGCCCAACAGCCTTCCCTGGCTCGATTTCAACGGGTCCAGTTACCTTCCGGACATGTTGTGGACATGGGACAGTGGAGACATTATCTTGTACAATGCAAAGTAACAGTTACAAGTTTGCCAATCTAGGAACCGAGGAACGTTGGGTAATCATCATCACATCGTATTTTCAAAACGATGATGTCCACCGCTGGATATATAGCTTCCAAAAGGTCCGCCAACCGCACTTATCCTGACTCTCGCGGCTTTCACTAGGCCTCCAACAAGTCGGCGCTTCTTGTGGGAGGCTTTTCAGCTAAGAGACTAGTTAGTTCAGGAACAACCACCTGTTATTTCTTATAAATGGCCAGTTTGATAAAGAAAGCCGTAAAATCGTATAAGTACTTACCTGATTATACTTTCAGCGAAAATCTCGAAGCAAAGCAAATGTTGAAATGTCGGACCTACTTTGTTTCTTTCCTTATTTATGCCTGTCTCTGTAGGTTTGCTAAAGATAATCTCCGGAACTGTAGGTATTGAAGGAACTAATTTGCATGTAGGTAGTATGCAAAGGTTCAGATTAGTATTGTTTGATGAAAACTAGATATTGAAATGAAAAGTTGTCTTCAATCATACATTCGACGCGGACGAAGTCACAGGGACCAGCTAGTTTGATAATAAAAATTATTAATATCCTTTACACGAAGTTTCCTCTAATGCCGTGCTACCGTTCAATCAAAGCTGACCTGGTTCTAAACGTCTATGAAGCCACAACGAGACCTTCACCAATACAATAATTTACTGCCACTAACTGTTAATTATACTATATTTGCGAATATTACACTGTTAAATCAACCAGCTATAATCGTTGCAACAGCGCACAGGTTGTAATTTTGTCTGCAATACCTCTACGACGATGTGTTGTGTACCCGGAACGGTGTTTTGGTTGAAACCACTTGGCAAATCGTCTGTTACAATCGAGGATCTAAACAGCTAACTAAATCTTATGCGTTGCACTAGACTCATGTCAGGTTTATTTATATTACCTTACCTTATTCAAACTGAATTTTGTCTTCTAAAAACCGGCCAAGTGCGTGTCGGGCCACGCGCAAAGTATAGGGTTCGGAAGTTGACGATGCCCACAGTACCTTTCTAAGACTTATAATAGCATCTTAGCTAGCCTGTGGTATGACGTGCCCTCCCGACGCCCCTGCCGCTCGAGAAAAATCATTGTTTTTTTTTTAATTATTTCAGAAGTTGGTCGACTATGACTCGTAAATTTGTACAGCCTACTTAGCTGTGATAGTTTTCCTTTCAACTACGTTATATATGCCACAACCGTGATTTTTTTCCGCCATCCAAATACCACCATTTAGCTGGCAGGGGGGGGGGGGGACACTCGACTCTAACAAAAAATAGCACTTTAAAGCTTAATATTTCACAAACGCATCACTTAATCAAGAAATGGGTTTGACAAACCCATATTTTTTTAAGGACCTATTCAACAATATGCAGCACCATGGGGTACGCAAGAAAAAAAATTACATCCCCACTTTACGAATAGGGGAGGTACCCTATAAAAAAATATATTTCAAAATTTTATTGTACCACTTTGTCAACGAAACTAATATGTATATTCATGCCAAATTACAGCTTTCTAGAACTAAGCATCTCCGAGCAATGGTGCGGACAGACGGACGGACGGACGGACGGACGGACATGGCGAAACTATAAGGGTTCCTTGTGGACTTCGGAACCCTAAAAATGAGTAACTTCCGCTGCTGCTCTACAGATTTATAAAATCAGTGCATTAAACCCTTAGAAACAATGTTTTTAAATATTACACGACATATACCTACCTACTGATCGTATTTTTTTTAGAATTTCCATTTGTCTTAAGATTATAGAAGGAACTCTATCTTGAAAAATAAACCGGGATGAAAAGTAGCCGATGACTTTCCCCGGGCCTCGGGTCGGGCCTCGAACTATCTCTATAAGTACCACATCGAATTCGATCCAACAGTTTAAGCATGAAGAGGTAACAAACAGTCAGACAGAGTTACTTTTACTTTATAATATTAGTACTTTTCGTAGGTATAAAATGTTTTGTTGGTTGAGAGTTTCGAAATAGGAATAAGTATTCTCAACAAGTAAACATTACCAATAAAATGTTTCGTTTTGGTTTCCGAAGGACCAAAATATAGTCCTTGTTTCCTTATAACCGTCAACATTTCAATGCCACATGCGAGCCTGGCCGTATTCAACAGCGAATAAGGCGTGGGTGGGCAATAAGGCCCGAAACGAGCGCCCCGAGACCGCTTCACGGCCAAAACGGCGCCGTTTGGCTTTATTAGGCCCTTTGGGGTTGAACGGCTTCGTGTTTCTTCTCCAGCCTTGAAATCCGATGTTTAGTATCACCTTGTGATACTTAGATGACTTTATAGTTGCGATACAGCAAATATCTTTGTGCTCGTACCGTTTTTTGTATTTGGTATATGATACACAATTAATTTAGCTATAACGTGGAGTTAATAAAAATGAATTCTCACTTACAACACAAAATTAATAAATGAACTTTTTGATCTCGAACTTCATGCTAAAACAATAGGGAAGACGAAAACTTTTTTTCCCTTAGTCTATCAGCAAGATTATTGAAAAGTATTGGACACGTATTTTTTTCTTTTTTCACGTAATCAAACTTATACGGAGATATATTGAGTTGAAATGTCGCATGACGTCACGGTTAGGTACGATTTATACCTAACGGTGACGTAGTTAGCCCCCACTCTCCAACTTTAATGCGTTTTAACTTAGCCATTCTTTGTTAATTTGATAAAACAAAAAATACGTGTCTAATATTTTTTTAATACCTGACTGACGGACTAATTAGAATTTCGATGTCTTCACCCTGTCGTCATCCCTATTACATAAACACAAAGAACAAAGAAGAAAGCTTAAACAATATCCATTTCGTTCCAGACGTCTCATGGAGCGAGGTTCCTCTGTACCCTGGACTCAGACCCTGCAGGAGAGCATTGGAGAGTCCAGACTGAACGGCGAAGCCCTAAGGGACTACTTCAGACCTTTAGAAGAGTGGCTGCGAAGCGAGAACCTGAGAACCGGGGAGTACCTTGGCTGGAGCTACGATGGTGATTACTGCAAGTTCAGGTATGGATCTCAAGTCTTTAAATTCTAGGTGACTCGTTATGTATGCAGCCGTGGTAGCCTAGTGGTTTGACAACCGCTTCTCATGCTCACGCTCGCACCCCTGAGTTTACTTATTGTGCTAAATTCAATTTGAATTTACCACTTAGCTTTTCGGGGAAGGAAAACATCGTGATTAAAGCTGCACGCATCTGTGAAGTAAATCAAGGATGCGTGTGAAGTACCCAATTCGCAATGGGCCTTTCGCAATAGCCTAACCCTCTCGTACTGAAGGGACTATGCTCTGCAGAGGGACGTAAAATAGGCTGTTGTGGAGGTATTCAATATTCACCCCAGCGTTACTACTGAGCAAATGGTAACGCGGCAGCTAAAAAAAAATTGTAGCATATTTTTGGAATTATATAGGTACCTTACCTACTAACGCTAGAGGCAGTACATCTATATACGAAAACCCCTTTGTGATAAAATGTATGGTTGGGTTTTAAGGGTTACTATTGACTTAAAATTGCGTCTCAGATGCGTACATGTTAAACTACCATTGGTTACCGTCACTGACAATCTCATTGGTTTTGGATTAAAAATTCGCACAAAAGTCAACCATGAAATGCGAGCAAAATTTCAATCCCTGCTGACCAGCATGAAAGGTCAAAAATTCAAAATTCAATTATTTATTCAGCAAATTGGCCACATAGGGGCACTTTTACACATCAGAGAAAGAATGTACCAGCGCTATATTATACCTACAGCTGATTTATTTATTTTGCTGTTCTGTTTTCAGTATCGAAACGGCGGGTCTGCAAGTGTACGGCGGGTTCTACAATGCGGCGAGCCGTCACGACCTATCGCACTTCGTCGGCTTACTTCTTAGCTCCTTCTTTATTACTGTACTTCTAAAATGGTGATAAATTATCATCACATGTAATCACAAGGTTAACATTATTTTTCTAAATACGAGTAGAAAAGAATAACTAGATTTTCAGATCATTGTATTGTCGACTTAACTTCGGAGATGGTTCTATTCGAACAGAAAAGGTCCCAATTGGTTATTTTGCGCTCTTACAGTTGAATTCGCCAATATGTACACACTTTTGCGCCTTACTCCTTTGTTATAAGGTCCAAAAGAGTACACATATTAACGAACTCGACTGTACCATTGAAAACTTAATTAATGGTGGTAGTGGTAGGGCCTGGTGCTAGGTCCAAATGGGGTGGTACTACCGTCTTTCCCCGCTAACCTGCCACCAAATAGCGTGTTCGCATTTTTGTATTCGGCAGCCGGTGAAATTTCTGGCACAAAGGCATTCCATCTTAGTTCTCAGGGTGGGCAACGCATTCGAGATCGTATGGTTTCTTAATGGGGGATCACAGGATTTCGGTGTCCATGGGCCGCAGTGACCACTTACCATCAGGTAGGCTGTGCGCTAGTTTGTCTATACCAATTTAATGATGATTAAGTTTATTGCTGTAAGAGTACATAATTATACACACCTAATTATAATAAGATTATTTTTGTACCTACAACATTTTCCCAATTAAAAACTTCAATAATTCTAAAATTTCTATTATGACATATTTGACAATACAGTTATATACGGTATCTACTCGTAGAAAGCATTTTGTATTGTGTTTTTGTTTTATTTGAATTAAACAAATATGAACTGAACAATTTATTTAAGCATCTCAGTATTAGAAGTCATATATTTCGTATGCGACGTATACTAAATTTTTAATAGTTATACTTAGTTCAGTATCTCAGGGTTATACGTATGTAAATAACTAGTAGTAGTATTTTGTAACATCGTGAGGAAACCTGCACGCATCTGCGAAGTAATTCAAAGATATGTGTGAAGTACCCAATCCGCACTGGGGACTATAGCCCAAACCCTCTCGTTATGAGAGGAGGCCTGTGCCCAGCAGTGGGACGCAAAATAGGCTGTAGTAGTAGTATTTTGTAAATATCTTTGTAATAAAACGAGAGTTGATAGCATCATAGTTTATTGTGATAATGTTAAATAAAATTAATACACATTCGATGTTTTATTTCTGTTATTATAATTTTTGATTTGTGGAAATTTTTCCATATTTTTAAGTAAGTAAATAGTAACACTTTATTGTAGAAAAACACAACACAGAAAAGAGACAAATCTACAAACCTTTGAGTAGCGGAGAGGGAACATGCGCGTGAGTAGACAAATGAATTCGTACAGTAAAATAAAGGAGAAAAAGAAATGCATAATTATTGTAGGATTCTTCCCTTACAAATTTAAATTTATGAAAGTTCAGAAATCCCACTAAAATTATTAACGTGATAAAGATATCTCCCATATGTTAGACGTATCAACCCGTGATACTAAAGTTATAAGGAAATGCGATGTGACCCTTCCACACCTCGTCGAAAAGGACGAAAATGTTCCCGTCCTGAGGGAATTACTAGACAAAACGAAGCTTTACCGTAAGTATTCAAACTTGGATCAATGTAATGCCATTGCCATGTCCCCTGATCGGCGAGAGCTGATTAACGTATTGTGGGAGAATGAATATATTGGATTAACTTTGACGACCCCCGCCATGTTGTGAATATTGAAATGCGGGTTAGCCCTTGTACTGTAGTTCCTGCCGTGATTAGGCAACCTGACTAACAATAATAATTATTATAATTACAATACAATACACATACTTACCTACGTTATATTGAAAACCAAAAAACAGTTAAATAGGTAAATACAAAGAACAAAGAAGGGTGACAACAGGCGGTCTTATCGCTAAAGAGCGGTCTCTTCCAGACAACCTTTGGGTAGCGGAATGAGCAAAAAAAAGTATAAGAAGTAGGCAGGTGGTGCACATTAGAAATACATGCAATAATTGGGTAGTTTCCAAAAACAAATATCGAATAACTGTGTCCTGACAGGTGCAAACTAGATACAATGTAAAAATAATGAGTACGGCCCAGTATGTGGTTGATGGTGTGAGCGATACCCGTATCCCATACAATTTTTTTTACCAACTCGAAAAAAATTAAACATCTAAAAAACATGCTTAGAATCGATAGCTGATTCTGTGGCATTCGTCTGCTGTCACAACGTTTTGTTTCACCTGTATATGTAGGTACTTATTGTATTGGTTGTAGGTATTTTTCAAGTGGCGTTTCAACACGTCATGGCCTGCAAAGAAAACCTTTATTACCAATGATATCAAAGGTACGACATAATAATAACAACTAATAAATAACTAAGAAATTGACAGCTAATTGCAATTAAAATACAGGCTATCCAATAACTTGGAAGTCTTGGAATTGACCAAAATCAAACAAATCTAATTGCTTTTAATAAAATGTTTACAGAGTAAACGTGATCTCTCAGACAAACTCCGTAAACAAACAAACTAAAATAAACTTATTTTGATGTTGACCTTCGTGCTCATTACTGTAGAGCTACAAAAAGAAGATAATTGTGTCACTTCAAAACTAAATTCACATTTGATTTACGCTATTTTAGAATCTAAATTACATTATCCCAAATGTCATAATTACGTGACAAATGAGCACGAAATTTAAGAGCTTGAGATGAAATGTCATATTAAATAGACCTGATAATTTCTACGAGTTAATAATCGTGAGAAAGCCCGCATCTAACGATTATAGGTTACATAATTAAGGCGTGCGGCATTCATCTCTTTCGAATACAGAGTGATTGAGGGGGATAGAGACGTTACTTTACTAGAAATATTGTCCGATGTGTATTGCAATTGCATCGCGCAGTCGTGGTGGCCTAGTGGTTCGACCTACCGCCTCTCATTCAGAGGGTCGGGGGTTCGATTCCGACTCGCACCTCGAAGTTTACTTATGTGCGAAATTCAATTTGAATTTCATCATTTCAGCCGATAGACGTCCACTGCTGCCTCCCCCACTCAGACCGGTCCTGTGCCACTCGCGACCAATTTGAATTTACCACTGAGCTTTTCGGTGAAGGAAAACATCGTGAGGAAACCGGCACGCATCTGCGAAGTAATAAAAAAAAAATCATGTGTGTGAAGTCCCCAATCCGCACTGGGGGCGCGTGGGGACTATAGACTAGAATCTCTCGTGATGAGAGAAGGCCTGTGCCCGGCAGTGGGACGCAAATAGACTGTAGTAGTAGTAGTAGTGCATTGCACAGAGCGTCTTTAATAGTTGTTTGCGCCGGATTCCTATATGCACAAAACGCCTCATTTTGGCTACGGATGGCTAAATTTTAACAAATTCTCTATGTCGCAAATGCCTAGTTTCTTACCAGACCAGACCCTATTTTTTTTAATTGATTCACCGTTGTGTGTAAGTTTTCTGACGATGTTTTGTCAGAAGAGCTAACCAAGACCAACCTTGAGAATTTAGCTACAAGGATGTTCTATTTTACACGAAGTAACTAAAATAATGACTTCCAAACTAATACACAAAAATGCAGACGACATTCAATCCTCGATCAACACAATTATCCACTATTTCACTTGGCAGCTACGGAACAGTAAAGTAAACATTCCCGATCGTCGATATTATTGCAGTTAACACTTTCAGTACCGCTTGCCCGTTGTTCGGGTTGGTTTAGTATGGAATATGGAGTCGTAGGCTCTGAAAGTAAAGTAAACACGCACTGGGATATAGGGGCGGGAAGGATGGGTCCCGCCAGTATGACGCCTGCCTGCGTGGTTGTCGGGATAACTCCGCGATTCTATGGTGCCCTGGTACTAGAGGTCGCGGTACACGTGTGTGGTTGACTGATAAAGGCGGTAAATGTGTGAAAATTTATAGTGATGCTTTATATTGCAAGTTGACGCAGCGCTTTGGATTAAATGGGGATTCAGTTTAGTTTAGATAAAGTGCACACTCCACAACTTTCTTGTCTAGCCAAAAAAAGTATAATACGCAGCTCATCATTTGTCTATTCTAATTTTGATGCTCTTAGATTCCGTGACTTTGAATTTGCCGTACCTACCTTTTAAATCGCTGCAACCGCAATAGATGACAACAATATTTATTCAAACCAAAAGTTGTATCCTAAAGACCACCAAAAGTTGTACGTTCATTATTTAACACCCAATTTCCATATTCAGCACCGAATTCATAAAAAAGACAAAAGCTATGGAAAATAAAACTACTTACCCACGTTACGTAAACCCCTCTCACAACCCTCTAGCTCAGCTTAAAATGAAAATGAAATACAATCTTAACGATTCCTATAATAGTGGCGTTACTGTCGCACACTTCCAACAACTTGGTATGAAAAGCTTGTAGTTCCAGTTTTGACCACCCGCATGTTTAAGTTTGTGCATCTGCACACATCGAAGCATGTTGCAAGCCCCTCGCGCCTGCTTGTCGCCGCCTTTATTGGATGGGTGGTTTTGCTCCTGATGTTTATGCGCTCCTAGTACACGTGTGTGGTGAAAACTATTCGAGGAACGTGTTAGTTTGGGGAAACTATCACATGAGTTTGGGGTAACTTACAATATATTCGAGTTATAAATGTTTATATATATACATACTCAGCTTATTATAATAACCTAATTAAAATTTCTAATTTAGGAAGTTTAAAAAAGCCACTATGATTTTTGAAAATGGCGATGTGGAACCGATGAGAAAATGACGAATTATCATTTGACTGCAAATTATGAAATACAGTCGATGAACTGAGTATCTATCTGATAACTCTAAACATCACAAAACAAAATTTCATATACTCTCTGTCACTCTTTAACCTCACTTTTCAAAACCACTATCAGAATTCAACAGCCTATGGATCCCGAAAGTAATTTGTATTAATAACCTAATCTGTAGTTTCATTCAACCCTTGGAGCGCGCGGCGTCCCAGTCGGCTCCCGGCCGCAGACGGGACGTTACCTATGGTTCCTACCGCCCTGGTACTTTTGGACAGTGTGTGAGTGTTTTTGGTGATTTTCCAAAGAAAATTGTGCTACGACAGTGTAAAAAACAGGTTTTAAATTTTTTGTTAATATTAAAATATCGCGTCTCGGAAAATTGTTCAATTTTTCATTCACTTTCAAAGTTTCAGTCACACAACACACAACAAAACAATGACGATGGGTTTCTGAATTTACGAAAAAAAATCTCATTTCAATATTGCTGTTCAAACGTGAGAAGAAAAACGTTTTTGGTTTAGGTTAGTGTCCTGTTGACATCGCTTAATTTACCTAATTGAGATTTCATTAAACCCAAGTTTTTTTGGGAATAAAAGTAGCTCTCCCTCTCCGGAACTCGAATTATGGCAATATCAAATTTCATCTAAAGCGTAAGGTGTAATCGGATCGGTTGTCTTGTGTAATCGGTAAGCGTGAATAAGTACCAGATAGACAGACAGTTATTTTCGCATTTACTTAAGTATAATATTAGAATGGAAGGATAGACGAGTATTTACCTAAAGGACTTTGATTTATTAGAAAACTGCAAGATGCACTAAATTTTTTTTTCCTTTTACTTTTCACTTCTCACGCAACCCTTTTACGGGCTTCTCTTTATATACCATCCCAATTTATGCTTTACATTTTGTTGGTGACCGACCTCTTCTTTACTTTGTATTTTTATACCTTTTTTTTGACTTGTTTTTGATTGATTTATAGTTTTAGTAGTTGCCTTAGTTACGTGCATAAGCGAGGTCCTGTTAATATTATTACATTTTAATTCTCTAATACTTGTCTTCATTTTACCATTAAAACATTATAATCATACAGTCCACTCCGCTCCGCTACATTTTTGGTCCATTCTCACCGTAAGTAGAACCATTTCCTTGTATATTTTTCATCTTGTCACTTCGTGTCAAAAATTTTCACACCTACGTTTCATCGATTTTCACTTCGTTTTCAAACCATTTTCGCCTCATTTTCAATACATTTTCGCTTAGTGTGGCTTAGTTTTTTAAAACATAGGTTAGTAGATAGTTATTAGTTTCATTTCGATACCATGGAGACACGTAGTAAGAGCAAATCGCTGGCGGACCTCACAGCTTCGAGAGCCGAGCGCACGCCGCGCGTTCGCGTAGAACGCTCACCGATCGGCGTCCGGCCGGCTCCGCCCGTGGCAACGGCTATTGTTTCGGAATTGCCAGCTAGCTCGGTCACACATCCAGAGCGCACATGTATTAGTGCGGCACAACCGAGCCCAACTAAGCACTCTAGTGACCGATCTAGCATGAAAAAAGAAGGCAATCCCAAAACATTAGCTCACGAAACACTTAGTGCTTGCAGCGAGCAGTCCGCGAGCCACCGCTCGCACTCTTCCCGTTCGTCTGCAACGGTTCGCGCGCAGAAGTTAGCCGTCGAAGCAGACGCTCTGCGGCACCGCCTCGAACGTGAGCGCGAGCTTGCGCGCCAGCAAGCTGACCGCGAGCGCGAGCTTGCGCGCCAGCAAGCTGACCGCGAGCGCGAGCTTGCGCGCCAGCAAGCTGCACGCGACCGTGAGCTTGCTCGACTTGAACTCGAAGCGGAACAGACGGAGCTGCAAGCCAAACTCGCGGCTCTGGATGCACAAGATAAGTCTAGTTGTTCTCATTCAAGACGTACTGCAACGTGGGTCTCTGAACAAAACGCTAACATACGTAGTTTGATTCATAGAAGCATGCCTGACGAGGTAGCGGCTGTCACCTTGGGCAACGATCAAGGACATCCTTTGCAGCCAGCTAGCCACGTCAACACGGCACCACTTCACGAACCATTTGTCAACAAAGCGTTCAACGAGAAACCTATACGCGCTCTTAACAGTGAAAAAGTCATGACATCGCAACAACAACCGACTCTCAGCACCCATCAACCAGACCCTTTATCGCAGCTCGCACACGCCATCACTGCTTTATCTGACCGACCAAAAAAGCCTGAACTAGTTATTTTTTCAGGCGACATTGGTCAATGGATGGCATTTAAAACCAATTACGACCGAACTCAATCTAGTTTCTCCCCAGCAGAGAATTTATCGCGGTTGAGCAACACGATCCGTGGACAAGCGTACGAGTCCGTAGCGTCGCTCCTCTGGACAAGCCGCGACCCGCAGGACGTCGTGGACGCCTTGGAGCAGACTTACGCCCGCCCGGAGATCCTGGTCGGCCGCGAGGTCGCTGCGCTGCGTGCCAATAATAAGATAAGTTCTGCCGAAGATTTAAATTTGATTGCAAACAAATTGCGTAATTTTATTGCGACAATTAAAATGCTCAAGCAAAGTGAGTACTTATATTCACCTGAGCTTTTCCGTTGTATCCTGCTTAAGCTTAGCGAACATACAAGAGCTCGATTTACAGATTTCGCTGCTGCGTATGTGCCTGGTGAACATAATCTCGCAAAACTAGAGCTCTTATCGCGTTTTCTTTTAACCGAGGCGGATAAACAGCTAAAATATAATTTTACTTTCGACGGAACTGTAAAACCGCAAACTTTTACACATTCAGCAAAGCCTTTTGTTAAAAGAGAGACGGTTCACGCCACGGTCTCTACCATCAAACCTCCTGAATGCACATACTGCAAACAAGGACTACATACCATAAAGGCTTGCAAGGTTTTTCTGTCTTTGGCTGTAGACGACAGATGGCGCTGGGTCCGCGAATCCAAAATTTGCTACCGCTGTCTTAAAGCTAATCCGCATACGTGGAATAACTGCAAGGCCAAACACTGTGGGGTAAACGGATGCACTAGACGTCATAATTCCCTCTTGCACGGCATGGCCACAGCCACCGACAGCAACAATGCTTCATCTTCATCATCCAGCTCCAGCGCTCAGTGCAACAACACGCAAATACCTTCTGCCAGCACAACGACAACCGCTAACATTGACGAGACCGAGTCACATATTAAGGTCGCGAATACCTCTGATTCTTTAATCAACATGACAGGGTCATCGCAGCCGACTCCTCGCCCCCGCGGCTTGTTGAAGACGCTTCCGATCGTGCTCGAGGGCCCCAGCGGCGAGTTCGAGACCGTGGCGCTGCTCGACGAGGGCAGCACGGCCACGCTGATCGACGGCGACGTGGCGGAGCACATCGGCATTAAACCGGACCGTAAGGAGCGTCTTCGCATTGAAGGTGTTGGAGGTATGACGAAATTAGTCGACGTAAGTTACGTCAACTTTTACGTCAGAGGACGTAACCTACCGGATCGGTACCTCGTCGAGCACGCGCGAGCAATTAAGCCTTTAGGACTCCGCGTGAATAATCCAGAACCCATTAACTTTTCGGCTTTTACGCATTTAAACGACTTAGCGGACGAACTGTCACATTCTCACGGTACGCCAACCGTACTTATTGGCGCTCCTGATTGGCATTTATTATTAAGCCGCGAAATGAGGAGCGGGAAAAAGAATGAACCTGTGGCGTCGAGGACTTTATTAGGCTGGGTTTTGCATGGCGCCATGTCAGTTTCATCAAAACCGGTTGACTTCGTTAACCACGTTCACGACGATCTAGACGCGCTTATTAAACGTCAGTACGACATTGATTCTTTGGGAGTAATGAAGAGCACTCCGCGTCGCTCTAATGACGATCAAAGAGCCATAGACATTGTCGAATCTTCAGCACGCCAACTAGATGACGGTCATTATGAAGTTGCTTTACCGTGGAAAAAGGACATACCGAAGCTCATACCGGACAGCTATCCGCAGGCACTTTCGCGTTTTAAAGCTCTTCAACGTCAGATGTCCAAAGACGCAGCTTTTGCTGCCGCCTACCAACAGTTTATGGACAACATCATCAGCAAGGGCTACGCGGAAGAGTGTGATCCCGAAACTTACTATAAACGGCTCCCACCTAATGAGTCTTGTGTCAACGCAGACGGCAGTATCCGTTGGTACCTACCGACCTTTGGTGTCTTTCACCCACAGAAAAAGAAAATAAGAGTGGTTCATGACGCTGCCGCAGTCACAAAAAATGTGAGTCTCAACTCGTTACTTTTACAAGGTCCTGACCTGCTTTGCTCCCTTCTGGACATCCTGTTTCGTTTTCGAGAAGGTGCAGTGGCCCTGAACGCGGATATTAAAGAAATGTTCCCACAAGTTAAAATTGCCGTGAAAGACAGAGACGCTCAGCGCTTCCTCTGGCGTAACAAAGATGGCGCACTCATGGAGTATCGCATGGCGTCCATGATTTTCGGTGCGGTGTCCAGTCCTTTCATCGCGCTCTACATAAAGGACAAGAACGCGAAAAAGGTGGAAACCAGCTACCCCGCAGCTTCTCGCGCTATCCTCGAAGACCATTACATGGATGACTATCTGGGAAGCTTTGCTGACGCCACAGAAGCTGCACAGCTAGCTGCCGACGTAGCCACAGTGCACAAAACTTGTGGCTTCGAAATGCGAGCGTGGACGACCAACAATCCAGCTGCGCTTTCCCTTGTACCTAAAGAGTTATGGAGTGATGCCAGCTCAGACGTTTACCTACCACCTAACAATGAAGTAGGCGTCCTGGGCGTCAAGTGGAACCCGTATCATGATTTGCTAAGTTTTCGTGCCAACCTCTGTGCTCCAACTGGCGCTTTGACTAAACGCAACTTACTGTCCAGTGTCATGAAAGTTTACGACCCGCTCGGCCTCCTGATGCCTATTATAATCTGGGGACGCATAATTATCCAGAAAGTGTGGCGAGAAGGCATCGATTGGGACATACCGGTACCCGAAAGATTCGTCATCGAATGCAACGACTGGTTCGAGCAGCTGCAAGGATCTGCTGACATCCGAATCCCACGATGGTATATGAGCAGATCAGACCCAACAGATATACAGCTGCATGTATTCTGTGATGGTGGAGAACAGGCTTACGCATGTGTGGCCTACTGGCGCTTCACTTACGAAGACGGGTCAGTATCCACGACACTTATAGGGAGCAGAGCACGTGTTGCTCCTTTGAAACCACTCTCCGTACCACGTCTTGAATTACAGGCAGCGCTTATTGCATCACGGTTTGCCCAAACTATTTTACATGCCCATCGTGCGTTTTCACCCTCCGCAGTCACTTTTTGGACGGACTCCACCACGGTCCTAAAGTGGATTCGGAGTGACGCACGAACCTTCAAAGCTTTCGTTGCACATAGACTTGGAGAGATACTAGAAACTACAAGTCCATCTAATTGGCGGTGGATTCCCACCTCTATGAACGTTGCTGACGATGCAACAAAACCTAAAAAACTAAATTTAACGCCGTCGCACAGGTGGTTTTCTGGTCCTTCTTTTCTCATAGATCCATCTTGCACCTGGCCAATTGAGCAGGCCATAGACGTAGAGGAGACTTCACCAGACTCCGAGTTAAAGTTGGAACTTGTGGGGTTGCTCCTCGACGTCGTCGCGAATGACCCTCCGGTACCAAACCCGACGCGTTTTAGTTCTTGGTTACGCTTGATTCGCACTACCGCTCGCGTCCTCCAGGCCGCACGGCTCTTTCGGTCAAAACTATCTCGGCAAATACATCCAAATTCCAAATTGTATATAGATGGCGCCACATCTCCCTTTCGACTAAGCGCCTTCGACATTACACAAGCCGAGAAGATGCTACTTCAGCGAGCCCAGATGGACAGTTTCCCGGAAGAAATCAAAAGCGCACAAGCCGCACAACCCGTAGCCAAGAGCAGTCGACTTGCCAAATTCGCACTAGTTTTAGACAACGACAACCTGCTCCGATTGGACTCCAGAATAAAGTCTGCCCCAGGAATCAGCAACTACACAAAATCACCCATTGTCCTAGACGGCCGACATCACATTGTTCGTCTTCTAATCCTTCATGAACACGCACAAGCATCGCATCATTTTAATGAACTTGTGCTCAACGAACTGAGTCAAAGATACCACATTTTAAGAGCACGGGACACTATACGCAGTGTTGCAAATACATGTCCAAAGTGTCGGAGATACAAGGGTGATCTTATTGTGCCCAAGACCGGCGACTTACCGTCAGAAAGACTAGATCACCACAAGAGACCTTTCACCCACGTCGGCCTCGACTATTTCGGCCACGTCACGGTAACCGTGCATCGTCGACGCGAGAAGCGTTACGTAGCTCTCTATACGTGCTTGGTGTCAAGAGCCATACACCTCGAAGTCGTCACTTCATTAACTTCAGACGCAGCCATTATGAGCCTCAGACGTTTTATCGCCCGCCGAGGGTCGCCGACCACGATATTTTCGGACAATGGCACAAATTTTGTCGGAGCCTCCCGAGAATTACGAGCGCTTCATGATGAGTCGGTGGAGGACTTCGCCACCAATCACAAGATCAACTGGCGCTTTATCCCAGCGGTCAGCCCGTTCATGGGCGGGGCGTGGGAGAGATTGGTGCGCACCACAAAGTCTGCCCTCAGATCCTGCCTCATTGACAAAGCCCTGAAAGAAGACGTCCTAACAACCTTTTTGCACGAGGCCGAAGCAATCATCAACTCGAGGCCACTCACGTACGTCTCATCTTCGTCCGACTGTCCCGAAGCAATAACGCCGTTCCACTTTATTCTCGGCACCTCGTCGACAGCACCATGGACATGTACGCTAACTGATGCGGACCTAGTGCGAAGGTGCGATTGGCGCAGAGTCCTACGCCTTGCGGACCATTTCTGGGCACGATGGCTACGTGAATATTTACCCACACTACGACCCAGAGGACCAGCCAGAGACGCTCCGACGCTAGGAGAGGGTGATGTGGTACTCATCGCCGATCCTTCCCTTCCTCGTGGTCTTTGGCCTCTAGGGAGGGTAGTTAAGGCCTACCCCGGCCAAGACGGAGCGGTCCGCGTAGTAGATGTCCGCACGAGGGGTGGCACTCTACGCCGACCGGCCCGGAAACTAATTTTACTCGAAGCAGAGTCTCGGTCGGTCACCACCGATCAGTAGTGTTCCACTGGGGGTCGGGTATGTTGGTGACCGACCTCTTCTTTACTTTGTATTTTTATACCTTTTTTTTGACTTGTTTTTGATTGATTTATAGTTTTAGTAGTTGCCTTAGTTACGTGCATAAGCGAGGTCCTGTTAATATTATTACATTTTAATTCTCTAATACTTGTCTTCATTTTACCATTAAAACATTATAATCATACAGTCCACTCCGCTCCGCTACACATTTTTTAAATCAGGTCAGTTAGTTTTTCTAAAGCCCTGTCAAGTGTGTGCACATCCATCCATGCATAAAAACTTCTTGTGTGTGAGGCCTGCACAGATTACAATATCTATTTATACTCATACTCATACTCATATTCATTTATTCATAAAACCGATTTATATGTCATAGTAAAAATAAAAATGATAAAAATACATCATACACAGTATATCTAGTCACAAAGTGAGCAATTCACAATAAATCCATTATACCATTAAACCATTATACCTACACAGGTTCTGTTTTCTTTACAACTACTTATCAGGGTTCTAAAATTAATTTAAAAAAAGATCAATGAAAAAAAAGAAACGTCATTCATCATTAAATTAAACGTTAGTGGTTGCTATAAAAGTAGGTTGTCTGAAAATCCAACTAGAATTTACATGAAGTGATACATAGCGTCGACCAAGGAGCACTGAAACACACTCTTTTTTAACCCGAGTTTTCTCAAATATGATACCTGCTTAGCTAGATCGATTTATCAAAGCTGTTTTTGATAACGCTTGAAAATAAAGATTTAAAAAAAAGGATACAAGATTAGCGAACATTGAAATTGCAACTGCAACATATCCTGATCAAAGTCTACGTTCATATTAAACAGCAAACTCCTACTCTAGATGGTCTTAGGAATATTAACAAGCAGCCTAGCCTCTGAAATACCGACAGTGGCAACACAGGGAGCTAATTCGTTTAACACCCAAACATCTGTCCTTTCGGCCACTTGTGGGCAAATGGCCGCTAATGGGCTTAATTACCGTTGCACACCACAATCCACGTTCACATTTAAATGCCACAAATATCCTCTTAATAAGACAATGTGAGGCAATAATATACCTTTTTTTTCGCCATTGTGTCCCAAGCTCATTAGAGCAAAAAACATTTTTAATACAGTTGCTCAAAAAGTAAACATTTCGATACCTGTTTAACGTGCCAGAAGTTTGTCATTTCCGAAAGAGCACTTTTTGTTTTTTGACAGCTAGTCAACGTGTGAGTTGTTTTTTACGAACTAGTGCGTAAAGTTTTTTGAGCTTCATCCAGTTCATTTGTGTCTGTATTCTTTTTTTCGCATGTATTAAAAAATGTCGTTTGATACACGTGCGAAATTGTCATTTTAGTAAAATGACAAAATTTTCGCCCTTGCATCATAATTTACTATTATATTTATTATTACAATCCCAGGTACCAGGATCGTCTTCCATACGAGTATTCTTTATTCAAACGACTGAAAGATCATCGAAAGTTTAAAAGCACGGCAAAGCGTGGTTTTAAGTGACAGTACTTTGCTGCAAAACTTTACCGTTCGTCCATTTCTCCGTCTCAATTCAAATTACTTCCAATCGAATTCAATAAGATTTAATTGGAATCAAAATCACGACCAATTCGAATCCATTTTACTTGATCTAATTTTGTGTGGAACTTCGATTGCGTTCGTTCTTTTTCTGATTCATCCATATTCGAATTCATAGTTAATCTTACGTGAAATTATTATAATCCAATTTGAACGGCTGTCGTACTTGTCTAGTCAAAGCTAAGACAATTATTATTTTCGATACAGATAAAGTTGTTAGGCATGAGTAATTTGTCTCAGCACATTAAATCAATTGCGCACAAAACTATTGGAATATCTAAGTAGATCACATCCTTTACTAGTATTGCTATCTCTTCGGTGCGTATAACGCGCACATATTTTGTTTACTAGAGCTGTCGTTTAATTTAATTACATTATTATCTAGTACAACTATCTGTGTATAAATATTGATGATTTTTAAATGGCTTTTTTATACCAATAAGAGTGACAAAAAAACCCTCCTAACCTATGTTGTAACCAATTGGAAACAACTGCGAAGAAAGCTCATTCAACATTGGCTATACGCATTACCATTGCTAGTAAAGAATCGCGTAACGAGAGAACTGAAAAAGACGTTTAGAAAACGATAGATTATCCTAGTCCCTTTAAATATAAATTTTCTCATGGGTATGGTACCCACTGACAAATATTTTGCAATCAAATCAGAGTACATATTAAAAGTATTATTAGTGAAGCCAGAAAAAACGATGTTCGATTAGGTATATTTAGTTATGTCGTAAAGAGGTTTAAAATCATAAACCACTTGTCTTTCCACATTTGAATTGCAATAAGCCCTATTATAAGATAGATAGGTACTAGCTTCTGCCCGCGACTTCACCCACGTGAAATTGGTTATCCTGCTCCCGCAGGAACTACCAATGTGTTATTCCGGGATATAAAGTAGCTTATGTCCCCGGGATTACAACTATCTCCATTCCAAAATTCATTTAAATCAGTCCAGCGGTTTAAGCGTGAAGAGGTTATAGACAGACATACAGATACAGTTACTTTGGCTTTAAGTTGGTGATAAGTTATTTGTTTTTTGTTTAGCAAAAATTTATATTTAAATAGACTGGGATAGTTCCAGTCAATTGCATGTGACAGCTACGGACGGAAGAGCGTTGTTTGGGCCCCCCATCATATAGTTATTGTAACTGCTCACTGACAAAACATACGGACCTTTGTCGCTCTAGGGATTGATTGATAACCTGTTGTTGATATAAAGGGCCTGTTTAGTTGTAACATCGAAACAGTAGCAAACGTTTTATAACTCAACGATGTTGATATTCTCAAATCGCCACTTACAGAAATGAAATAAAAAAGACATTTTTGTAAGGTGTATTTTAAAAGAGCACATTTTCTCCAATCTTGAGAATTATTAGAGATCTTTATTGTCAAATGAATCCATCGACTTTCCGCTTCAGTAATTCACCCTCACCCAACATCTCTCTCGTAATTTCCTTGAAACGAAATATCCCTTATCTGGAGAAGTTTAACTGAAGTACTTAGAAAAGGGCTAAGTAATTTGCTCTGTTCCGTAGCTAACGTAACTTTGGGAGAAAATGATAGGGAAAGTTGAAAAGCAAATACATAAAACTGAAAAAAAAACAAGCTAAGAATACCGACTGTAGTAAAAGAAAGTCAATTTACGAAGTACAACAGACAGATGAGATGCGTGAATTATCATTCATCAGCGGAAACTCATACTTACTATATTTAACACTCGTTGTAATGTGCTCGAGTCCCTGCATCACGACAATGACCCTTAGAACGTCTGGACAGTCTATTCAGACCCATATCATTGGATCCGCACTTACAGGGTCATCAGACTGTCCAGAAATTGGAAGTCGCTTATCAACACCAGGATATCTTGTATATAGTTATGAGCATTTCGGTGTTAATACTTCTAGACATAGCAAAAAGGTCTGTCGCTGATTTGTATTAAAAGCAGCAAGAGTCGATAATGGGTAACTGTAATGTAAAAAAAACAAAATCCAATGTGTGGATTTAAGACGATTAACATGATAAATTAATAATTACTTTTTAGGCTATGCTTGCCTTGCAAAATCCTTCAAAGTTTCGGGTAAATTTTGTGAGTGCCTTTAAAGTATCTGTTGATATCAAGTAGGGTACGTAATTACGCTACTCGGTAGTTATAGTTGTAGTACTTGAAAGTTGTAAGAGGTTTTTAGTTCAGATTTTATGTTATGACTAGCTTCTGCCCGCGACTTCGTCCGCGTGGAATTTGTTAATAGCCTTCCCGCGAGAACATTTTCTCGGGATAAAAAGTCTATATGTTGACCAGTGTTATAAACTACCCCCATACCAAATTTTGTTTCAATCCGTCCAGTAGTTTTCGAGCTAAATCCGGACATACATACATACATACATACAGTATTTTTTTCTAAAAATCGTTATTTTGTGTTCAGTATCGTTCATATAGTCCCTTTGATAGTTTCTTTTAATTTTCAATTATCAGCCGCGACTTCTTCTACAGAATTATTATTTATTATATGTATAGATTTTTCATTTTTTTTCTCTGATTTTTAATCTTTTATGAATAAATAGTTTAGTGCCAAAATTCATTATTTAGGTAATAGCAGACTGGTTTAAAGAATGTTTTAGTGAACTCATCAATCATTTCCTTTTTACTGGACAATAGGCAGGTAATCTAAAAGTAGGTAATCTGCATAACATGTTTCTTGAAAGTGTTTGTAATCTAGGATTATAATTTAATTTTTCCCATTCCCGTGGGAATATCGGGAAATCCTTTCTTAGTGCTCCCCTACGCTCCCCAAGGAAACTGCATGCCAAACTTCAGCTCTCTACGGTGATCCCCGCGACCTAAACATTAAAATGTAAAAATACCATTTTTTCCCGTTCCCGTGGGAATTTCGGGAAGTCCTTTCTTAGTGCTCCCCTACGCTCCACAAGGAACCAGCATGCCAAATTTCAGATCCGTACGATGTTTCCCGCGACTTCGTACGCGCCTAAAAATTTAAATGTATAAATCCCTTTTTTCCCATTCCCGTGAGAATTTCGGGAAATCCTTTCTTAGTGCTCCCCTACGCTCCCCAAGGAACCTGTATGCCAAATTTCAGCTCTCTACGTCCAGTATTTTCTGCGTTGATATGTCAGTTAGTCAGTCAGTTCCTTTTTTTATATATTTAGATAGATAGATAGCAGTTTCCCGCGACTTCGTACGCGCCTAAACATTAAAATGTAAAAATCCCATTTTTCCCGTTCCCGTGGGAATATCGCGAAATCCTTTCATAGTGCTCCCCTACGTTCCCCAAGGAACCAGCATGCCAAATTTCATCTCTCTACGATGATCCCCGCGACTTCGTACGCGCCTAAACATTAAAATGTAAAAATCCCTTTTTTTCCCGTTCCCGTGGGTATTTCAGGAAATCCTTTCTTAGTGCTCCCCTACGCTCCCCAAGGAACCTGCATGCCAAATTTCAGCTCTCTACGACCAGTAGTTTCGGCTCTGCGTTGATATGTCAGTCAGTCAGTCAGTCAGTCAGTTTCTTCTTTTATATATTTAGATAGATAGATAGCTGTTTCCCGCGACTTCGTACGCGCCTAAACATTAAAATGTAAAAATACCATTTTTCCCGTTCCCGTGGGAATATCGGGAAATCCTTTCTTAGTGCTCCCTTACGCTCCCCAAGGAACCTGCATGCCAAATTTCATCTCTCTACGATGATCCCCGCGACTGCGGACGCGCCTTAAAATGTAATAAACCAATTTTTTCTCGTTCCCGTAGGAATTTCGGGAAGTCCCTTCTTAGTGCTCTCCTACGCTCCCCAAGGAACCTGCATGCCAAATTTCAGCTCTCTACGATGATCCCCGCGACTACGTACGCGCCTTAAAATGTAAAAAAAACATATTTCCCGTTCCCGTGGGAATTTCGGGAAGTCCTTCCTTAGTGCTCCCCTACGCTCCCCAAGGAACCTGCATGCCAAATTTCAGATCTCTACGATGTTTCCCGCGACTTCGTACGCGCCTAAACATTAAAATGTAAAAATCCCATTTTCCCGTTCCCGTGGGAATATCGGAAAATCCTTTCATAGTGCTCCCCTGCGCTCCCCAAAGAACCTGCATGCCAAATTTCATCTCTCTACGATGATCCCCGCGACTACGTACGCGCCTTAAAATGTAATAAGCCCATTTTTTCCCGTTCCCGTAGGAATTTCGGGAAGTCCTTTCTTAGTGCTCCCCTACGCTCCCAAAGGAACCTGCATGCCAAATTTCAGCTCTCTACGATGATCCCCGCGACATCGTACGCGCCTTAAAATGTAAAAAAAACATTTTTTCCCGTTCCCGTGGGAATTTCGGGAAGTCCTTCCTTAGTGCTCCCCTACGCTCCCCAAGGAACCTGCATGCCAAATTTCAGATCTCTACGATGTTTCCCGCGACTTCGTACGCGCCTAAACATTAAAATTTAAAAATCCCTTTTTTCCCGTTCCCGTGGGAATTTTGCAAAATCCTTTCTTAGCGGATGCCTACGTCATAACATCTACCTGCATGCCAAATTTCAGCCCGATCCGTCCAGTGGTTTGGGCTGTGCGTTGATAGATCACTATATCAGTCAGTCAGTCAGTCAGTCAGTCAGTCACCTTTGAGTTTTATATATTTAGATGCATGCAACTTTCTTTTATTTTACCATCTCGCTTTAACGGATTATGACAGGTTGATTTTCATCATTGATTCAATTCGGTAGCAATGGACTTTGCTTACTGTGCCAAAGTTTGTAGGATCGAAGAACGTAAGGGCGAAATTTTGTGTAGCAATTCATAAATATTTTTACCCGACTGCGCACCGCAAAGGAGGGTTATGTGTTTACCTGTCTATGTATGTATGTATGTATGTATGTATGTATGTATGTATGTTTGTTCCTTTGTGGCACACTAGAGATCAAACGCGTGGGTCGATTTTAATGAATCATACGTCAATCGATTCGTCTGAATTGCGCGAGTGTCACTGAAGATATGAAATTTATCAAAATTCAAAATGGCGGCTACGAGACGCCATATTGTACAAAATAAAAAAATTAAAGTCAACCAACTATGGCATGTGAGGTATCGTTGAATAGGTATTTAAAAATAATTATTAGGTTTCTTTGACCATTTTTCAGACAAAAGAACCGTTTATGATTTATAACGATTCAAAGTTCCTTTACTAACCACGTAAAGTAGGTACCTACCTATCCACCCAGTAGTACATCCGTTCGAATTAGCAACACAGGAAATAATCTAGACCAACGAGTCTTCAAGCAGGTCACGACGACTATAAAATACTTAATAATAATGTTTTTCATAAATCTCAAACTTCAATCAAGTACGTACGCATGTGCAATGTAGTGTACCAGTAGCGTCATCTATCCGTTGACTTGAAGACTTTTAGTTTCGTTATTACATTTAAAGTGTCAATAGTGTGTGTGATACAGTGAAATATAACCTAATTGATTATAGGTACCAATTAGTTACACTAGTCAGTACTCAGCGCTCGTAAATAAATAAAATAGCGACCTAATACTATTATGTAGTACCAGTAGCGCCATCTATCGGTTGACTTGAAGAATTTTAATAGGTTCAGGCTTATGTAGCGTTTTGAGCCGGGTTAGGTCTCTAGAGGGATTAATAATCAGTAATTTAGATCATCGCAAGCTACTTAATAATCCCCACGATAGCAACTCTCTCCATGAAATGACAAGATTGCGGAATTTACGGTCTTTTAATCCCTAACTAAAAATAATAAAATAAAAAAGTTAATTAAAAAAAACAAAAAACCCGACTGCGTAAAAACTAAAAAGAAAATAACAAGACTACTTAGTTCAGTAGTAGCTAGGATTATGTTAAGTAATTGATTGCTATTGAGGAATCTAAAGATGCCTACAGTCGGGACCCATTTAAAATCTAGGTTAAAATGTTACAAATAATGGGTCCCGATAGTAGGCATCTTTAGATTCCTCAATAGCAATCAATTACTTAACATAATCCTAGCTACTACTGAACTAAGTAGTCTTGTTATTTTCTTTTTAGTTTTTACGCAGTCGGGTTTTTATCATTGTTACCGTCAACCCTACGTGTCAGCTTTCGTCAATCCAGAAAGAGGTCGTCGCCTCGATTGATAGCGTCAATCGGCGCATCCTGCGCGGGAGCATGCGAAACGAGGGGCGCACGCACACCACCACATGTTTTATCTAGTTCGGAATGCCCCTGTCAAATTTAATGAATAGATTTAGATCTAATAGAGAGGATGTTCTTTTAAAACAATGATACTTATTTATAGATTCTATTGTTCACCTGAAAAATATTAAAAGAAGAATTTCAGCCGGAGCTTAGTTCGCTTCGTTTTTTTTTACTGCAGATTTTCCTCCGTCATTATTAACTGGTTCGATTGTATTACGAGTAACTGTTAGCAATTCCATTATACTACTACTGCTACTACTACTACTGCCTATTTGCGTCCCACTGCTGGGCACAGGCCTCCTGTCACCACGAGAAGGTGCCACTATATTAACACGTTAAATGAGTAAGCCTAGCATTACACCACTTTTACTACTTTCATTAAAAATAATAATTCAAGCAATTTCGTTAGGCGTTTTGTCAAATCATTCTCTTGACTATCTTCCTTGATTGTCAGAAAATTGTGAAGATGCCATATGAATGCTGGGGTCAAGTAACTATGTAGTTGGACTGGGGTGACTTAATTGGCCAGGGCAGCGACAATAACTCAGTTTTATTGTAGGGGATCCTTTATTATTCGAGAGAGTTCAATATTAACGTCACTTGGCCCTTCCTTATTGGTTAAATGTTATATGTCGACACTTTAACGAGAACTTTCTCGGGAGTTATTGATTTTGGTACTTAAATGATTTCTGGGACTTTTGGAAAAATATAAAAAAAAAATACATATGTTTTTGTTTTTGTTGAAGAAATGAATGAAGACGACATAACCATGGAAAGCGTTATTGTAATCCTTAAACATTATTCTTGCGACAAAGCGTTAGATTTAATTCTTCTACGTGTACTTTTCTTGGTGTACCTATCTTCAAATTGATAAATAAATGAAAAATATAACCAAGAACAAATTATTTAGTTTAAAACATTAGCATGTGCTTACGATGGCATTAGTATTAGATACATCCATGATTGTTTATTGTCTTTTTTTTCTATCTGTTTAAGGTAATGATTTTTTGCACTAACGGATTTTCTTTTTAAGGAGTATAAGTAATTTAAATGTTAAATCGACAATAATAATTAAATCCCTCAAGATCCCCTGGTTTGTTATTGTGAAACTGTTCTATGAGCTCGAGTACTTAAAAGGAAGTGTCCTCAATTTAGTAATTAAAATGGGCGGCGTGCTCGCTCTGTTAAATCCATTCAGTTTAGCATACCGGAATACCAGGCTCTGCGGTATTGTCACTTATATTTACTTAATACTAACGAAATTCAAATACACCACACCCCGAGACCAAAAAAAAGTGTGCTAATCGATATAAATAAAACTGTTACGTCACTGACTGACTGACAGACTACAACGCTAGCTGATACCACTGGTCATAGGAAACTGAAATTTGGCAATAGGGCAATAAGGGTAGGTTCTTTGGAGATTGTAGGGGAGCATTAAGAGAGGATTTCCGGAAATTCTTACGGTAAGGGTAAATAATGGGCTTTTAGCCTTTTACATATTAATGTTTATGCGCTGCGGAGTCGCGGGCAAAAGCTAGTAACTTCATAATGTTCAAAATTTACACAAATTAACCTAGCCCCAAATAAAGAATATACAAAGCCCAACTTCTTCACAGTCAATTTTAGCTGTCGCCAAAAAAATATTCGCGATCCTACTTCTTTGCTTTAGGATACTGATTGTTAATTAAAAATTATCTTATCTCTGAAAGTGAATGAAAAAAGAGAAACAAAATCTAATAAACATAAAGACCAAACTATAAGTGAACATGTTATAGAAACAATGTGATCCAACGATGGATCAGTAGTGATAAACAATGGTAGTGACAATCAAGACAGAGATATGGTGCGTCGTGTGTGTGGTGGTAGCGGTGGTGGCCGAGGTGGCGGCGCTGAATGGACACCACGTCTGCATGGTGCAGCAGAAGTAAGTCTTTTTTCCTCTATCATAAGTACATTACCATCGTACGTTCATGCTAGTTAGTAATTTACTATGAAATGCTTTTAAAAGTGTTCATTAACACTTATTCTTACGAGGTGAAGGCACTGTGTCCTCGTGTCTTGGTAGAAAAATAATGCATTAATATGTCATTATAGTTTTGTTTTGTGTCTTTTACTACCTATATTCCTTTCGGTGATGTGCATACTTCGCAAAATATTTGTATGGGTTGTTTTATTCCTGTTTTTCTATAATAAGTCAGTAACAAGCTCTTCATTTAATTTTCTGACGTGTTTTGTTTAGTGATTGATTGAAACTGTGCATTTTTGAATTCACAGATACAACATCACCAAACGCGTGAAGTACCGCGCCCCCATGTCCGTCCGCACGTACGAGTGGTGTTTCTCCATGCCCCCGCGCTGCTCCAAGTGGAGCACCGAGATGCGGGACCTCACGAGACTTGAGGTTAGTGTCATTTTCATCACCTTTGTCTAAATCATCATTCATTATCATATTTCGTCATTATAACTATTTATATTAGTATAATCATTTCTGGCCTTGGTATTTGATACGATCGGTATCTAGATAACAACTGTTGCTATGAAATACAAAGTCGTTTTACTTGCATATTTTGGAAAGAGATTTCGGATGTGTTGATTCTAATTTCAATCTCATAGAATCTCTAGGAATAATCATATTAATTTTCTTTTGTGTAATCTCAAATTAACTATGTTACTCGTATTAGTATTTAACCTCAAAACGTGCTTTGTTGAATTGTAAACAAATTGTTACTTATTGCTAATCATGCCATGTTAATCATTTCATCATAACAATATAAATATTCTAAGCGCAAATCAGCATCCTTGATCACAAAGTTAGCCTAGATCATTGTGACTGTCATTTGTGATCACGACACGACTTTACCCGTTGTTGTTAAAACTAATTGATTTTAATGTGACATAAAACTTGACCGTAGTTTTGCATAAACTTGTTAAGTACCTATTTTAATTATTAGATCACATTTATAAACCATTTTAATAAATTCTCTACAGTACATTTAATTTTATCACTAAGACTTCCAGTAGCGGTAAAACATAGCAAGGAAACCCCTACAAAAATGTAGATAGCAATATAAAACGAAAATCAATAAAAATAAATGGAACAAAAGAAATTTTAACGAAGATAAGAGTTTTCCCGCAAGCTCGTGAAGAATCCCTATGGAAATTCTCACAATCAGATCCATTGTGTCTTTAATATCTTTGAATATTTCGCCTCGGCTGTTTAGTATAGGGTTTGAATTTACTTTTCAGACGGAGGAGAGAACAGCGGAAGTGGCTGTTTGCTGTCCGGGGTACAAAATGAAGGACGTATCCTGTGTCCCGATCTGTCCTCCGGGGAAGACAGGAAGTGGATGCTCTGAGGGTAGAAAAATGATTGTAGACATAGACATAGACATTTATTTCCCAATATCAAATTACAGCATATTTTACATGTCAAAATAAGAGAATTTCACATTGAGATCGTCAGAAAGAATACAAAATAAAAATATAATGAAAATCAGGAATAAAATATTACCTTGCTTTGAACAATCTAGAGATTCTGTGTATATTTAGATGTTTCTCGCTTCAGTGTAAGATAAAATAATTTGATATTCTTACGTTGCATTTCTTGCTTCAGTAATGAAGCTAAAGGTGGATCAAAGTTGATGGAATTATTTTGTTTATTAGGTACATTTATGTCAAAAAAAGTACATATCGAGGTGTATTGTTGATACTAATTATCATTACGATTGAATTATTCTATAGGTGATTCAATTGTCTTTATTCATTTCATTGGATTTTTTATCATATCATAATACACCTTCCCGACACATGATTGACCCTCTGGCTTAGTATTTATCATGATTATAATTGAAATTCTCTTACTAAATTTAATTTTCATGAACATATTAAAATACAATTCAGATTAAAACTGCTTATACCTATTAGTAATTTTCAATCTTTTAACACACTTCAACTAACACTATTTTCATAACAAAAATTTCTTGCAAACAATTGCAGACTGTCCAAAGGACAAATGGGGTCCCAACTGTGTTCACGATTGCAAGAAGTGCTCGGAACACGGGTCTTGTTCACCTGTGACCGGTAGATGTCGCTGCCAGGACGGATGGCAAGGTGAGAGGTGGGTTCCCACTTTAATAACTACTGTAACCTTATAAGCGTCCATACCCTCATGGATTATAATTTTGTGCCACTTAAAACCTCCTCAATTTTGTGGTATTTTGCATGTAACAAGAGATACCACGGCTAACATTTTAACAAGATTTGCAGCATACAACGAATAGAAGAGTGCCAATTACTCCGTTTTTGACAAACTCCAATCCATTTACAAATTTGTTTTCAGATGTGAGATGAGCATGAGCACTCCTTCGATAGTAGAAGAATTAACAATCACGAAACCAATAACAAAATCTACCTCAATCCTGGAAAATGACAGCACCACTTCTAGCTCTACTAAAGCTACTTCGGCTACCACCGAGAGAACTTTAACAACCACTGTCAAAATTGTTCCATCTGCAACCGTTCTGCCGATAACAATAATGACCATAAATTCAATGGCAACTACTGCTTCTACTGCTCCCATCAGAGCTGATCCCGCTACTGTTACGACTACAACTACACCAAAACCCACAGTTTCTAGTACAAGTATGAGGACCAGAGCACCCACTACTTTACTTACAAGTGCTACCACTTCAACTGTGGAAACGACAGTCCCGGCTATGAAAGTAGCTACAATTGGTGCTAATAAGGAAGTGTCCAAGAAATATAATTCAACAAAAACGGTTTTAAATTACAAAAACGGAACTTTGACTACACCTTGGACTTGGTCAACATATGATTCGATGACTACGCGGCAACCAGTAACTACTAGCAGTATACCTAGAACAACAATAGCTACTATGACAGAATCAAAAAAATTAATCACAGTTCATCCTACGATACCTACAATTTTCAAGATACCTACAATTACTCCACCACTCTTAAGAACTGATGCAATAAGTACGGAAATATTAACGGCTACTTCAAAATCTGCGAAAGAAACTACAGTTACTGACCTGACAAAGGAAACAACTAGAAAACCAGAAACTACTGTAAAACTATATCCAACTACAGCCAAATTTAAACCCAAAGAAATATGGATAAGACCAGCGCAAAAAGGTGAATTATCAATCGAAACAAATGTTAAACCAAATTTAGAACTGCCAAAATACAAAAGTGCAACAAAGAAGGACATCACTACGATGACTACTCCAAAAACTATAATAGTTTCAATTATACCGACGTCTATATCTTACGCCACGTTTAAAAAGATGGCTTTGACGACATCCTCGTATCTTCCACATAGAAATGCGACTGGGAAACCTACAGAGTCTTTTACAAGGTCGATGTCATCATCAACACCATCGCCTATTAAAAAGCCAAGCACAAAATCCACTACAAATTCCCAGAACGTCACAATATTAAAATCACGTACACCCTTCAAGGAACCAAAACCAAGTAATGCCACTAACAGCATGAGCACGAGCACTATTAAACCGAACTCTTCTTTAACTATCCCTTCAACTAATGCACCTCAGAAACCATGGACTTATGAAACTTCTACTAAATCACTCATTATAACTTTGACATCAAAGCCAGCAAAGAGAAACGTGACCGAAAAAAGAAAACAGTTTATGACACTCGATAGAAACTCTGTCACTAAAACTACAGTGACGGAATCGACTAGAGATATAATTGGGGAAACTAACGATACTAAAAAAATAACAACTACACCTAATGTAGCGGAAGAAACAGAAAGTGAAGAGACTTTTCATATTTTGACAGAGCCGGAGCATATAACCGCCGTGATGGGTGAGAAAGGGAGTGACCGGTCGTCGGTTGATTTGATATCGGTGATGAGTATAGCCGGGGGGGTGATGATGACGGTGATCACCGTGGCGGTGGTGATAGTGATGCTGGAGAGGTGCAAGAGGCCCCGATATGAAGAGGCGAAGATGAACAATATCAGTATGCAGGTGATGATTGACAACAATGATGGCCCGCCGCCGTATGTCAGGAGCATCTTCAATACTCCGTTGCCAGGTGAATGAACTTATATATTTCTAGTTTCTATCTGGTTGAATGAGCAAAAAATTTAACACGGTCCAACTATTATTCTATAACTACATAATTGCAAATTTTAATTAAGTTTTATGGTATCTGGTACATACATACTTGGAAAAATATTTTTTAATACAGTTGCTCAAAAAGTGCTACTTTACCTAGCTGTTTAGCGTGCGCAAAGTTGGTTTTTGCGAACTAGTGCTTTTCTCTTTTCCAGTGACTCAATCTTCACAGACATGTGAGATTAATAATTCAGTCCGCCAAACACTTAATTTACCAGCAAAAATTTTCAATATCACACTCAATAATTGTACAAATTGTGCCATTAAATATTATGTAAATAAAAAATAAATAAATAAAGATAGAAGATTTTTTTATTAGGAGATTTTTTTTTATTCTTGTAGAACTTTATTATTTTTCAGTTCTATTGCAATTACAAAATTAATAATATAAACGTTTCTAATTCCTTACTTGTTGTTTTTCTTATTTTTTCGCAACTGTATTAAAAAACGTCGTTCGATACACGTGCGGAAGTGTCATTCTTCACTCGTCCCGCGTTACTCGTGAAGTAATGACACACTTTCCGCACTAGTATCGAAATGTACTATTTCTAGATATTGTATTGCGTATAAATAGGGTGAACTTGGTGATGTAATTAATACAAGTACGATAAAAAAACATCAAGACTCACTTTATGAAAAAAAAATGTACCTTCCTATAGTCTCCAACCAATAAGTAAACATTTTTTTCAATGGTTGTTTCAATAATTAATACTACTACTACTACTACAGCCTATTTGCGTCCCACTGCTGGGCACAGGCCTCCTCTCATCACGAGAGGGTTTGGGCTATAGTCCCCACGCGCGCCCAGTGCGGATTGGGGACTTCACACACATCTTTGAATTACTTCGCAGATGCGTGCAGGTTTCCTCACGATGTTTTCCTTCACCGAAAAGCACAGTGGTTAATTCAAATTGAATTTCACACATAAGTGGTTCGACCTACCGCCTCTCACGCCGAGGGTCGGGGGTTCGATTCCGGCTCGCACCTCTAAGTTTACTTATGTGTGAATAATTAATAATACAACTTTAATTCAACACACTCAATATTTACAAAATATGTAATGACGACATAACAATATTTCTTACAGTGTTACAATAACAAAATAAATGAAATTGTACTTACTAGCATGTATACCACTATTTCAACATATGCATCACCGGCCCATTAGCTCAGTTGGTTAGAGCGTCGTGCTAATAACGCGAAGGTCGCGGGTTCGATCCCCTCATGGGCCACGTCTCTTTTTTTGTTTTCTTATTACATTTTACCATTTCTTTCAGAACCACCGAGTACGGAAAAATGTCATTACCAGCCTATTTCAACATTGGACCGGAATCTGAAACAATTTATGAGACCGGTGGTCGTCCAAACGATCTCTCCTATGATGTTGGAAAACTTCAGAGGTAACAATAATACCATAAATTAATATGGGTAGGGTATACAAGTTAACTTTTATTTAAGTTACATTACCTAATAATAACACTTATTTGAACATTGCAGGTATTTTAGAATGTCATTACGACCACCTACCAAGAAGAAGCATTGAATTCCAAACACTGCAAGCGCGCCATTCTTTAGCGCCATCTCTGAGCGACTTTGCTGAACCACGGCAACAGCGACCTGACTCTTTAGCCGAGTCCACCATAGAGGCGCTGAAATGCGAAGCAAAGTTAGATGTTATTGACAATTCGACATCGGAGCCTTTGTATGCTGAAATCCCATGTTGGAGACCACCGTCTGAGCATGCAATTGAAATTGTTAATTTGAACGGTGAAGCAGTGACTGAGTTATGACTGAATAGGTGGCAACATGAGCAGCTAGTTTTAGCTATGACCGTTAGATGGCACTGAAGCTGAATATCGATAGCGTTGACCAAAGATTTTAATTAAATTGAAACTGATTCAAGTTATACATAAGTGTATGTTATGTGGTTGTTGTGTCTAAAATACATGCGTGTGTGATTTTTAGAGTTACATAAAGTTTTTGTTCACACAGTAATCGAAATAAAGATACGGGAATAATGCGTTTTTTATTCAAAATAAATCATAAAACCTCGTCGCTGAAACATGAACTGAACATTTGGTTAACTAAAGTGCATTTTTTATACTGTAATAATAACATTTTGGGCAGTATTGTAGAATCAATTCATTAATATTAGCCAGTATATGGACATCTGACACATCTTGAGCGGATTGTTCGTAGATCATCCGGTACGTGACGCTAGTAGTACCTACCTATGAGAAAACCATGATCCAAATTTACTCTACTTTGTTTATTGCAAACTATTATTTTTAAAACTGGCCCTTCATTCCCCTGTTTATTTAACGTAGGAAATGAGTTTATTGTCTAGCCAATAGACATGGCCGTTGCCTAGACAAGAAAAAAGAGGTAGGGAAAAAGAACAAACAAAAGGTATTCAGACTAATGTTACAAATGCGAAAGTAATGCTGTCTGTCTGTTACCTCTTCAAGCTTAAACCGCTGGACCGATTTAAATGAAATTTGGTACTTATGGAGATAGTTGGACTTCATTTACCTATCGTCGCTCTCCTGTAAATAGGTAAATGAAGTGTTTCTATTGGTTGATGAAAAACACATTCCTCGCATGCATCCTCGCTCATCAGATCTGTGCTGGAAACGCAGTCTAGCTACTTTTTATCCCGGACACACGCATAGTTCCCGCGAGAACGCGATAAACAGATTACTCGCGGGCGAAGTCGCAGTCAGAAACTAGACATTAAGAATATAAATGGAAGCGAACAAGGTGATCATAAATAGCTGATCAGGAATTTATTGTCAAGACGTTAATATTTTCACATACCTACATATTTATGATCAAATCGCCCGGTACGATATATCTCATGGCGACTGTACATAAAATCTGGTGTTATTGTATGTAAGTAGGTAATTATCTACAATCTGCACTGAGACGCATAGGTCAATGGAGATAAGAAGTAGAGATATGAATAACTATATAACCATTGATAAGTAATTGAATTTTCGCGACACTATTCATAATCTAGCTGTTGTTCAACCGGCGGAATATACTTTTCAAACATGCAATGAAATATTGATATTATGTTCTTCTTACTAGCCTGGGAAGTATCACGTTTCAGGCGCGGCTAGACAAATTGGTCTATAATGAAATTTCATACAAACGTTGCGGGCCTAGGCCGGCAACTCATTTTTTTTAATTTCCATTTGATATATTTGTGACACAGAATCTTGGCATTCCGCCATTTAAAAAAGCTACAAGCAATATTTACTCTATGGTTCGCTATGACATTCGGCCAATATACTCGTAGCTTTAAAAAAACATGAACCATATTTGCTACATAGGTAGCGCAGTTTTATTTATGTAAAAACCGGCCAAGTGCGTGTCGGGCCACGCGCAAATTATAGGGTTCCGAAGTTGACGATGCCCACAGTACCTTTCTAAGACTTATTAGCATCTAGCTAGCCTGTGGTGTGACGTGCCCGCCCGACTCCCCTGCTGCTCGAGAAAAATCATCATTATAAGTTGGTCGACTATTACTCGTAAGTTTGTACAGCCTACTTAGCTCTGATAGTTTTCCTTTCAACTACGTTATATATGCCACAACCGTGATTTTTTTCAGCCATCCAAATACCACCATTTAGCTGGCAGGGGGGGGGGACACGTGACTCTAACAAAAAATAGCACTTTAAAGCTTAATATTTCACAAACGCATCACTTAATCAAAAAATGGTTTTAACAAACCCACAATATTTTTTTGAGACCTATTCAACGATATGCCGCACCATTAATAAATTTTTTTTCTTGCATACCCCATGCAAGAAAAAAAAATTACATCCCCACTTTACGAGTAGGGGAGGTACCCTATAAAAAAATATATTTCAAAATTTTATTGTACCACTTTGTCAGCATAACTAATATGCATATTCATGCCAAATTACAGCTCTCTAGACCTAAGCATCTCCGAGCAATAGTGCGGACAGACGGACGGACATGGCGAAACTATAAGGGTTCCTTGTGGACTTCGGAACCCTAAAAAAGACAAAATATATTATATATAAAATATTATTTTATTTATTTATTTCATTGCATGTTTGAGAAAAGCACTATACATACATCGGCGGGGAACGGAAGTTGTCGGCCTCTGTAGTAATGTACTATTACCTTACAAAGATACATACATACATAAACTCACGCCTGTTACCCGTTGTAGTAGGCAGACACCACAGAACGCCACCAAGCTTATCTGTAATGTACCTTCTTGCATGAGAGGCGGCAGGTCAAACCACTAGGCCACCACGGCTTTTTCAACTTCAATTCAACTACTACTACAGCGTATTTGCGTCCCACTGCTGGGCACAGGCCTCCTCTCATCACGAGAGGGTTTGGGCTATAGTCCCCACGCGGGCCCAGTGCGGATTAGGGACTTCACACACAACTTTGAATTGCTTCGCAGATGCCTGCAGGTTTCCTCACGATGTTTTCCTTCAACGAAAAGCTCAGTGGTAAATTCAAATTTAATTTCGCACATAAGTAAACTTAGAGGTGCGAGCCGGAATCGAATCCCCGAACCTTTGCATGAGAGGCGGTAGGTCGAACCACTAGGCCACCACGGCTTCATCAATCAATTCAAACTAAGATTTAATTAATTAATTAGCTAAATATTTAACACGAAATTGACCCCCGTCCTTGACATGAGGACATCCGAATAAACAGATAATGTGCAAAGTACATTTATTTCACTACCTACTTATATATTTCCCTTCATTCCATGACGACATCATTCGCGGGAATTAGGGGTCCATGAGTCCTGTAGATAATGGAAAAACTGTGCTTTTTAACAGGAAATTAGTTTAACACTAGCTCCTGCCCGCGACTTTGCTTTGGAATTCGGTTATCGCGTTCCCGCTGGAACTATCCGCTTTTCCGGGATAAAAAGTTGCACATGTCCATTCCCGGGATGCCAACTATCTCCATGCCAAATTTCATCTCAATCGGTCTAGCAGTTGAAGCGTGAAGAGGTAACAGACAGACAGTGTTACTTTCGCATTTATAATATTAACTAGCTTCTGCCCGCGACTTCACCCGCGTGGAATTCGGTTATCGCGTTCCCGCGGGAACTATGCGATTTTCCGGGATAAAAAGTAGCACATGTCCATTCCCGGGATCCCAACTATCTCCATGCCAAATTTCATCTCAATCGGTCTAGCAGTTGAAACGTGAAGAGGTAACAGACAGACAGAGTTACTTTCGCATTTATAATATTAATATGGATACTAAACACATGTGAGAATATTTTCTAAGTCGCTGACATATGTAAGACATCGCATGATCTAAGGAAACATATGTTTCCTTAGATCATGCGATGTCTTACAGTTTCAGAGTTAGGCCCTACTGACACGATGGACTACCTACCTTGATTCCATACGAAATTAATGCCGTTCATCAGGTTCATAGAAATAGTCCAACATATAATCTATATAATATGTACACGAGCTTTTACCCGCGACTTCGTCAGCAAGGAATTTAGCACTATATTTCCGAAACCCTTTTTCTAGGATACTTTTAAAACCTTTTCCGGGATTTACGGGATTCGAGGGATTACCGGCATTTCTATCCAAAGTCCTCTTCCAGGATCCCTCTAATGAGTTTCCGGGATTTTTCTGGGATATCTCGCGATTTTCGGGATAGGTAGCCTATAAGCTTTATTCCGGTTACAAACTATCTGTTGGCCAAATTTCATGCAAATTGTTTGAGCCGTTTTAGTGTGATTGCAACAAACATCTAAACACCCAAACATCCAAACATCTAAACATCCAAACACACAAACTTTCAGCTTTATTATATTAGCAAGATTCATTTCTCTTCGAGAAAGAGGTCAATCGTCGAATCCGACTCGGCTGGGCAGCGTTCGGGAAGCTTCGCAGTGTCTTTTCGTCCAAATTACCGCAGTGTCTCAAGTCGAACGTCTTCGACCAGTGTGTGTTGCCAGTGATGACTTATGGTTCCGAGACGTGGGCGCTCACGATGGGTCTCATAAGAAGGCTCAAAGTCACTCAGAGGGCAATGGAAAGGGCTATGCTCGGGGTTTCTCTGCGTGATAGAATCAGAAATGAGGTCACCGACATAGCCCGAAGAATTGCGAACCTTAAGTGGCAGTGGGCGGGGCACATTGCTCGCAGGACTGATGGCCGATGGGGCCGGAAAGTTCTCGAGTGGCGCCCGCGAACCGGGAGACGAGCTGTCGGTAGGCCTCCAACAAGATGGAGCGACGACCTCGTGAAGGTCGCGGGAAACCGGTGGAAGCAAGTAGCACAGGACCGATCGGAGTGGCGAGCCTTGGGGGAGGCCTATGTCCAGCAGTGGACGTCTTTCGGCTGAAATACAAATACAAATACAAAATACAAATACATCCATGCGAATAAACTTTCCCTTGGGGGTGTAAATATGCAGCAGCACCGGCTAGGAAACGAGAGTGAAAAGATAAGTTTTTTGGTTTAACAGTGACTTTTTCAACACTCATCTCTTTATCGGAAATCATCCTTTGACAAGGTAAAAGAGAGGTAAAAGCTCATTATGATTTTCCGTGCAAGCGAAGTCCCGGAAATTTAATGAATCGCTCTATTCTCGTCAATTTCATTTATAAGTATGTCTATTTTTATGGAACGGTTTCATGATTCGCTCTTGAAAGGAGCTTAAATGTGCTCTTATTTTCTCCTAATTTATCAAGTTATCCTTATGTAATATGTATATTTCACGAGATATGGTGATATGGTGATAAGTGATGGGAATGGGGTGAACGCTGTCACAGAGTAACTTAGCCTAAGTATGTGTAGGTATGGCAAACCTTGGAGAGGCCTATCTATGTCATGGCAGGCAGGCTGCAGGCAGTGGTCGTCCATCGGTTGTCTGGATGATTGAATTTGTTTTAAAATATACAGAACCACAGATAATGTAAAGTACATCACGCATGCTTAATCAGATGAGCAGAGAACTGGGGTGAAGTCAGTGTAGCGGAGGCCGCTACGAAGACAACAACTTCGGGCAAGTAAGTCAAGTTCATATTATGTCATACTTTATTAGCGCGTTGATGTCATGTTTGTACGCGGTATGAATTGTGCGGCTTGTTTTTATTTTTAGAAGTGGTTAGTTACCTCTTTTCAAAGTTATTTGAAGCGCATGACAACAGGTAGTTATGACAAAATTTTGTTTAAATTCTCCACAAAAACTGCATATTTTCTGAAATGCTGAATGTTTTACGAAAATACATAGTAAGGAAACGATTTAAATTCGTTTTTTTTTCTCAATTGTTAAATTTTGAGGAGCAAACGGAAGACGGTCCTCAAAATTGAATGAAGATTTCTAATATTTTGAAGGAAAGAAAATTCCTATTCTTTTTTAATGATTTTGCACTACGTACTACAAGTACCTACCTATGTTTTCCACTATGAATGCTACTATTTTCGTGGTCAGAAAACCTAACGTAAGATTCAAAACTGGAATGCTATTTGAATCGGCCCTTTGTACTCTACATGTAATTATTGCAGTTTTCATATTTTCATCATAGCTAAAATTGGGTTATTACTCATTACGAAAACGTGACCGATAAATTAATAAGTAAGTAGCATAGCATTACATACTTCAACGATATTCGACTAAGTACATACAAAATGCACTTTTTATCTCAATTAGTGGAATTGGCAACAGCGATAATTACAATCCGACTGATTATTTTTTAATTAAGTAGGTTACTAGTAGGAATTGTTATAGTACATTACAGACCTAGGGTGGTGAATTCGTAAATGTCCCAGATCGCAGGTTTCTGTGGCCCGAACCGAAGGTGAGGGCCACAAATATGCGATCTGGAGCTTTACGAATTACCGCCCGTGGTTTGTCAAAAGTTTTACGTCTTGCCTTGGCCAAGAAGTGAGATTTTCTCTCCGCGTAGCGGGCAGAAAATCCCACTTTACGGCCAAGGGTGATGTAAACAATATTATACAATTATAAACTTCTATACCTATTAAAACTGAGTCAGTTTTGATAAACTGTAACCCGTCGCTAACAAGTTTTTGTTTGAGGAAAACAGTATTTTGATCGTGTATGATTTCTTCCGAGAAGAAGCAGACAAAAAACATGTTAAGTATGTAGGTAGGTACAGTACGACACAACGTAGAAGGCGCGCGGTGAAGCAGTTAATGCGTTGACGCAGAGTCTATTTTTGCTTAATCCACGCGCCTTCTTAGTTATGTAAACCTGTAATGTTTGTATGAGAAGATTTTTTTAACATAGGCTTTGTTGTTTTTTATTTGCGGTCAATGACGAATTGCCTTGCCTATTTATTGTAGGTACCAAATAATCCTCTCATTTGGTCTACTACGTAGATAGCGACCATGTTTACAAATAAAAAATATTTTCACTCCTTTCCGATTTTCATTTGTTGAATTCGGGTTCGTTTTTAGGGTTCCGAAGTCCACAAGGAACCCGTATAGTTTCGCCATGTCCGTCCGTCTGTCCGCACTATTGCTCGGAGATGCTTAGTTCTAGAAAGCTGTAATTTGGCATGACTGGCATACATATTAGTTACGCTGACAAAGTGGTACAATAAAATTTTGAAATATATTTTTTATAGAGTACCTCTCTTACTCGTAAAGTAGGGATGTGATTTTTTTTTCTTGCGTACCTCATGTTGCGGCATATCGTTGAATAGGTCTTGAAAAAATATTTAGGTTTGTAAAAACCATTTTTCGATTAAGTGATGCGTTTGTGAAATATTAAGCTTTAAAGTGCTATTTTTTGTTAAAAACGTTAGAGTCGAGTGTCGCCCCCCCCCCCCCTGCCAGCTAAATGGTGGTATTTGGATGGCTGAAAAAAATCACGGTTGTGGCATATATAATGTAGTTGAAAGGAAAACTATCACAACTAAGTAGGCTGTACAAATTTACGAGTCATAGTCGACCAACTTATGAAATGATTAAAAAACCAATGATTTTTCTCGAGCGGCAGGGGATAAGATGCTAAATAAGTCTTAGAAAGGTAAGTACTGTGGGCATCGTCAACTTCGGAACCCTATACTTTGCGCGTGGCCCGACACGCACTTGGCCGGTTTTTTTAATATTTTATTATATTACTACTACTACTTCAGCCTATTTGCGTCCCACTACTGGGCACAGGCCTCTCTCTCATCACGAGAGGGTTTATTTTATTATATTATATTAATTATTCTTAATAAGTATTTTTTTAATTCGATTTTTTCACTTGTACTTATTGACAGGTAACCATGCGTATTCTACTACTGAGCACACTTTTGTTGGGGTGTTGGGCACACGACCCCAACGCCGACGCTCAGTACATCAACTACAAGTCCGTCAAGGGGGGAGGGGGACAGTACCAGTACCGGGGAGGGGATAATCTAGTCAGGTAAGATATCTGATAAAAATTAAAGGACCCCTGAAAAAAAGCCTGCGATGCCTTAGATAGACACACTGATACGTGCTTTGTCACATCCCCGTTTTTGCGTCGGGATAAAAAAAATGGAAATACATTAATATGGGACATTTGCGGTTAAAGAATTTTATTAATCTCAAACAAGTAATGCTGCTGTATGTATTTGTCTATAAAAGAAAGACGTCCTCTGCCGGACAAGACCTTAGCCTTTAATAATTTAAAGAAATCGCCTAAAAAGGCGGGTTGCGGAAAAAAGCTACGTGAAAAGTTAAGGAATGCTTGTAAGCGTATTTAATGTTTTTACAGGTTTTACAACAACACTCAATCCGGGTATGGCGTGAAAAACTATACAGCCCCCGTTGCCAGAGTCGGCATTTGTTACATGGAAGTACCGTAAGTATATGACAATTATTCACGTCATTTAGATCTCATTATGATTTGTAATTGAAATTTTCCCTAAAATTTTAATTCGGCATAAGCGCATGACCATAGACGTAAATAATATAGACCCGGTCTAACGTACACGTAATATGTCCCCACTTCCACGGTGTCCAATCCAAAGTTCTGTCACCGAGCGTGCGTGACAATAAGCGTTTTTAAAAAAACTTTTTTCGAAACTGTTTCTCAGTGTCTAAAAACTCGTCTCGTTGTTGAAAAAATGTGACCCAGCTTTAGTGTCACGATATAAGTTTAACTTTGGATTGGACACCAATGAAGTAGGAAACATGACATGTATCTACGTTAGGCCGGGTCCATACGAAGTATTATTTATGTCTATGCGCATGACGAATTCAATTATAATATTAAAATTGAACAAGATCCTACAATCTGCTAATAACATCCGCTATGTGACAGGAAGTATCTGGAATGACATAGTTTGATAAAAGTTTTGTGAATTTATTGAAATATAAACATCAATTTCAGGACTGCTTCGCTCGCCCGAGATCCGAAACACGTGCCTGCTGGTAATGGAGTAAGTTATTTTTTTTTCTATTAACTTTTTTCTAAATTCTGTTTAAGAATTAAAAACAATTATTTAGGTATACTTTCAATTCACAATATTAGCCTGTTCTTATTATTATATGCTTGCATTTCCCAACCTTCAAAAGGTAACTAGCTATTGCCCAAGAACTTCGTACATAAGCATAGACATTAACATGTAAAATCCCATTTTCTTCCGTTCCCGTAGGAATTTCGGTAAATCCTCTTAGTAAATATCTTAGTGCTCCTCTACACTCTCAAGGAACCTACGAGCCAAATCTCAGCTCTCTACGACCAGTCATTTCGGCTGTGTGTTATCATCAGTCAGTCAATCAATTATTTTTCATTTACATCATCAGTCGACTATACGACGAACTGACTGACAACTAAATTCTAAAAGCCTACGAACTCACATGAACATCCGTACTTTCAGTCCCGTCCAGACCTCAGTCGGATCGAGACCTGCTGCGCGGGCTACATCCGCAACATCCACAACTTCCATCTCTGCGACCCCGTCTGCGCCACCGAGTGCGTCAACGCTCTCTGCACCGCCCCCAACGTCTGCACCTGCTTCCCCGACCACGTCAAGAACTTGGCCGGCTTCTGCGTCGCCACCTGCCCCATCGGCTGTCAGAACGGCCACTGCGCTGGAGGCGAGTGCCTCTGCAAAGAGGGATTCGAATTGGACAGAGACGGGAAGTTCTGCGTGCCACGCTGCAGAGGCAACTGTGGTGGGATTGGTAAGCATTTTTTTTATTTAGTTCAAGCTCTTGACTCAAGTTTAGCTACATCAACTTAATAGATAACCCGAGGTTAGTGATGTCGGTACATGTCGGCCTTAGCCGTTTTTGTTCTAAATGTTGATTCTTGTGAAAAAGAAGAAATGAATATTTTTCTCGTAGCCGAAATCTATAATATTACTGTGAATAAGTTTATTCGAACTTTGATAACCCAACATGAATCACACATCTTCTAAAAAACCTGCTAACTGCCTACCAACGTAAGTAAATTTACTTTTACAATTGTATCAGACGTCCTAATCTTATTTTCCTCGTTAACAGGTAACTGCACAGCGCCAAATATCTGCTCCTGCCGTTCAGGATACCATTCGACTCCTGACGGCTCCTGCCAAGCGGGACCAGCTCCTTCTCATCACCAGGGACCTTCGCACCAAGGGCCATCTTCTCAGTCCTGTGGAAACTGCAGCGGTGGAGACTGCGTAGGCACCGAGTGCCGATGCCGACACGGCTACCTCTTATATAAGGGAGTGTGTCACCCACTTTGTAACCCGTAAGTCAGACTTTCTTATTTAGTACGCAAAAGACACTTAAGAGTCTCTATGTGTAAGTTAAAATGTAATAAGTTGTAACGTTAAATTGACGGGACCTACACTTAACATTCTAATTATCATATGCCTTTGAATATTGCTTTTTTTCCGTGTCATATTCTAAATTTTACAAATTTATTTAATTACAGAGGCTGTATCGGAAACACACGTTGTGTAGCACCCAACGTTTGCTCTTCATCATCCGCACCCGCTCCAAATCCAATCAACATTAACCAGTACCCGTACCAAAATCCCCAATATCCAAATCAGCCTCAGAATATAAACGGGCAATACCCAAGCAATCCCCAGAATCAAAATAACACAGTCCACGGACAATACCCCAACCAATACCCTGGTCAGTATCCTCACACTCAAAATAATACAAGTCATGGTCAGTATCCCAATCAATATCCTGGTCAATATCCCCAGCCCATCAACAATACGATCTCTGTCAATTATCCATACCCCAATGGTCAAACACAATATTCGTACAATCAATTCTCAGAAAATCAACAAAACCACACAGGCCAAGGCCAGTTTATTAATCAGTATTACACCGGACCAAATCAGCCACAACCAAATCCAATTTACGCGCAATACCCGAATGGTCAACCTAATCCTTACTATCATCAACAATACCCCAACCAACCAAATCAACCAAACAATACTAACATCCACCACCAAGGTCAATATCCGCAGCAACCTGGCCAACAGCATCTGTATCCTGAACTTCCCCAAAATCAGTACCCTTACACAAATCAAGCAAGCAACAGAACTGACGGCCAAGTCTACCACCTAAATCAGAACACATACAATCCACTGGAGAATATGACGTTTAACCTACATCAAGGAGGAAACACTCAAGGTCAAACTCAATATGGAACTCAAGGAACATACGGTCAGGGGCAACATGTTCCACAAGGACCAAATAATCAAGGTCAGACAGGACCTTACGGACAGTCAGGACAGCTCGGAGCTGATGGACAGCTGATCTCCCAAGGCCAATACGGACAGACACAATTCACATCTCAAGGCCAACAACAATCCCTAAACTGGGCAGACCAAAGCTCACAGTGTGCGCAGTCTTGTATCAACGGCAACTGCGTTGGACCAAACAAGTGCGAATGTTTCCCAGGCCACATTTTTGATCAGGCAGATCCCACTGGCGTCAGGTACGTCTTTTACATTGTTAAATACTACTTCTTTTACTCCAATTTAGTCATCTCTATATTTGCTGTCATGTTATATTTTGATATTGTTTAATTATTCCACCGCCATTTCCTTATTCAGATTTTTATAAATTAAAGAACTAACGCTGACTAATTGCAAATTATTAATGCTTCATTCTTCTTTCGATTGCTAAAACCTTCACATCAGACATCTCTGCTCGATATCAAAGAGATGTTTATTTATTTATTTATTAGACACATCAACATATGTCCAAAACATAAATCAACCATCACTTCATTTTGCATTTTACCTTCCCAATCCGCATTAACATTCTTCTCTTCTTTCCTAAAATCTGTATTGTGAGCGTATGTTCTTCCGTTCATTCAATCATTCACTCATTAATTCATTCATTCATTTTGATCCCAGGTGCGTGCCTCACTGCCCCGGGGGCTGCGTCAACGGCTTCTGCGCGGCGCCCAACACTTGTATGTGTATGATGGGCTACCAGAAAGACTTCAGCGTGAAGGGACGCTCGGCGTGCGTCAAGCGGAACCGCCGCTCCGTCGCGGATAAACCCGTCGATGTTGCTGAACTCTTGGTTTACGAGATCCCTGATTATTAATTTAAACTTTAAGCTGCATCTACGACTTTATACTCCTACTTATAAGTTTTCCATTAAGTTAAAGTTTGTACATATGGTGTAAAGTTAAATTCGTCGTTAATTTGTAACACTTTACGGCTTAAGCTAAATAGTTGCATCATTTCATTAATTTTTAAATACCTACTAATCTCTCCTATGTCAAACATTCATACAGAAATATTTGCAAAAAGATCTGAAGTTATCATTTGCAAGTTTATCTTACGATATATTTGATGTAATATCTTATAATACCTACTGGTATTATATCTCAGATTTTATTCTCCATTGCAGATACTATTAAATTGGTATCTTTATTAAATAAGTATACTGTAATAATTAATGCAATAGAATAAGTACCAAGATGAAATAGGGTATCCAGTAACTCGGAATCTCACTATTCGAATATATTTTATAAAACCATAGAGTTTCATCATATAATTTTATCAACGAGACGAGTATGTAAATACGCTGAAATAAAACATTTTTTTAGCTACATTATTATTTTTAATCATGTCTAGCTTCAATTGGTCCTTTCCCTTAGCTTGGGTCCGCCTGTCTCTTCTTTAATATAGAGGACATTCTCATTTCGTTTCCTTGGTCAGGTTCTGTAGTATCTTTATTTGTATCATCTGAAATGACGAAAAAAAATTGCCTTTCCTTCTTATATGACGAGCAATATTTGTTCTCACGTTCTAGAAAACAACACTAACGATTTCGTTGAAATTTGGAATATAGGGTTGTACGGGGGTAAGAAATCGATCTTATTTATTATTTTGGCTAAGTATTATGGGGCCGGAAAGTTCTCGAGTGGCGTCTGAGAGCTGGGAGACGAGCTGCTAGTTTGCTCCAACAAGACCTTCACGAGGTCGTCGCTCCATCTTGTTATAAACAAGTGGAAGCGAGTAGTACAGGACCGGTCTGAGTCACAAGCCTTGGGGGAGGCCTATGTCCAGCACTGCAGTCTTCCAGCTGAAATGATGAAGTATTTTCCCCCAGCTGAAGCTAGTAAAATGACTCGAATTTAAGGGCAATTTTACAATTGTCTTCATAGTTGTTCCTAAAGCAATATTTAAAAGGATAAGAAGAAGGTACCTTCAACTGGATAGCTACCACTTCCACAGCACAGGTTTGATAGTGTCTTCCAGTAAATAGCAATTGATCCAAGGACTATTGCAACAATCACAATGCCCACTGACAGTGTTGCGTACGCCCATTTTGAATGCATCCTGAAACATAAAATAATATCCACTATACACCTGACCAAAAAAACCTTAAAATGATATCCACTATATACCTTAAAAGTAATACTCATAAATTGATTATCCGCTTTTACTTACCAGCGTTCAGATGTCATTGCTACATTTATCTCCACTGGGCTATGTTGCTGTGGAGTATCATTATCAATATTATCATCGCCGTAGTAATCAAAATATTCCGAACTATCGCTACTATTTTCCCGTTCATCTTTAGCTATACTATTCAATGGTGTGGTATAATTTGTTAAGAAATCGTCATAACCATAAGATACGTTTTTAACATATGTGCTTACTGTAGCATCTATTGCGCAAAATGTTGTACAATTCATGATATTATTATCACATTCTCTTCCATCGATAGTAAGACGTTTAACTGTAAAAGGTTCTTCACACGAACATTTTCCTGGTTCATCACAGACACCTACACAGTTACCACAATCTGGGACACAGATTTTCTCTTTACTATTACCCAATTTAAAGCCTTCCTTGCACTCGCAGACATTTGGTGCAATGCAAGTTCCATTACCGCATTTATTGTCACAGTCAGGTACACATCTAGGTGAACTCTGTTTATCAAATTTATACCCAGAAGAACACTCACACAAATTTGGTCCAACACACGTTCCGTTACCACATTCAGTATCACAGTTTGGTACACACATTGGTATATTATGTATGTTTGCTTTGTATCCAGATATACATTTGCAAACATTTGGACCAATACACTTTCCATTAACACATTCAGGATCACATATTGGTACACACGCAGGTGCATTATTTTCATCAACTTTGTAACCTGATTCACATTGACATTTGTTAGGAGCTGAGCATGTACCGTTTCCACAACTTATCTCACAGAACGGTACACATTCGTCAGGCGAAGTGTTGACCCAGCCTTTATCGCAAGTGCAAGTTTCTGGAGCGGTACATGTACCGTTCGAGCATCCTCGAGAACAGTATGGATTGCAGATGTTGCTTTCAGTCTTTCTGAAGCCGTATAAACATTCACAGGTGTCTGGGGCGACACAGGTACCATTGTGACAGGGCTCTGTGCATATTGCCTGGCACGTTCCTGGAAAATGAAAATAACTGTTTCCGTCATTAAATTGAAAACCTTCATCCTATTAGATAGTAGAATATATAGAAGTTTTTACGTCTAAATGCCTAATATGAGTACAGCTGCACAAATTGCTTTAAGAAGTCATCAACATAAAACTTTATGAAAATACTATGATACACTATTCATTACAAAGAGGTGCATTCACTTAAGAACTTCATCACTTAGTAGCTAGGATAGTAAAATAAGTTAAAAGTAAACATTCTGCTTTAACACCATTACATAGGTATCTCAAGACGAGACGAGACAAGCTTTCGTGCCAATAGGAGGTCTGTGCCCATCAATGCTATATTTTAGGTAGAAAGTGGTGAGGTGAAATGGTGTTACAAAGTAAAGTCTCGTACCATTTTGCAAAGAGTATCCGAAGCTGCAATTGCAGACGTCAGGAGCGACGCAAGTCCCATGGACGCAGCTGACGCAGGATGGGACGCAACTGCGGGAATTCCCGTCTTCTTCCCGGTAGCCCGGCTTGCAACGACACGAGCCGGGGGACACGCACTCGCCATTCTTGCAGCTCGGGAGGCACACCGGCTTGCATTCTATCCTGGAAGAATTTGAATAAACAAAGAATAAAATGAATCATTCATTGTCACAAAGAGGTTTAAAAACAATAATGAAAAAATCATGTCATATGGGTGGAAACGGGACCGCATTATATACCGGATACCTACTAAGCATTGCGGGTAAAGTACAGAACATATCTACTTACAGAGCGCTGTATTGTTTAATTTACCTTAGCCAACTAATATACAGGGATAGTTACTAATATAATAAATGCGAAAGCAACTCTGTCTGCGTCAGCCTGGGAAGTGCTGCTCAGTTTCGTCTTTGCGTTGTCATGAGTCAGTCAGTCAGTAACGAAAGCGTTTTATCTATATCGATTACTTAATTATTTACTCACGAGGCGCTGGAATTATCGTTTTCCACCATTACGTAACCTGTACAGCATTTTTTCTCGATCACATTTCTCTGAAAAACGAAACAGATACAGAGATAGGTATACAGTATCATAACCAACGTATATCGTCGTATTCCAACAACACATAATTATCGTATTGTGGCTGACTCTTCGTATCTCCCACTCAAGTTCGTTTACGACTGGTTTTTGAGTTGAAATTTACAACATACGGTCCCGAGACACGCGGGCGACACAAAGGGCGATGGATGCTATTATTGAGGTTTCTCTGCGTGATAGAATCAGAAAGGAGGATATCCGCAGTAGAGCTAGGGTCACCGACATGCTCGTAGCCCAAAGAATTGGGACCCTAAAGTGGCAGTGGGCAGAACTGATGGCCGATGGGACCAGAAAGTTCTCCAGTGGCGTTCGAGAACCGGGAGACGAGCTGTCAGTAGCCCTAAATCAAGATGGAGCGACAACCGGGGCGGGAAAACTTTGGAGGCGTGTGGCACAAAACCAGCCTGAGAGGCTCGCTTTAGGGAGATAATGATGGCGATGAAATTAGTTTTGAATTTTCAGTATTGTTGTAAGCACCGGTAAATAAAACCAGTAGTGTTTTGGGTGAGGCATATGTCCAGCAGTGGACTTCTTTTGGTTGAAATGATGATGATGAGGACGAAGTAGACCTAACTTACCGGTACGTATCTGGTGTCCATGTAAGACCCTATCTTGGTCTTCTCGCAGCGTCTCCCGAACCAGCATTTCGTGGTGTATGTCTGGACAAATGTTTTGGGGAACTTCTGCGGCACCCATTTTAGAACTCTGAAAAGAAATTAAATTCTGTTGACCTTTTATTCTCTCATTTATTTTGCAATACTGTTTTAAGGAAGCATATATTTGTACATTTTCAGAGATTGCAAGACTGTGTGTGAAATAAAAATACCCAATCCGCATTAAGTATCCAATACAATTAAATCCGATCATCACCTGTATAGGTATTTCTATCACTGTCCAGACATGGGCTTTTGATATCACAACTAGAAGTGCAAACAGTAAACTGGTTTTAAGATATTTTTTATACTTACAAGCTAGTTTCATAGCATGTCCCACTGATGAAGTCTAAATTTAAAAACATGCAGCACGTCACAATGAAAACCCTTTGCAACATTTTGCAACCCTCTGTTCAGATGTGTCACTATGTTGAATCACGATATTAAATGACATGTATTTAGTAATTATTTGCAAAGATTCTTTTCGAGGGTGACCACAAAGTACGCGTGATAGTGGACAGGACACTTGCTATTTTAAATCGTGATCTTTCTGCCTAAATTCAAAACCAAATGCGACGAGGGCTCTGCAACTTTGTTATAAGTATAAAACGAAAAAGAGATTCCTTAATTTAGTACTAAATTTCTACTTTTTAATCATTTGTTTAAGTTCGGTGAAATTATTTAAAAGGTTTTGGATGTTCGTTTACATTTCAAACCACTCAGCAGGTTCTGATGAATTTTTGTACCCATAACTGAATTTCATGGTACCTTTGCCTTTTACTCCCACAAATGTCACATAATCGGGATCTCCGAGGATGAATTGCTATAAAAATGTCTATTAATTCATTTCCTTGCCGAGATTTTCCTGACGTTTCTAGCTAAAATGTGGACCCTTTTATTGTTTATCGTACATGGTGACTAAACGTCGCATCCGCCATCCCGATAAATCTATTGTTGTTAGCTAGGTATTTACTGCGGTATAAAAATACATTGATAGCAGTAGACCTATTCCTGCCGAGGGGGGGGGGAGGTCATGACCCCCATGACACCCCTGGATCCGCCCTTGTAACCAACGAAGTGACGATTTCAGTCGAAGTACGTCCACTTCCGGCTCTCAAACCACAGTACTACCTCATAAATATAAATAAAAGCAGCCTATAGGTATCCTTTCCCGGTACTCGGTAAGAAGTAACAGACAGACAGACAGAATTACTTTCGCATTTGTAATATTAGTATGGGTACTCGTACTAGAACCGCCTGGTGTTTACAGAGACGTTGGCAAGAGACCAGAAGACATGTATTTATTTCCATGGAAGATGGGATGGGACGTGTACCTTAGTAGGTACACCTCTAATCTCCATGGAACATCACAGGGAGCCGGCGCGACGGCTGAGGCAGCTGAAAAGGACAAAAATAACAAACAGATAACAGAGGTCTCAACGCGGATATTTATTTATTTAAACTTTATTCCACATTAGTAATTAAAAACTTATACAAAAGGCGAACATAATGCCATAAGGCATTATCTAACAGTTAAACCGTTGGGCAAAGCAGAAATTGTTGTAGCGGTGCAACGAAAACCAATAAGTAGTAGATATTAATCTGTAGCGTTCAGTGTCAAATCACTGGTGGCCTAGTGGTCTGACCTACCGCCTCTCATGCAGAGTCGCGGGTTCAAATCCGGCTCGCACCTCTGAAATTATTTATGTGCGAAATTCAATTTCAATTTACCACTGAGCTTTTCGGTGAAGGAAAACATCGTGAGGAAACCTGCAGGCATCTGCGAAGCCATTCAAAGATGCGCTAGGAATAAGGATAAACTTTTTGTTACTGGTTACCGTCTTCGTAAAGTGAGCTCTTCGTTTGTTGGGAACTGTATACGATTTTATAACAAATTGCCTTCTGATGTTGCTAATATGCCATTTAAAAAGTTCAAGTCGTTCATTAAGTGCCGCCTTTTAAAGAAGGCATATTATTCGGTGAATGACTTTTTAGATGATAAGAATCCTTTTAAGCCAACTGTTTAGGTTATTATTATTGACTAGTAACATGATATGTGTCTCGCTGGGCAAATATTAACTCTTTTTTTTTTTCTGTCACTACCAAATTTGTCCAGCAGCTGGAGCATGTCATGCTCGCTTTAAGGTCCTTGCTGTACAGCGGCGTCGTTGATCGGGTCGCCACCTTCCCTAAGAAATGGTTGAGGGAGGCGATGGCTGAGATACGCGTCACGCTCGTGAACGGGTGCTGTCTGTGGGGTCCGGTCTGTTCATGCTTGCAAGGACGTTTAAAAATAATCATTAGCTTTAAATATATTACTAAGTCAAACATTTTAAGCGAGAGACCTCATCATGTTCTTATTGACATGTATTAATGAACTCTTTTATATACATGATGTATTTCATTATTTATTGACATTTTGAGACTGTCGACATCTATGGAATTTATATTTATTTGACAATGGAGGCCATCTCCATAATAAATTTTTTTCTGGACCGTTGGAGACTATACATCTCTAAGATCTTAGATTTAAGTTTAAGTTAGGGACTATACATCCCTTCAATGTAATTGTAGTACGTACCTATATGTATATTTTATACATGTAATGTAAATGTTATAACTATGTGTAAATTTTGAAAAAAGGCCTTCTGCTTGAGTTTGTTGCGGCGCTTCTTCTCAATCAATGGGTCTAGGAAGCGCTAGTAAATTCTTTTCTGACGTGTAAAAGTGCCCCTATGTGGCCAATTTGCTGAATAAATGATTGAATTTTGAATTTTGCGTGTGAAGTCCCCAATCCGCACTGGGCCCGCGTGGGGACTTTAGCCCAACCCTCTCGTTATGAGAGGAGGTCTCTGCCCAGCACTGGGCCGTAAATAGGCTGTTGTAGTTCGGTATCGAGACTTTAAGGACAGGTGCGCATTCCCTTTTTAAGGATATTTAGTAAAGTAAGGCTGGCTGGCTTGCCGACATAACGGGTGACCGAAGAACTGGCAGGTTCCTCCCTCCACAGATTAGCATTGCAATCCAGCGAGGAAGTGCTGCCAGCATCCTCGTTATAATGCCGCAAGGACCCTTTTTAGATAGGTAACTTTATTATTTTAGTATAGTCTTTCTTGTACTTAGTTTAATAAGTTAACTTTGTACTTACGAGTCGTTTCGTATTTCAAAAGAAAAGTAAATGGTAAATTGTTAAAAAAATAAGTTGTCTGTAAAGTCGGTTTACGGATGATAATTTTACGTGATAACGTCACGCTTAGGCCGATCGTGCCTCTTAATCGCTAATATCGCTATATTATCCGCGCTCTCGCTTGCGCGCTCGGCTTAGGCGGGACGTTACTATAGCGTCATGATTTTGCGTCATGACACGGCGGCGCAGCCGGTGTTCATATAATTTAAGACGTTATGACGTCAACATTTAAAAAAAATATTGTCTTTTTCGCTTTTGTTAAAGTCAATACCTAAGTATGTACTTATACGTTTCCTTTATTGAAGCCGGTTAAACCTTAAGAATAGAGGATGGAATTAAACACATTTCGAATGAAATCTATTTAATCAGTTCAAAACTTAACTACTATACAGTCTTCCAATACGTTGTTTTATAAAGATACTTTAATATACCGCCAAAATCAAATAGCAACCAGCACACTACAAAATACCTGAACAATCTATTAACGTCCGTATAAATATTAAATAAGAATGTTACATTTCAGTATTTAGAGAATGTTGTACATGCCTGTTATAGGCTGTTATATCGGAATAGATATATTACCCTTAAGTGTTTAATTTAAAGTTGAATATAAATGCTGTAGGTGCCATCTATTTGGCATAATTATTTTTGTCCGAAACTGTTTACGCATAACAGGCTTAGCATAATATATCTACGCCGAATCTTCAATTTGCCGAATTTTATTTAGCATAATTCTTTATGGGCCGAATGGATGTTTACCCGAATATTGTGTTGGCATAATGTTGACTTGGCCGAATTTTATTATGCATAATATTGTTTGGCATAAAAAAATATGCGTAAACAAGGGGAACCGTATGCTGTTGGTGTGTCTTATTGAAATAAATAAATAAACATCCCACTGCTGGACACAGGCTACCTTTCATAACATGAGGGGTTACGTCCCAGTCCCCACGCGGGCCCAGTGCGGATAAGGATGTTTAAACACAACTTTGAGTTACTGCGCTTATGCATTGCAGGTGCAGGTTTCCTCACAATATTTTACTTCCCAAAAAAGATGATGACGATACTTTACCTTAAAAAACTTTCAACATGATTGAGTTTTGATTCAAGACTCGATTTTTAAAACGTAACAAAAATGAATTAGAAAATGTAGGTAAGTATCTACTGCTACTACTACTACTACAGCCTATTTGCGTCCCACTGCTGGGCACAGGCCTCCCCACATCATGAGAGGGTTTGGGCTATAGTCCCCACGTGAGCCCAGTGCGGATTGGGGACTTCACACACATCTTTGAATGGCTTCGCAGATGCCTGCAGGTTTCCTCACGATGTTTTCCTTCACCGAAAAGCTCAGTGATAAATTCAAATTGAATTTCGCACATAAGTAAACTTAGAGGTGCGAGCCGGAATCGAACCCCCGACCCTCGGCATGAGAGCCGGTAGGTCGAACCACTAGGCCACCACAGCTTAGGTACTACTACTACAGCCTATTTGCGTCCCACTACTGGGCACAGGCCTCCTTTCACCACGAGAGGGCTTGGGCTATAGTCCCCACGCGGGCCCAGTGCGGATTGGGGACTAAACAGCTTAGGTAAGTATCTAGATATTGTTTAATGGCGTTGCCTCGTGCTCCGGTGATGGCAAAACTGAAACAACCCAGCACAGGTTAGTAAATTGAAGAAAAATTACACAAAATGCTATCTCCAATAATCCTTACTAATATTATAAATGTGACTGTTTTTTTTTGTTTGTCCTTCCTTCACGTCGCGACGACTGGACCGATTTGAATGAAATTTAGTATGGAGTTTGAGAACCTGGGAATAACATAGGGTACCTTTTACCCCGTTATTCCCACGGGAACGGGTTTTCTATGGGTCAAGCCAGTTTTTTCAACACTTCTATAACTATAACCATCTATTTTGTATATCATCGGGTACGCAAATTCTAAGTCTACGCGGGACGAAGTCGCGTGTATCGGCTAGTTAAGTTTATATGCATAAATACTAATATTACAAATGCGAAAGTAACTACGTCTGTTACCTCTTCACGCGTAAACCGCAGGACCGATTTAGATGAGACGAAGTTAGATCGAGTCCCGCGGGGAAGGACACAGCAGGTTACTTTTATCCTTGAAAAACGCACAAGTTCCCGTGGGAACGCTATTATAACAGAAGTCCAAGCGGACGAAGTCGTGACCAGAAGAGCTAGTGTGTAACACCTATTACCTACTACTACTACAGCCTATTTGCATCCCACTGCTGGGCACAGGCCTCCTTTCATCATGAGAGGCTTTGAGCTGTAGTCCCCACGCGGGCCTATTACCTACCTAACTTTTAACTGAAAATACATAAGTAGGTACCTATTATTTTTGGTGATTTACTCACCATAACTGTTACTCCTACGGCTCATGTAAACGGTATAGCAGACTGCAAATATAAAGCCAGCCAGCACCACAATGGCGAGAAGTATCAACAATATTTGCAGTCTATTTCCAGATTTCTTTGTCATATGCGATCTGGAATGTATGAAGAGCAGTAGTATGAACACTAAAGCAGAAATAGTGCATTATGATTATGATGCAACCATAATTTTTTTTACAGTAAATAGCTGCACGTGTGGCAGTGAATTGTAATAGGCTGTTGTGATGTGGTGACTAAGGCCTACTTGCACCTCGGGTTAGCCTTTTAACCCAGGTTTAGTTGTATCGAAATAGTTTAGTGAGGATCACCCGAAGTTAGCAGGATCTATTGGTGCAAGCGAGCCTAAGCAATGTTACAATATTTATTGTAAATCATACTGTAAAATCTGCAGCAGCCGGCAGCCGGTGAAATTTCTGGCACAGAAGCACTCCATCTTAGGCCTCAGGGTAGGCAACGCATTCGAGATCTTATGGTTTCTTAATGGGGGATCATAGGATTTCGGTGTCCATGGGCCGCAGTGACCACTTACCATCAGGTGGGCTGTGCGCTCGTTCGCCTATATCATAGGTATAAAAAATATATATTCTTTATTTCTTACGTTCCAAGTGCCGCTTCTGTAGACTTTTCCATTTTCTTTTCTGTGGTGGGTGCTGTGCCGTTTGTGTGGTGTGGTTTATCTGTAACATTGACTCTCTCTCTTGTTTCTGCCGTGAAGGTTGTATCAGTGACCCTCTCTTTTTTGCTTTTATCTACAACCTTTTCTGTCACATTCTTCCCTGTTACCTTATCAATGGATCGTTCTGTCGTCAAGTCTATAAAGCTTTTAACAATAGTCTTATTAGTAATGGCTTTGTCTAGGGACTTATCCGTGAGATTTTTTTCTGTGGCTCTTTCGGTAGTCAGGTCTATGGAAATTTTGATGATGGCCTCGTGTGTTGATATTTTCTCGGTAGCATTTCCCATGGTGCTTTTTTTTATCGTCATATCAGCGTCTTTTTTAGTCGTTAATGATATAAAGCTCTTGTCTGTTGTTTTTTCATCTGTAGTGTTGACAACAACACTCTTTTCTATTTTATATGGAACATCTTTAACTTTTTTCTCCATTAACGATGTTGAGTTTTCAATCACTTTATCTATATAACTTTTATCCACGACATCCTTTCCTGTAATCAAATCTTTTGCACTTTTTGTCGTTAGATCTATGGCACTTGTATCAGTGGTCGTATTAGTTTTTGGTGTGGTTATAGGTGTAGCTTTCTCCGTTGTCAGACCTATAGGAAGAATGACTATGTTTTTCTCCGATGAGCTTTTATGTATGCCCATATCCACTGTGGTATTTTCTGTTATCAGATCCGTGACTGGTTTAGTCGTCTGTCGTCTTAGCACAGCTGTAACTTCGTCAATATCTTTAAATGTTGATCTTTTATCTTTGGTGGGTTTTACTGTAACGATGACCGCATCTGTGGTTGGTTTTTTCTTCCATTTCGATAAGTCAGGTGAGTCTGTTAACTTCGAATATCTACGAAAAGTTTTTTTTAATTAATAGATAATTTATATGGAATGTATTCTGTAGAACGTCACTTAAATATTATGTGATAAAACATATCATGTAATGTTGTTAAATTCTCAAGAGACAGCTTATTTTGCTATAATATTTTATTGTTTGAAAAAAAAAGTGAAACCTACCCTGCACATCTGCAAAATTGATCAACGTCGAGTTCCACCCGCCTGTAAAAAGGAAGAAAGTAAACATGTGAATAATATTTAAAAAAAAAAGTAAAAAACGAACTCTACCAAATTATACAACTTCAGTTAATAGCCTATAGTCACGTCCCACTGCTGAGCACGGTCCTCTTCTCTATACATATACCTAAATGCCCAATGCAAATTATGGGACTATACATTCATATTTAAACTACATTTCAGATGCATTCCGGTTTCCTCACGATGTTTTCTTTGAGTGAAAGGTATTTAAAAAATTTATTTAAATTGACACGAGTTAATTAATTAGTTAGAGGCGCGAGAGGCGATAGTTGAAACCACTAATCTATCGTACCTTAATTAATCAAGTACCATATATGCCACGATTATAATAGGGATGACGACAACTTTTTTTTCCTTAGTCTATCAGGAAGATTATTGAAATGTATTGGATACGTATTTTTTCTTTTTTCACGTAATCAAACTTATACGGAGATATATTGAGTTGAAATGTCGCGTGACGTCACGGTTAGGTACGATTTATACCTAACGGTGACGTAGTTAGCCCCCACTCTCCAACTTTAATGCGTTTTAACTCAGTAATTCTTTGTTAATTTGATAAAACGAAAAATACGTGTCTAATATTTTTTTATAACCTGACTGACGGACTAATTAGAATTTCGATTTCTTCACCCTGTCGTCATCCCTATTAACATTTTTACCAACATTTGATTTCAATAAAATAAAATTGAATATCTCTTGCTCCCAATGTTACTGTTCTACTTTATACACATGTAATTATTAAACTACATGAAAATCCGTTCAGTAGTTAACATACTAACAGACAGAAATCAATTCTAATCTTACCCGGATTTAGTGAGAGACATTTTCATCTTGACATCCTCGCACTCCTGCGCATGAATCTGCAAAACGATAATATTCATTACTAGCTTCTGTCCGCGACTTCGCCCGCGTGGAATTCGGTTATCACGTTCCCGCAGGAACTATGCGGTTTTAACGTGGAACTTCGGTTTCCGTCCGTGATACTAACTGAAGGCCATATCTTCGAGCTGACTTTTTTTTCTTTAGCCTGTTTGAATGTTTCCCCCAAGCAGGCGCGGCGCACTCTTTGATTTATCCGCGCTCGATACAAGTACCCGCCGGCTTCGCACCGTGGTGTGATGAGTAGTGGTTGCCGCGCACTGCTAGCGAATGCACGCGCGCGCGTAAACTCTTAATGTACGTCGCGACGCAAGAGTCAAATGTGCTATGAAATTTGAATTATGTCAAAAAATATTGTATTGCAGAGGGTTGTATTAACAACAACAGTAAAATGATTTGGTAAAGAGTAAAATGATGAAATTTGGTATGGAGGTAGTTCAAGACAACCCAAATGTTTAATTTTTCAATAAGAATAATAACAATAACTGCATGAACAGTATAGTATCATTGGGTACGCAAATTCTATGTACTCGGGACGGCTAGTATATTATGATAATGCAGTTGTGTGACTGTGTGTCTTAATTTTGAATTTAGCAGGTTCATAAATTGACGGATAAAATATGTGCTAACTTAATAGTAAATTACGTTGTAGCATCTGTGTAGACGAGTGTTTTTAATAATAATAAAAATAACTAACTTAACTTAAATATACATATTTTTTTTAATAACAATTTTCTACCCAACCTACGTACTAATACTAGACGCATCATTTAATATGTTCCCCACTGCGCCAGCCCTAGCGCTAGTGCGTGGCCTCCGAAAGAGCGCGCTGCATGTGATAGAAAGAGATGGCCACTTTGGGAGCGTACGGTGCAACAAAACCGGTTTTTTGTTAGCAGTCGGCCTTCTATACGTTAGTACTATTACTTATTCTGTGCCCCAAGGTGAAGGCTTCCCCCAATTCCCCCATGATTTTCCATTTCCCTCTATCTTCGGTTATCGTTGGCCAGTCACTGAAAAACATGTCCAGGTCAGCCTGCCATCTCCGCCTGGGCCTTGCCCGCCGCCCGTGCCATATGAACGGCAATCGAGTAGCAATAGAAGCCCATCTCTCTGGGTGCTTGCGGATGACATGGCCAGCTCACTCCCACTTAAGCCTAGCAGTTTTGTGTCCCTCGTTGGCTATTTTCGTATACACAAGAGAAAGCGTAGCGTGGTGTTCCGAACACGATCCGTTCTTTTAACACCTAACATGCTACGCTCCATAGCCATTTGGCAAACCTTCAACTTGGACTTATGAATCTCCATGAATGACCACGTTTGGGCACGGTGCACATATACACATGTCGACGAGTTTTCGCTTGAGTGTTACACAAACTCACACACACGCGGATTTTTTTATCGGTTCGTCCGGGCTTGCACCTCTGATTTTTATTTATGTGCAAAATATAATCTGAATTTACCAATGATATTTGCGGTGAAGAAAAACATCGTGAGGAAACGTGAACGCATCTGGGCAGTAAGTCAAGGATGTGTGTGCCTCCAAACCACACTGGGCCCGCGCCGCGTGGAGACTGGGTAGAGACCATTGCAACACTCGTGACAAGAGGAAGCCTGTGCCCAGCGGTGGGCGGTAAATAGGGCGTTATGCTGTTATAAAGAAACATACTCGGTCGATTTCTTTATAGATCCTTCAAGTACCTACTTAACTGCCAACATATTTTGAAGATTTTCCACATGCCCTTATGGGTTCCTCTCCATCAGAAGAATACTTTTTCCATTAAAGAAAAAAAATCCGAGGCCGTCACTAAAGTCACTTTGTATAAGGTACCTAAGCACTTATTTTATTGCACACTCACTTTTAACTTCGAGCACTATCACACTTATACTTATGGTGGGTCAGAAAATATGGCAAATAATTAACCCACAGTATCGGCTATCGATTCTAAGTATATTGTATAGGTCTCTAATTTTTTTTTAAGTTGGTAAAAAAAAAATTGTATAGGATTCAGGCGTCGCTCACACAACCAATCCCATATACATTTTTTTTTTACCAACTCAAAAAAAATTAAAGACCTATACAATATACTTAGAATCGATACCCGATACGGTGAGTTAATTATTTGCCATATTTTCTGACCCACCGTGTATATAATTAGTTGTATTTAACTTACATTTAGTATTCCGAAGCTTAAAACCAACAGAGGGATCGAAAACATGTTTCACGTCGTGCACCTCCCGCGAACGATTTATGCCTGAAATGACCTACAGCGTAAAAATGGGTTTATGATTCGAGTATGTACAAGCATTTAGTTACAACGAACGAATTGTGATATAGCATAGGTAATACCCAGAACAAAAAAACAGGATATCCTAAAGATTGCGGGATGTCAAATGTAATTTTGTTTATTGCTATAAAATAATGTGTTTATTGATAGGCCATGGTAGTGTAGTTGTTTCATATAACCGTCTCTTATGGAGAGGGTCGGGGATTCGATTCCAGCTCCCGTCTACCTCTGAGTTAACTTAGCTATGTGCTTATGTGGATATGTAATTTTGAAAAAAGGCCTTGTGCTGAGTTTGTTGCGGCGCTTCTTCTCAAGCAACGGGCCTAGGAAGCGCTGGTAAATTCATTTCTATTAAATTCATTTAAAAGTGCCCAGATGCGGCCTATTTGCTGAATAAATATCTTCATTTGAATTTTCCAGGGAGCTTTTTCATGAGGAACTGTATAAGTAAGCAATACCTAGGCAGGGCCCGTTTGGATACTTACAGGTAGCTCAAACCACATAGACAGGCTGTTGTAGTTCCCAAGGATAGCAAAAGTCGCAGTCAGACCACCTGATAAAAAGTTATGACTCCCCAGGACGCTCCTCCCATTCAAACGTAGTTACGTTTTATTTCGCAAACTATACTTATCAGATTTACACCAAATACGAGTAATAGTGGAGCAGGGATATTAGTGTCTTGAATACACTTTGATTATATATAATAAATTGAATAACAAAGAAACTAGGACCATTTTAGTTTTCTCTATACAACCATCAAAATCGAGTTATTTGGCTATAATTTCATTGCGTATTGTTTTACCAGGGCTTGTACTAATGTTGGGCACTCATAATAATGATTCCATTGTGTGAAGGTACCAAATTTCGAGTCAATCTGTTAATTCATTTGGAAAATATGAAATAAAAGCGAAACTACGTTTGTATGAAAAGTCAACAAACGCCGTGCGTACTGGCCGGGCGACTCTTAAATGGTCACCGCATATTTGCAGTACCAAAGTACACTCTTGGATTATTTTTATTTTTGTTCGTACTGAAATACAAGTGGCATTGAAAGAAGCGATATTTTCTGATTATCCAGTCTAAAAAGCGCAAAAATTAGGGTCTTATCAGCTCAGTGGTAATGTTTAAATTGATAACCGCATTCTCGGGAATACCGCAACTGCCACAATTGGAATTGATGTCTAAATAAATATCAACGTAATTAAATATTCCATTATTGTTTGAAACTATAAGCCTGGGTTGATTCAAGTACAGTTGATGGACTCCTGGTCGTTAAATATGGCCGCCGAGCTGTCATTCCATACAGAACCGTCATTTTGTCTCTTAGTAAAATATTTAACGTTAACTTTAAGGGACGGTTTGAATCAACCCACCCTAGATTAAAACAAGCAAAACTTACTGGGATTCTAATGGGTAGGTTAAATACACTGATTGACTATACTTCAATCAGTGTAGTATGCAAGACTTTTTTCACCGGCAGGTTTAAAACTAAAAATTATCGAGAAAGCCAATGTCTTTTATTTTTTTGTTATTTCAAAATAAACGACTCACCGGGCAAGCAGTATGTGACTGTTTTGAAATTTACGCATACACCTAATTCCTCATCAGAAAACTAATGTGAGCATACGTACTAATCGAAAGATGTAGCTAACATGAACTATTGAAAATTTTTAGGGCAAATATAGACATAAAAGATTTTTTTTGTGAAGCCTCAAAGTAAAGCCACTGCCCTAAGCTAAAATTATTTAGGGTACAAACACAAGTTATTGAATTTGTATATGTCTGTATTTGTAAGGTCTGCCGTCTGACATCCAAGTCTAGACGCAACTGTTTAACTTTTGGGGCAGTGAAACTCTTGTTTACCTACTCTAATTCCATTTAATAACCTCTAATGTTTACGTTTATCTAAGTGGAAAGCCTGAAAGGTTCAATCAAAATCCATGTCAGCATCAAGTCTTTTAATTCACATTTTTAAACTTATTGTATCTTTAAATTTATAAATTAGTAATTATCTAATGCGTATTAATTGACTTAGACGATACTGTTTTCTTGGGCCATGAGTGCTTCACTGGTGCCCTCTTCATCTGATTCAGGAATGTCTGTTGGAGTTTCGTCGTTTTTCCTTATGAGGGTGTTGGTCGTTGTGAAGGCTACACTGTTGTAAGTCTTATCTGTGGAAGAGAATGAATCATTATCATCAACTCCATTGTCAACTCCTACTCCTCCACTCTCCGAGCGCTTTCGGTCAAGGCGACAGCTTCAAGTGTTTCGTCCGTTGGCTCGCAAGTAGCTTGAGTAGCCCGTCTTCCTTATGTGCCTTATTGCAGATATGTCATTGTCAACTATGATTATGCTATATTAGCCTGGATTCCATCAAGAAGGTTAACATTCCTTAAATATGTCGCCAGCTGTCACTTCATTTAGATACCTACGTTATTTTCTCGATAATTAAAATCTCAGCGGACATATTTAACGAAAGCTAAACTTTCTGATGAATCATAACGGGACTAAAAATCTGACACCTTAGTGGAAGGTTTGATATCCGCCTGGAGAGATACCGCATCCGGTCCTAGAGTGTGAAGCATTCTACTGTGCTTCTCACATTAGACAAATAATACATCACATCGGTTACGCCTCTGGTATTACGAATGATCTATAGGAGGGTAAGCCGTCGGCTTGTTCGTAGGTCTTTTGCTATAGAATGAGTAAGTATAGGTACTTTGGACCTGGTGCAAGGTCTTACTCGCTATTCTACCGCCAAGCAAGACACAAATTAGAAGGCGCACTGCAAAGCTAGATTAAGCTATTTTCGCAGTGTCTATTTTAGCTTACTATCGTCGTGCTATTACGATGATGTTAGATTGCTACCTGTCTCAACATTCTTAGGGCCGAGGTCCTTCCGCCGTCGCCAGCTGCGGTCGATGGCCACGATCAGTAGTATCACCAGCAGCAGGCCCACAGCTCCTCCCACCAGCCAGCTCACTTCCAGACCCGCCAGCCTGAAAAGAATAAAAATAAATATATAAAAGAACAATAGAAAGAATAAGCCTATGTTGCATCAAGCACAGATGAAGGACTCATCGCTTAAATGCGGCCAACGAGATGACTTTTGAAACAGAAACGTCATTTTATCCGTTATAGCAAAATAGCAAAATTAGTTGACAGAGGATTTGAATCAACTCTCTGTGTTGGTTTGAAATTCAAGCTAATAAGGGTTCTTTCTTTTTTGTTAAGTTTACTGCAGTCAACTACAATAGCAAACAGCAAAAACATGACCTAAGTACACTCGTAGAAGATACGGTTTCGAATACCGATGTTTTACCACTACCAAAGATGTGATAGTAGAATACAGAATCAATCTTCAAATTCAAATTCAAAATATTTTTATCTTTACCAAAATATGTCATTACTAATATAGTGATGTGTGGATAGTAGGTGTAGAGCTATTTTGGAATTAAATTGGAATTCGGCTTGTCTCGAAACATTAAACACGGTCAATAAACAATAAACAAAACTAAAAATCAAAGCACGTAAGTCCTCCTAAAGACGTCAATGTCGTCACTGTTTATAATCTCATGGTCGTTAAAAACACACATCAAGTTACTAGATTTAATCGACCAAATGTTCCACCACCATGTCATCTACATTTAAAGGATATCGGATAACTTGGTAATAATATATTTTGATTGAAGAATACTTGTAATGTTTATTAGATAGAAATAGGTATACATCCATAGGCATAGTATCAAAAACTTACCCAGGAGTGGTAGCGATGCCAGCCATGACTCTGAAAAAGAAATGACGTTATTATTTCATTTTGTTTATAAATCGATCTAATGGAAGCTAACACGATTATTTAATGAATTTCCTTGTAAGTACTTAAATAGTTTTCAAAGTTCTTTCAAATGTAAAAAGACTCAGATCAATTTAAATTATACTCACGGTATCAACACAGTGCAGGTTCCATTAATAAGTTCAAATTCCTCTTCGCAAATACATTCTCCTTCTAGATTACAAGCGCCATGGTTGCATTCAACGCACGGTTTATAGCAGACGAAGGGGTTTGTAACATTTTGGATATAGCCTTTGTTACAGCTGCATTCATTGGGAGCTGAGCAGTTTCCATTCACACAAGTATATCTGCAGATAGGAGCACAAACTCCATCCAGCAATGCGTACCCTTTATGGCAGCGGCATTCGTTCGGTGATATACAGTCTCCATGACCGCAGTTATCGCATTTCGGTTCACAAACTTCCTTACTTGCTCCCCTTTTGTATCCTTCTAAACACTCACAAGTATCAGGTGATACGCAGTTTCCATTTACACATGGAGTCTTGCAGACAGGCTTGCAATTACCTTCACGCATTTCATAGTTAACATTGCATTTGCACGCGTTCGGAGTAACACAGTGACCGTTGCTGCAATTGTTGCATTCTGGCACACAGTCTCCTCCCTCCGTCTTTTTATAGTAGCCAGGGTTACATTTGCAAACGTTGGGCACTTCGCAGATTCCGTTAGTGCAATTGGTACAGCGGGGAACGCAGGTGAAGTTATCTTCTTTGAGATAGTATCCGGGGTGACATGTGCATGTGTTGAGCGCTGTACATTCGCCGTGGACGCAAGGGTTGTCGCACGTTGGGGCGACGCAGCGGTTTATAGCCAAGACGAGGGGAGGTTGACAGGTGCAGACGTCAGGGGCGGTGCAGTTGCCCCCGATGCAGCCGTCGAGGCACAGCGGCTTGCAGACACCACCAGATTCGTCGAACTCGTAATCGTCGCAACACATTATTGTTGGTTTTTGTGGCTGTGGAAGAAACAGATCTGCGGTTAGTTAAGATTTTTTAACTTTTTGGATTAGCAATATCACTCTTCATGACATTGACCCCGTATACAATAGTATACGGGGTCAAGCAAAACGTTAGGACGATATGTTACCCAAAGAATCAGCTATCGATTCGTAGCATGTTTCTTTTAGGATTTTTTTTTCAAGTTGGAATAAAACAAATTGTATGGCCCAGTATGGGATTGATGGTGTGAGCGATACCTGAATACCGTACATGTTATTTTTACCAAGTCGAAAAAATAAACCCTAAAAAACATGCTTAGAATCGATACCTAGCTGATATGCGGGTAAAATATCGTCACTAAGTTTTGCTTGATCCTATATATGTATATATAAAACTCAAAGGGACTGAGGAACTGAACTACGAGTATCAATGTAGGTATAACTCAAACTACTGAGCAGATAGGTAGTAATGAAATTTGGCACATTTGGCCCAATTGCGCCGAGCCACTAACGTTGGCCCAAAACTCAGGTTTAGTTGTATCAACTTAACTCGACTTAGGCCCACTTTAACCAACGCCGCTAATTTCGGGTTACCGTCTAACTCGAGCTAAGTTGATACAAATAGAACTGAGTAAGAAGACTAACCCGAAGTTAGCGGCGTTGGCACAGGTGGGCTTTATTGTTACTGTTGCCGCCTCCTCAATATTAGCTTTTTTCTATCTAAACTGCAAAAAAAAATGTGACCATCACGTAGAGACGGCTTGTTTTTAGTATTATTTGACTGTCAGTAGTGAGGTTCTGTGTAATTATAAATAATGCCGATTTTTCCATTACATCTTGTTTTCATCATCTCATTTATTATACAGTCCACCGCTCTCGCTAACAGTTACTTTGTAATCTTTATTTTTATTATCAAACCTTACTCATAAAAACCAACGAAATCTGAAACGCTTGACACAAGTTTTCAAACCATTACGATTGGTAGGTAGATACTGATTTTAATTGTTTATGAAACACGGGAATATTGTTAATTAATATACATTTAATTAACCGCTGGTATTTTAATGAAGTTGGCGATAGGATTAAAGCGTGTTGTTACCTAATTAATATTTTGTCGACACGCGTAAACAAAGTACTTAACAAATTACGAATTATGCACAACGACCTCATTATTTTGAACGTTATTTTCGCATGATAACAACTAGATAGAACCCTTTTTTTATAAATATCTACTTAATTTTATATTCTAATTTAGAGTTAATAGGACTATGATGTTACTAATTTAGAGTTAATGGGACTATGATGTTACTAATTTAGAGTTAATGGGACTATGATGTTACTAATTTTCGTTTGTATTCCACTCTGAAACTATTGGTTTTTACCTGAAACGTCGGTTACTGCGAGCCCGTCCGCCGGTGAAACTAACTTAAAAGGGATTATCCCGAAAGTTGGCAACGTCGCATATGGCTGTCAAATGTTTCGCTGTTTTTATTAATTTCTCAATATAACTGAATTAAAAAAGAAATTATCATTCTATGGTTGAATGACGCGTCTCGTTTTACATTTGTTGGTTAGCCATTCAAATGATAAGATTACATTGAAATGCATGGAAAATGCGATGGAATGTTTTCAAAAGATAGTTCTTCCATAATCCTAAAATTTTCGTGTTCCTATGATAATTGTTGCGATCCATATTTAATGTTTTATTCAACTATAGAGCGATAATTCATACTTTTATACAGTAATATTCAGAAATTAACGAAAACAGCGAAATATTTGACAGCTATTTGCGACGTTGCCAACTTTCGGAGTAAACCCTCTTAAGGCTATAACTTCGAGCTGACTAATGTACCTATATGAGCTGAATAAATGACACTCAATCATATCTCTACGACTAATACTACGCAAATAGGCTGTAGTAGTAGTAGTAGACTACTACAGCCTATTTGCGTCCCACTGCTGGGCACAGGCCTCGTCTCATCTCGGGGTTTGGGCTATAGTCCCCACGCGAGCCCACTGCAGATTGGGGACTTCACACACATCTTTTAATTACTTCGCAGAGGCGTGCAGGTTTCTTCACGATATTTTCCTTCACCGAAAAGCTCAGTGGTAAATTCAAATCGAATTTCGCACATAAGTAAACTTAGAGATGCGAGCCGGAATCGAACCCCCGACCCTCGGCATGAGAGGCGGTAGGTCGAACCACTAGGCCACCACGGCTTCGCTTCGGCTAAAACTGTTATATATTAGACTATGGGTAGTTTTGGGACCGAGAGCAGTGGAAAAAGTGGGGGGAGGCCTTTGCTCAGCAGTGGGACAGAACGGGCTCATAATAATAATAATAATAATGGGTAGTTTTAGTGTTTACCCAAAAAAAGGAGGTAGCTGTAAAAAAACAGTCTGTCTGCACGATATCCAGGTTAGCACATGTGTCTCACCATTTTCATTAAGATATAATACTGGCCACGAGGATGGGATAATAGCTTTCTAGTTATCAAGATACGACTGGATCGCCCAATTCGTGACAAAGCGTACAAGTCAGATCAGAGACATAGACATAAATAATACTTCGTATGGACCCGGCCTAACGTAGATAGGTACATGTCATGTTTCCCCACTTCATTGGTGTCCAATCCAAAGTTAAACTTGTATCGTGACACTAAAGCTGGGTCACATTTTTTCAACAACGAGACGAGTTTTTAGATACTGAGAAAGTTTCGAAAAAGTTTTTTTAAAAACGCTTATTGTCACGCACGCTCGGTGACAGAACTTTGGATAGGACACCGTGGAAGTGGGGACATATTACGTGTACGTTAGACCGGGTCTATATTATTTACGTTTATGATCAGAGAGTACAAGACACATTTTTGACTTGTACCCGTACCTATGTGTTGAATTGCGATTTTAAAGACGTTTCACATCAAAAAGCTTTTCGCACCATTCAATCTCATCCAATGGGGGCTATCGCGTGTGATTTTGCTGCTAGAGGAGCTTGTGTCGCGTGAGGTCCAATAACATTCACTCTTTTTTGGTTTTGGCGGGCTTCGTTACATAATTTATAATTTCTTTTCTCAAACATGCTCGGAAATGTTCGTGTTACTTTCAAAAAAAGAAGACGCGAGGCTGTCCATTGCCGGTCTTGGCCAGCAAAAACATTATTGTCGTGTGTGTGTTTTTTTTTTAATTCGCTTCCTATTTGAGACACCTCTGTAGAGAAACTGACAAATCCATGGAGGTAATAAGTACAACTTCCATGGCCAAATCATCCACGATCATGGAAGTAGTAAATACTGATGTGGGGTAAGTGCGCCTAAATGTATTTCGCCCCTATGCCTTGTAAACAGCCAACTACTAGTTGAGTAATATTTATAGGTTTCGATATATTTATGTTAGGCGCACTTACCCCATCCTGGCGCACTTGCCCCGACTGATCTTACGTATTTCCTCACTGTTTGAGAAAAGCATTATATATACCTCGGCCGCAATTGCGATTGCCGGACTCGTACTAATAGAAACTGGCTCGTCCGGCAATGCGCTACTTGGCGGCCTCTGCAATAATGTACTATTAATTTACCTGTTGAAAAGTGATCTCCTTCGTGAAATAATCGCAAATATGGATTATTTGACGACGAATGTGAACGCTTTGAAAAAAAAAAATGTTTTCCGAACAAAACGGAACTGCACAACATTGCGGCATACGGCTACTCGATATGATGATAGTTACTTATAATTAATAAACTTAATGAGATTCCGGATTTAAAACTTTGTTTCGTGTTATAAAGTCGCCTTTGACAGCTATACCTCTGGACCTTAGTCAACAGTGGCGCCAACTGGTGAGCAAAGAAACGATAGTCCCCATTCTGTGAATCCGACATCCAACAGCTTTAATTCAGTGACTGTTTGTAGGTAAGGTACTGACCATTCTCTTCATGGACCTCGTGCACCTTCTGCCGCCGTTGCATAGATATGTCGTGGTACCCATTCTGGGTTTTCGCTCTCTGAAAATAAAAGTCACCACATAATTAATATAATACAATACAAATACTCCTTTATTGAACACCACACAATAGAGAAAAAACCGGCCAAATGCGTGTCGGACCACGCGCAAAGTATAGGGTTCCGAAGTTGACGATGCCCACAGTACCTTTCTAAGACTTATTAGCATCTAGCTAGCCTGTGGTATGACGTGCCCGCCCGACGCCCCTGCCGCTCGAGAAAAATCATTGGTTTTTTAATCATTTCATAAGTTGGTCGACTATGACTCGTAAGTTTGTACAGCCTACTTATCTGTGATAGTTTTCCTTTCAACTACGTTATATATGCCATAACCGTGATTTTTTTAGCCATCCAAATACCACCATTTTGCTGGCAGGGGGGGGGGGGGGGGGACACGTGACTCTAACAAAAAATAGCACTTAAAGCTTAATATTTCACACACTTAATCAAATAATAGTTTTAACAAACCCACAGTATTTTTTTAAGTCCTATTCAACGATATGCCGCACCATGGGGTACGCAAGAAAAAAAAATACATCCCCACTTTACGAGTAGGGGAGGTACCCTGTAAAAAAAACTAAATTTTATTGTACCACTTTGTCAGCGTAACTAATATGCATATTCATGCCAAATTACAGCTTTCTAGAACTAAGCATCTCCGAACAATAGTGCGGACAGACGGACGGACATGGCGAAACTATAAGGGTTCCTTGTGGACTTCGGAACCCTAAAAAGGACAGAAAATCACACCATCAACGGGAATGGGAATCACCTGCAGAAAATTCAAGACTCGATTGGTAAAAAATAAGTTATAGCTGAAATCAAAAAAGAAACACCAGATAGCTAAAGTAATATTATGTATCAGGATGGTAAGGAATCTACATTTTTATAGGATGTTTTGAGCTGATTAACACGAGTATTAATCGTGCAATTCCTTTAAAAACTTTGCTAGGAAAAATGAAAAGGTCCTTTTGCCTTGTTCAATGAAAAATACTTTGGATCTAGATCATTCGATAACTACTCCTAAGTATCCAACATTGTGGAAAATTTCTATGTACAGTCAAGGGCATTAATATGTATACACCTTTGGACCTTAACACAACGGAACAGGAAAGCAAAGTGTACACATATTAATCCCCTTGACTGTACCTACTTATCATAATTTAAAAAAATATTATTATAATTAGATAGACCATAGATGATTCGGTTATTGTCGTGGAATATTTTGCCAGGAAGTAGGACAACGTATCGGAAAACCGTTTACGATAAACACTATTGCCTACTTATGTGTTCAGTATAACCATGGAAACAGTAAGATAAACCTAGAATTACAACCTTATACAAATCAGCGTACGTCCGAAATTAGTTTTAAATGCGACGCGTAATATTTTTTACATCACCCTTGGCCGTAAAGTGGGATTTTCTGCCCGCTACGCGGAGAGAAAATCTCACTTCTTGGCCAAGGCAAGACGTAAAACTTTTGACAAACCACGGGCGGTAATTCGTAAAGCCCCAGATCGCATATTTATGGCCCTCACCTTTGGTTCGGGCCACAGAAACCTGCGATCTGGGACATTTACGAATTCACCACCCTAGGTCTGTAATGTACTATTACATCACCCTTGGCCATAAAGTGGGATTTTCTGCCCGCTACGCGGAGAGAAAATCTCACTTCTTGGCCAAGGCAAGACGTAAAACTTTTGACAAACCACGGGCGGTAATTCGTAAAGCCCCAGATCGCATATTTATGGCCCTCACCTTCGGTTCGGGCCACAGAAACCTGCGATCTGGGACATTTACGAATTCACCACCCTAGGTCTGTAATGTACTATTACATCACCCTTGGCCATAAAGTGGGATTTTCTGCCCGCTACGCGGAGAGAAAATCTCACTTCTTGGCCAAGGCAAGACGTAAAACTTTTGACAAACCACGGGCGGTAATTCGTAAAGCCCCAGATCGCATATTTATGGCCCTCACCTTCGGTTCGGGCCACAGAAACCTGCGATCTGGGACATTTACGAATTCACCACCCTAGGTCTGTAATGTACTATTGGTGCTGTTTTTGGTGCCCCCGAGGGCATGATGCCCTAAGCAATTGCTTGATTTGCTGGCTTGATCCGGCTGTTGAAAGCATAACGTTCAGCTTTAGTATTGCGTTTGTTCATTGGTCTGAAACGCAATGAGCCTGCTGGTTATTTTTCTACACACACATTACTTGGAAACATCCTGAAAGTTATGCTTTCATGCGGAAATTATTACCAATTACCAAAACGCATAATTACAGGATAAAAATAAAGTACGTTTGTAACTTACTTAAAAAACCGTGGTGACCTAGTGGTTCGACCTACCGCTTCTCATGCAGAGGGTCGGGAGTTCGATTCCGGCTCGCACAAAAGTTTACTTATGTGCAAAATGCAATTTGAATGTACTACTGAGCTTTTCGGTAAAGGAAAACATCGCGAGAAAACCTGCACGCATCTGCGAAGTAATTCAAAGATGTGTGTGAAGTCCCCAATCCGCACTGGCAATCGCGTGGGGACTATAGCCCAAACCCTCTCGTGATGAGAGGAGACCTGTGCCCAGCAGTGGGACGCAAATAGGCTGTAGTAGTAGTGTAGGTACTTACTTAGCGGGTTTAACACACACTCCAACATCGCCCTCTTTCAGTGCCTCACTCAAAACCACGCACAACAATAAACCATACAGCACATGCCAGTTCGAAAACAACATCGCGAAAAACCATTAACTAACTAAAAAATACATTTAATTAGCACTGGCCACAAATCACAGCCGCGTTCGAGTTTCAAAATGATAATGACTGGAATCGACCTCGCCAATGCCTCGATAGTGGTATCACTTCCTCTGCCTGCCCACAGGCTCAAAACACCTAAGTATTCTAAATTCAAATGGTTCTAAAACCGTTACGAATATAGACTTTGTATTGATAGCTTTAGAGTTTCCTTAATTATCTTGCGTACTGGCCGGTAAGAGCGAGCTTGATGGAATACCGAACGCGAAGGGAACGCATGAATTAATAGGTTGCAGGCAGGTTTAACTACAGGATGCTTGGATATAAAATTTATATGAACAATGGTGCCGTTTCTTATCTGTTTGGCGGCGAGCGCCGGGCTCTGCCTAAGTCGACTCATCGCTAATCAAAACGCATCGTCGACACTGGTTGGGACTATGCCCTGAGCATAGACATAAATAATACTTCGTATGGACCCGGCCTAACGTAGATACATGTCATGTTTCCCCACTTCATTGGTGTCCAATCCAAAGTTAAACTTATATCGTGACACTAAAGCTGGGTCACATTTTTTCAACAACGAGACGAGTTTTTAGATACTCAGAAACAGTTTCGAAAAAAGTTTTTTTAAAAACGCTTATTGTCACGCACGCTCGGTGACAGAACTTTGGATTGGACACCGTGGAAGTGGGGACATATTACGTGTACGTTAGACCGGGTCTATATTATTTACGTCTATGGCCCTGAGACTTTTAAAGTCTACTTTAAAATTTTCTTGAATATTACAGATTACAGAAGATAATATTGTCCAGATGACATAAAGGCGACCGCTAAGTAGGCCATTTTATATTTTTCGAGTAATTTAAAATTGTTTGCGTACCTCCTTACATCTGAACCTAAAATTTTCCTAAGAAGTAATTCCTCAAAAAGATCTAAAAACAAAGCGAAGCCTAAAACAAGGCTTCATTTTGTAAAAAAGTGTTTTTTTATTCATTATCTTTGCATTTGCGTCATTCAAGTAAGTCACGCCCAGGATATTTCATATCTTTGGATTCAGCGTGCGATTTTTAATACTTTGAACTTGATGTCAGACTTCCTGTGAACTTTGTCCCTTGTACGCGATTTTTTTTGCAAAAATAAAGCAATTTACAACTCAATGCCACTCAGATTTTTGTTTACAAAAACTTTGAAAAGGATTTATCCCTGCTATTTTAAATTTTCCTATTTGATTTGTATTGCGTTTTCAAATCTTTGTCTAGGTAAGATTTATTGGTCGAGTTCAGAAGAGCCTACTTTACTAAACGCCACCTGCATTCAGAAGCTATACTCGAATTGTAAAAAATACAGTGCAACGGATGTATTCTCGCCGATGTTATAAATTTTATAGACATGTTATTTTACACTGACGTAGAGAGTGAGAGAGAAAGAGAAAGAGGGAGAATACCCGTGCTAGAACCGTGATAGAACTTATTATGTTATGTAAATACATAATAAGATCTAGTTTTTAGGTGGTAGGTACTTAACTAAATCTTTTTTTTATCTCTCAATCTGCATCCTCCTGATCTTGAGGCCGAAAATCGTATCTTGTATTACATATGTATTTGGATAAAACTCGACATTGTAAGTTGTAAGCATCCTTTTGCTGTCATTGCTCAAACATTATAAAATCGGCGTGTCACATAAAATTTACAACCCATCAATGGCTGAGAATTGAATAGTCCTCTCAGGTAGTGCCTGTCGCGTCTACGATTTACTACATCGTCGAACGTCGGTGCCACGATTTTATGTGCAAATTGTTTAGTCATGCAGTGGACGAGATATGAATTATATTACATCGCAATATTGTTACGAATGGGAACGAAGTAGTATTTTATTGTAAATATACTGACAAACAGGCAGATGAATGGGGTTGCTCAATGGCCGTCGTCCAAGATGCTTGACGTTTGTTGAGCTTCCCCATTTTTACTGGATTTATCTTTTATACCGTACATTATCATTATTACCGTATACTTTGGCCTGTACGCCAATTACTTGACTTTGGCGAAAGTGTCTTGCACATAGACCAGAAGCCATTATTTAAATAGAAGAAGAAGGCAGATGAAGAGCTGATGGAGAGAGGTTACCGTTGCCTATAACACATTTGCAACACCAAGGAGCACTCCTAACGCTTTTCCAGGATAGAAGAGTTTTAATGACACCCTTTATAAAACTCCTAATGTAAGAGTTAAGTAATCCGTTAATCCTTTTCCCCATTTTTACAAACTTTGGTATTAAGATTTAAAGTTTGAGTCACCGGAAAGTTCTTACGATGTTTTCACACGTAAAAGGGTTTTTGGGAATTATCCTGATGGGATTCATAAGAAAATATAATATGAAGGAAAATCTAGTTAAGTTATTTCCTTGATTTTTAGTCAAGCTTTGATATTTCATTATATTGAGCCTACCTATTAGATTTTCCTTCATATTTAACTAGGGTAATACAAAAAATAGTCAATTATTACATGTATTCAATTAATATAAGAAAAACGTGACTAAGTATATCACGTTTCACACAATGTGATCAGGGAACTAGGAGGAACATAACAATAATTACGATAGATTTTCCATTGAATTCTATACTCTATGACCATGTTATAAAGCTCAAAAGAATTTGGTCCTTTGCAAATCATTATTCATAGTTATAAAACTTCCGCTAGAATATTCCTATAAAATAGGCCATAAATAATAAATTGATATGAGAAATGCTTTTAAAATAATAACAAGCTAACTCACATCTATTATTTACTATGTTTATCCTGCAATTTGTTGCATTTAATGCATACTTATATTTTCGATTGAGAGCAACCCACTGCTGGATCTTCGGTCGGTTTTCGAAATACCACAGACAGAGAGATATTTGTGATTCATTCAACCCTTCATGTCGATACCCCACTCGATAGGCTTTGACAAAAAAACAAATTTTTGGAAACGTTTAAAATGCTTCCAAAAGTCAGCCATTTTGCTTTTTGCAATTTTAATTATATCCAGTGTCACTCTCACGATTAAGACGAATCCAACGACAACTCATACACTCGAAAAACATAACCCTCCTTCTGTCGCAGTCGGGTAAAAAATATTCGAAAACAGTGGAAGCATTCACAGAGGCTTTTAATAAGGAAACTGAAAAGGCTACTATATATCCCGGAAAATGAGATGAAAAAAAACCCCCGGGAATGCTATTAACAAATTCCACGCGGACGAAGTCGCGGGCAGCAGCTAGTTTATAATAATTATGCAAATAGGTGTTGTAAAATTCCAGAATATTGTCAAAAGTTGTCTGGAAGAGATCGCTCTTTTGCGATAAGGCCGCCTGTTCACTCTTCTTCTTTGTTCTTTGTGTAATTGTTTTTGGTTTTCAATAAAGAGTACCTATTTGTCAAGTATTGTAATATTTAACAGAAACTAAATTTTTCCAACTCGGGCCTCCTAGCCCTCCTTTCCAACTCCTTTTCATAATATAATGTTAATGTAAATTCCATATATATAGATACATAATATATTCTTAATAAACTTTGAACCATAAAAGTGCCTGTAAACATGTCAAACCGTCCTGAAAGGGCGTTTGCTTATACCTACAGGGTGTCGAGCGCGCGGCGCGACGGCGCAGTAAGGCACTGGTCCCACCGCGAGCGAGTAAACTATGAGCTATCGGCTATAGAAACGAACAAAAGATAAGCACTCCCGTGTAAATAAAAGAGACACGGCGATATTGATAGTTCACCGCTGGGCGAGTAACTATAAACATCGCCGTGTCTCTTTTATTTACATGCTTCTGCTTATCTTTTGTTCGTTCCTATAGCCGATAGCTCATAGTTTACTCGCTCGCGGTGGGACCAGTGCCTAAGCCGCGGGCAATGGCCGCGCAAGGACTACCTCATGATATGCGCACGCGATGAGAGTTAGCGATTTTACCTATTCACTCATACCCATGATACAATAATATACTTCGCCAGGTATGCTACTCTGGTATTCTGGAGTAGTGTGGGTGACACCTGAACGTCATTTGCACTGCTGTGTGTTGCAAGTGGTGTATTAAAATAATACCCGACGACCCCCCTGTATACTGTGAGTGTTTCATTAAATAATTATGTTCATTTGTTTTTAACTTGTCCCATGTTGCGTGTAACGTGTGCGTAAACAAGTAAATGACAATGGTATTTTGTATTATAACGGCAGAAAATATTTCCTTCATTTTTGTTTTATTGCAATAAAGTGGCAACTCGACTTTGACGTACGGGTGTCACGCGATCCGGAGCGGCAGAGACCTTATTTTCAACGCGCTTTTTTATTAGGTCGTAACCTGTATGTAAATATGTAATGGAATCTTGCAAGTTAAATTTGATCCACTTTCTGATTTCGATTGAGCTGAAATTTTGCACGAATATGTAAGTCGCGTGACAATGCAATATTATGATGACGTGGAGCTGATCTGATGAATGAACTGGAAGGTGGCCATAGGAACTCCGTAATAAAACTACATAAACCCATCGAATTTGGGCTCGTTTGATTAGTCCTGAAGGGTAGATGAAGGATTTATAAAGAAAAGTACAGTCAGCAATAAAAGCGTGCCCCAAAAATTTTATTTTTGAAAAATATTATTCTTAGACCATGACTCATACCCATAATCATACCCGCGACAGTCCATACAAACCCAACGTCAACTGCACACTAATAGAGTACCAACATTATTGCAGAGGGCGCTAAGCAGTGTATTTCCGGACGAGCAAGTAGCAGGGAAGGACTGGCAATTCTTTTTATTTGGTACCGGAGACAGCATTTGTCGGCAATACTGGCCATAGCTTAGGTTTTTTTATAAATATTTTTTTTAAAAGATGTTTTATAGAGATGTTTCTTTTTAAAATATATCAGTGTTATATTAAAGTCCTCTGAAGAGCTGATGTTTCTTTGATTCCTTCGGGGAAAGCATGGAAATACTTACCAACCTATGGATTTTTCGAAATAGGTCCATAAAAGACGGAGATTGCATTAAAACAACAGAAAAAAGAACATACAGCCAAAAGAACAAAGAACATTTTGATTTTTATGAAGTCGGTTGAAAGCAAGCGATTAATCGCGCTCTCCCATCCCTTGTGCTGCAAGGAGACATTGACACCGTATCGACAAACGACGTCACGGGAGCTGATGGAGTCGTAAACGCTAAACACGCCGTTAATTAACTACCGATTGAATCATGACAACGACAATGTTCACTGATTCGTAGTCTGCGGTTTGGTGTTTATGAAAATACCTAGCGAACTTCGCACCTGGAACCTAATCAACCTATATGTATTCTGTTACTGTGGGCAGACATGTCTAAAGTTCAGTTTACATGGGGTTAGTGTTTTCAGGTCAGTAGACTTTTTTTTACCTAACTTTTTACCTTTATTACCGAACAACTTGCAGGCCTGTGGCCCTTACTTTGATATTGGCGAAGTGTCCAAGACAGAAGCCATTAATTTATATAGAACTAGCTTCTGCCCGCGACTTCGTCCGCGTGGAATTTGTTAATAGCCTTCCCGTGGGTACTATGCATTTCCTCGGGATAAAAAGTAGCCTATATGTTGACCAGTGTTATAAACTACCCCCATACCAAATTTTGTTTCAATCCGTCCAGTAGTTTTCGAGTTAAATCCGGACATACATACATACATACATACAGTATTTTTTTCTAAAAATCGTTATTTTGTGTGCAGTATCGTCATATAGTCCCTTTGACTTGATAGTTTCTTAATTTTCAATTTTCAGCCGCGACTTCTACATAATTATTATTTATTATATGTATAGATTTTTCCTTTTCTTTCTCGGATTCATTAATCTCTTATGAATAAATAGTTTAGTGCCAAAATTCATTATTTAGGTAATATCAGACTGGTTTAAAGAATGTTTTAGGGAACTCATCAATCATTTCCTTTTTACTGGACAATAGGCAGGTAATCTAACAGTAGGTAATCTGCATAACGTGTTTCTTGAAAGTGTTTGTAATCTAGGATTATAATTTAATTTTTCCCGTTCCCGTGGGAATATCGGGAAATCCTATCTTAGTGCTCCCCTACGCTCCCCAAGGAACCTGCATGCCAAACTTCAGCTCTCTACGGTGATCCCCGCGACCTAAACATTAAAATGTAAAAATCCCATTTTTTCTCGTTCCCGTGGGAATTTCGGGAAGTCCTTTCTTAGTGCTCCCCTACGCTCCCCAAGGAACCAGCATGCCAAATTTCAGATCCTTACTATGTTTCCCGCGACTTCGTACGCGCCTAAAAATTTAAATGTAAAATTTCCTTTTTTCCCCGTTCCCGTGAGAATTTCGCGAAATCCTTTCTTAGTGCTCCCCTACGCTCCCCAAGGAACCTGTATGCCAAATTTCATCTCTCTACGCCCAGGTTTTTCGGCTCTGCGTTGATATGTCAGTCAGTCAGTCAGTCAGTTTCTTCTTTTATATATTTAGATAGATATATAGCTGTTTCCCGCGACTTAGTACGCGCCTAAACATTAAAATGTAAAAATCCCATTTTTTCCGTTCCCGTGGGAATTTCGGGAAATCGTTTCTTAGTGCTCCCCTACGCTCCCCAAGGAACCTGCATGCCAAATTTTGGCTTTCTACGACCAGTAGTTTCGGCTCTGCATTGATGTGTCAGTCAGTCAGTCAGTCAGTTTCTTCTTTTATTTATATATTTAGATAGTTAGATAGCTGTGTCCCGCGACTTCGTACGCGCCTAAACATTAAAATGTAAAAATCCCATTTTTCCCGTTCCCGTGGGAATATCGGAAACTCCTTTCTTAGTGCTCCCCTACGCTCCCCAAGGAACCTGCATGCCAAATTTCATCTCTCTACGATGATCCCCGCGACTTCGTACGCACCTAAACATTAAAATGAAAAAATCCCTTTTTTTCCCTTTCCCGTGGGAATTTCGGGAAATCGTTTCTTAGTGCTCCCCTACGCTCCCCAAGGAACCTGCATGCCAAATTTTGGCTTTCTACGACCAGTAGTTTCGGCTCTGCATTGATGTGTCAGTCAGTCAGTCAGTCAGTTTCTTCTTTTATTTATATATTTAGATAGTTAGATAGCTGTGTCCCGCGACTTCGTACGCGCCTAAACATTAAAATGTAAAAATCCCATTTTTCCCGTTCCCGTGGGAATATCGGAAACTCCTTTCTTAGTGCTCCCCTACGCTCCCCAAGGAATCTGCATGCCAAATTTCATCTCTCTACGATGATCCCCGCGACTACGTACGGGTTTTAAAATGTAATAAACCCATTTTTTCCCGTTCCCGTGGGAATTTCGGGAAGTCCTTTCTTAGTGCTCCCCCAAGGAATCTGCATGCTAAATTTCAGCTCTCTACGATGATCCCCGCGACTACGTACGCGCCTTAAAATGTAAAAAAACCATTTTTTCCCGTTCCCGTGGGAATTTTGGGAAGTCGTTTCTTAGTGCTCCCCTACGCTCCCCAAGAAACCTGCATGCCAAATTTCAGATCTCTACGATGTTTCCCGCGACTTCGTACGCGCCTAAACATTAAAATGTAAAAATCCCTTTTTTTCCCGTTCCCGTGGGAATTTTGCAAAATCCTTTCTTAGCGGATGCCTACGTCATAACATCTACTTGCATGCCAAATTTCAGCCCGATCCGTCCAGTGGTTTGGGCTGTGCGTTGATCGATCACTATATCAGTCAGTCAGTCAGTCAGTCACCTTTGAGTTTTATATATTTAGATAAAAGTATTTTGTGATTAATAATTGCGTCGTAGTGTCAGTATTTGACATTTTATAATATGCAATGAACTAAGGACAAAGAACAATTGAGAATATAAATGAGCTAATACATGGTATAGAGGAACGCTTTTTCCTCCTCGGTTACATCGCTGCCGAGGGTCGGGGGTTCGATTCCGGCTCGCACCTCTAAGTTTACTTATGTACGAAATTCAATTTGAATTTACCACTGAGCTTTTCGGTGTGAAGGAAAACATCGTGAGGAAACCTACACGCATCCGCACTGGGCCCGCGTGGGGACTACAGCCCAAACCCTCTCGTGATGAGAGGAGGGCTGTGCCCAGCAGTGGGACGCAGATAGGCTGTAATAGTAGTAGTAGTAGTAGTACATCGCTGCTCCTCAAACGTTTCATTAATAATGATTTAGCAGTATCACCAAATGGTCCTAGTGGAAGACCAGCGCTGGCAGTAATGCTAGCATATGCTGAGTTAGGACCATGTCGTGACAGGCCACAACACTTCAAATTGGTTATTTATTTTTTATGTATTGTCCTGTCATTAATAATAATATTATAAATGTGAAAGTGTGTTTGTTTGTTTATTTGTTTATTTGTCCTTCCTTCACGTCGCAACGAGCGGACCGGTTGGGATGAAATTTGGTATGGAGATAGTATGAGACCGTGGGAGTAACATAGGATACTTTTTATCCCGAATTTTTACGGGAACGGGTTTTACACGGGTCAAACCAGTTTTTTCAAAACTACTATAAGTAACTATATGTATAGTATCATCGGGTACGCAGATTCTAAATCTACGCGGGACGAAGTCGCGGGCAATGTGCTAGTAATAATATAGTAATAATAATATCCTGGGACATATCACGCATATTGACCTAGCCCCAAACTAAGCGACGCTTGTATAATGCAATGGGTGCTAGCAAAGAATATGAATACTTATATAGAGAAATACACACATAAACGTTAGAAAAATCCTATCAACAACGAACAATATTTTAACAAAATATATAACCGATTTACTAAGAAAGTACCTACCGAACCGAATCTACCCATTAATATCAGAAACTCCTACATAGAAATTTTTAGCAATGTTCTCTATGAGAAACATTGGATTATTAATCAACACGCAGCTTAATAACAACAGTTTGTAGCGTAACAACTCTTAAAGGTACCTTATAATTGAACAAGAAAACCCAAAATGTTGTCCCATTTATGACAATCAGGCGTAGCTATGGGCCACGTCCTGAGGGCTCCCTGAGCTCCTTAGAACCCTCTTTCATCTTACACAATAATTCGATCCTAAAACCTTCTGCAAACTTTTCTTAACCAACTAGACGGCCCAGATTGTCGGTTTCTTAGTAAAGATGATTCATACCTTTTGACATGAATAATGATAATTAGATAATGCATTGTTCGCTTGCCAGCGATGCGTCCATCATGCACGTCAGCGCGCGTCCTGTGATAGCGTCGATAACCCTTGCTGAACGGGTAAAATTAGACGACGATTGCTACTCAGGGTCATGGAGTCTTGCTTGAGACAGCAGTTCATAATGCCAAGTTCGGGACACTTTGTCTATTTAATAAGGAACAAACTTCGCTTTCGATGTCTAAAATGAGCGTTATTAAGAAGATTTAGCATCAGTAATGGACCGGTCTGACTGGCGAGCCTTGGGGGAGGCCTACGTCCAGCAGTGGACGTTTTTTGGCTTGCATGATGATAGGCAGTCGAACGGTTGCCCGGATAGCAAAATATTTCAGTAAATTAAACTCAAGCAAGAATGAAAGGCGTATAAAAATCAAAGTTCTGAACAAGCCGGGCAAATGGCTAAAACGAATACAAATATCGACTTGAATTGTCCTCTTCTTGATGTGGCGCCGGGTGATCGTGCCTCTTAAGAAAATAAATAATACTACTCATTTTATGTACTTCTCCGCAATTGAAAAACAAAAAACAAGGAGGTACTTACATTGAGCATGTCCCGTCTGGTCGGCATTCTCCACACGGCAGATAGCATACTGTGGCGTTTTTCTTCTGGAATCCTTCCTCACAGGCGCACGTATCAGGTGCCACACAGTATCCATTCACACAGTTGTCTTTACACACTGGCTGACAACTGCCGTTTACCATCGCGTAGCCTTTATCACACTCGCAGACATCAGGAGCAGTACACCTGCCGTTGTCACAGTAATTACAATTCGGGATGCACTCTGTTCCATTTATTTTAAACCCGTCTATGCATTTACAAGTGTTCGGTGCAACGCATATTCCGTTCACGCATTTGGAACTGCATACTGGTTTACAGGAGCCGTCTAAAGCGTATCCAGGATCGCAAGTGCATGTGTCAGGAGCTGTGCAATGCCCGTTCAAACAGTTTTCACATTTTGGAACACAGGATAAAGAAGAATCAAGCTCGTAGCCTGTCGTACAGTTCGGAACGCAATGTGTCGAGTTCAAGATTGTGAAATTCTTCAAGCAGGTGCAAGTGTTGTTGACTGTACAGTAACTGTTTATGCAGGGGTGGTCACAGACTGGGGTTAGGCATTTGTTCTTGGTGACCGGGTCGAGGTAGGTGGGGGGTGTGCATTGGCAGACATCAGGGTCTATGCAGGTGCCGTTAAGACAGCCAGTACTACAAACGGGAGCACACGAGTCGTTTTGGGCTGTGTACACGAAGCCTTTGCAGCACATAAGCCGGTTGGTCACTACGGAGTATTTCTGAAAAGAAAGAAAATAGTAAACTTGAACTACTAGTGTTTTAGCACATTTGCTTATTCATTAACTAGCCGAGTGAAAGAGTTGCCAGAAATTATAAAGATAGCGGTAATGACTCTCACCTTTGTAGATTGCAAACAATACTATGTATGACTAATTATAACTAGATAGTAAATTTTCATAATGATTAAGTAATCACTGAAATTATTATAGAGTTAATTGGACATATTTGTTGATGTCGTTTACGTACAGTAGGTGAGTTCATGTCACCATTACCTTAATGATTATTATTACGCTAATGATGATGCGTTTGATGACAAACCTTCCAATGCTTACTACCCTACCTTTGTGTTCTAATTAAACAGTATAATGACAAGAAGCCGTGGTGGCCTAGTGGTTCGACCTACCGCCTCTCATGCAGAGGGTCGGGGGTTCGATTCCGACTCGCACTTCTAAGTTTACTTATGTGCGAAATTCAATTTGAATTAACCACTGTGCTTTTCGGTGAAGGAAAACATCGTGAGGAAACCTGCACGCAACTGCGAAATAATTCAAAGATGTGTGTGAAGTCCCCAATCCGCACTGGGCCCGCGTGGGGACTATAGCCCAAACCCTCTCGTGATGAGAGGAGGCCTGTGCCCAGCAGTGGGACGCAAATAGGCTGTAGTAGTTGTAGTAGGCATCTATAAAAATAATTGAAACCACTTAGCTTTCCCAAGAAGAAACTAAACATTTAGCTGCGACATCGTTCTAAGAAGTTCGTGGTGAGGAGAGGCTTGTGCCCAGCAGTGGGACGTCATACAAATAGGTTATTACTAGCTTCGCCCGCGTGAAATTCGGTTATAACGTCCCCGCGGGAACTTTGCGTTTTCCCGGGATAAAAAGTAGCCTATGTTATTTCCAGGGTCCCAAACTATATCAATACCAAATTTTATTCAAATCCGTCCATTCGTTTCGACGTGAAGGAAGGACAAACAAACACACTTTCACATTTTTAATATGGATAATGGATGGATTTGTACCTGCTGGCGTGTCTGCTTGGCGGTGCATTTCTTCTTGCCGCACCACTTGCTGAGCGCAACTAGCACTGTCTTTGGCCTCGTTTTAATTACTCTGAAAAGAGGCGAAATAACGCTTATTGACTTCATATATTCTGCACGGGAGTTCGCCCGCGTGGAAATCGGTTATCGCGTTCCCGCGGGAACTATGCGTTTTTCCGGGATGAAAAGTAGCATGTCCTTTCACGGGACCCCAACTATCTCCATGACAAATTTCATCTCAGTTGGTCCAGCGGTTGAAGCGTGAAGAGGTAACAGACAGACAGACAGAGTTACTTTCGCATTTATAATATTATAGTATGGATTCATAATTCATTTATTTCTTACAACCATGGTATTACAGATGTTGATTACAATATAAGTTTCAGCATGGACCCTGCTAGGGCGAAGCAAAAAATTGTCCATTTACCCTAAATAGTGCTTGATTATCTTGCAAAATTACATTTATTTGAGCGGAAATGTGATGCAGAAGTCGCTGTTGATTTTCCAGTTAATTCAGCTTATCAACTCGAATTCGAAAGGCAATTAAGTTAAAACACACCTATCGATACAACTAGGTCACAATTTCACAGGCGCAGTGATTGATTATAAACTTTTTACCTCTACAAGATTATTACCACACTCACGTTTACTTGTAAAACAAATCTGGCTGAGGTTTCACCAAATGGTCCTAACGGAAGACCAGCGCTGGCTTTAATGCCAGCATTACGCTGAGTTGGGACCATTTCGTGACCAACCATAACCCGTCTGTTTATGTTATTTGCTTTCATGTTTTTCTTTCTTTCTTTCTTTCAAATCATTTTTCTCCATAAAAACTGTTTCTATTTAAGCCACATATCGTGGTAAATCGTTGGTTTGACCAACCGCCTTTCATGCAGAGGGAGAAATCTAGAATATGAAGTACATCACAACTGACTATAAATCATATACGAGTACTATAGATCATTTATAACGGCAAATTATGTTCTTTAGAATAGAATAGAATACATTTATTAACAATCGGACGACACAGAGATACAAACGAACACAGATGTTAATACATGAGAAAAAAACTACATAAAAACTCTGTGCCGAACGGTGTCAAACAGGGTGCCACTCAGCATAATTCCGGAACGCTGGGGAGCGTCGGCGCTGATTTTCAGTGACCCCTAAGTGACCACACGAACGACAAAGAACATTGAAAAAATAACAATGAAAATCAAAACAAACAAACAAACAAGTAATAAGCTGCTGTGGTTGATGTAACAATACAGTTCACAAAGTTATACTTTACACAAATCATCATCATTTGAAAGAATGCTGTCAAAATTAACAGGGCGGAGGAGGGCAAGGCAGGCTGCGTGGCAAGGATGCGGGGCATGCTGCTGAAAGGTGCATGCAAACTTATAAATATTGTTAAATTTTTGTTGGAAGATACAGGGCAGTTTTAGGGTTCCGAAGTCCACAAGGAACCCTTATAGTTTCGCTATGTCCGTCTGTCCGTACTATTGCTCGGAGATGCTTAGTTCTAGAAAGCTGTAATTTGGCATGAATATACATATTAGTTACGCTGACAAAGTGGTACAATAAAATTTTGAAATATTTTTTTTTATAGGGTACCAAACAAAGATCTTCATTTTAATTAGGAACACACACTTAGCATGCAAAAGTTACAGAACATAATAAGTAATATAAGACACAATAATAAAAGTAGTTAATAATTAATCAAGCGATCATTACACAAGCTCAACGAGAATGTCTTAATTTTTATAATGATATATAGTATTTTAATCATTATTTAATGATTGGATAATGTAACAATTAATAGTTTAATTAAAGATTTAATCATTTAAAGATTTAATAATTTAATAATGTTATGGTTTCATAGTTTCATTTGTCGTTTTCAAAATAATCCTGTTTCAAAATAATTATAATTGGATTATATAAGGGTAGTATTTGCTCTCACCAACTCAAAATTAGCGTGAAAGTAATATAAATAAGCGTAATACGTACGTGTGTTTCGAAACACAAACACCCTTTTCAGACGCTTTCAAACTTTCCGCAAACTGCGCTAACACGCAAACAAATAAAAAACACAACACTGCACGGCACCGCATTGTCACTTTCAATTCTAATTCGTTCTAAATTTCAATTTGTTTTCTTTTTAACTAACGTTCATTGGCATTTTCAACACCACAAAACTCAAATTCGTTCCGAATCTTAACTTGATGTGTTTTTTTTAGACTTATTTTAATTAAAGGTCCGATTCACACCCCGTTGGTAAAGCGACTGGTGCAAAATGCCCACTATCTCCCAAAGTACATTTGGAGCCCTCATTACGCATTACACGCACGCAATTCTAGTTCCTGTGTGATCATGTTAAAGCTTTGTATTCCCTGTGGCATCATTTGCATATGTTTATCGCGCGGGTTAATTTGCCGGACATTGGGACTTTTTTCTTTTCCGGTGCAGCGAACTGGCCGATTGGGTTTTTAGGACGATCATTGATATTTGATATCCTTTAAAATTATCTTGTAAGGATCTCCTCTTCCGGCCCAAAAGTCGAATTGTAGTGTTGTGTTTTTAATACTGAGTTTTTAAGAAAACGAATTAAGCTACTTACTAATTTATTCCTCGACCGTACCGTTCCGTGACCTCGTGAAGGTCGCGGGAAACCGGTGGAAGCAAGTAGCACAGGACCGGTCGGAGTGGCGAGCCTTGGGGGAGGCCTATGTCCAGCAGTGGACGTCTTTCGGCTGAAATGATGATAATGATGACTAATTTATTAAAATATCGAATCAATAAGTCTGTTCTTTTTAAAATATCTTCAACGAGAGAAACCGAAGATATCAAAACATGTATAAGAATCATAATATTTAATCTTACTCGTCCATAGCCAATGTTATAAATTCAGAAGTATGTTTTCTGACCTGCAAATGACATAAGAATCTACCTACTCTGATCACTAAGGTCCACCACCCACCTCAACAACCTTTTTACGGGCCACTGCTGGACACAGGCCTCCTCTCATCACAAGAGGGTTTGGGCTATAGTCCCCACGCGGGCCCAGTGCGAATTGGGGACTTCACACACGTTCCTTGAATTACTTCGGGTGCGTGCAGGTTTCCTCACGATATTTTCCTTCACCGAAAAGCTGAGTGGTAAATTCAAATTTTAACCGTCCGTAGCTAAAACGAGGCGTTTTGTGGAAATACGAACGTGGCGTAAATTTGACGGAATTCCATGCGGTAATTTAACTCTACCACCCTTTTAACCAGTATCCTTGCAGACTTGAACGGATGAATCCATTTCCTTCACCGTGCTCCGAATAAAGCAGGATTGGCACACGTGTTTTCTTTTTCCAGTCGCCATCTACTTGTTACAGCACGACACAAATTAGAAGGCGCGCGGTGAAGCACTTAAGCCTTTGACGCAGAGTCTATTTTTGCTTAATCCACGCGCCTTCTAAGTTGTGTAAACCTGTAACGTCCTTCATATCATATCATCATTGTTTCAGCTGAATGACGTTTTCTCGTGAACAATAACAACTATCAAGTCGAGGGGACTATATAAACGATGCTGAACACAAAAAAAAACGATTTTTAGAAAAAAAATCGTATATTGTGTATGTCCGGATTTAACTCAAACGCTACTGGACGGATTGCAACATGGTATGGGGTAGTTTATAATACTGGTCAGCATATAGACTATTTTTTATCCCGGGACGCTATTATCGAATCCCACGCGGACGAAGTCGCGGGCAGAAGCTGGTACACAAATAACATGGGCTTAAAATTAACTTGAAAGTTCGGGGATCGTTATGGACCCTATCGGGCGCTGCAACATGCTTGTCATAAGCACAACATAGTCTATTTAGAACTACTACAACAGCCTATTTACGGCCCACTGCTGGGCACAGGCCTCCTCTAATCACGAGAGGGTTGGGCTTTAGTCCCCACGCGGGCCCAATGCGGATTGGGAACTTAACACACATCCTTGAATTACTTCGCTCACGATGTTTTCCTTCACCGAAAAGCTCAGTGGTAAATTCAAATTGAATTTCGCACATAAATAATTTCAGAGGTGCGAGCCAGATTTGAACCCGCGACCCTCCGCATGAGAGGCGGTAGGTCGAACCACTAGGCCACCACGGCTTCTTATGTAGGTATATGTTCTATTTGGAACTCTCTGCATGAAAGGTGGTAGATATAACACGCAACATTGTAGTACGCCTACCAAATTCAGAGACAATAAAAGTACTGTACAGTTCGTAGTATTTTTGAAATTTTAACAAAGCTACATCAGTTCTGAAAACAGAAGAGCTACCTAACTACTCGGAAAATACTGAAATAATGATTCTAGGAATATAAAAAAATAGAATAACTATGCGTTAAATGTGAAGTTTAATAAAAATAATCTGACAATTATGTACCGACAAAGCATAATGAAGACAGAAGAAAGCTGTGAGGACCACTAACTATTACCGACTATTGCCTATTTACGTACCTAATCAATATTTATAGCCCTCTACGAACATAAGGAAGGAAGGTAAACCTATGCTATTAATAAACGCACATGTTCATTTTACCACGGATCGGTTGGAGAATAAGAACCCATATCAGAAGTCATTTGGACACAGTGAGTGAAGGAAGGTTGTAAAAATGCGAGGGACCATTATTTATTTGGCGTTCCATATGGTATGTAGAATTTAGATACATCTTTTCACATAAAAGCTATGCAGTACAGGATCCCTGAGTAGCCAAAAAGCCTATTTTTTTCAAGAGAAATGGTATAAGACAAACGAGCTCATATCCCACCTGATGGTAAGTGTTCACTGCGGCCCATGGACACCAAAATCCTATGATCTGTCATTAAAAAACCATAAGATCTCGAATGCATTCCCTAGCCTGAGGCCTAAGATGGGAATGCCTCTGTGCCAGAAAATTAACTGTGTTCTGGTAGGGGAACACAACAGTGCGATTACTGCTATTTGGCGGCAGGTTAGCGGCGAAAGACGGTGGTACCACCCCGGACGGACCTAGCACCAGGTCACTAGCAAATACCATCTAAAATAAAATTATTGACTTGATTAGTAAACCTAATATTCATTTTAGGCCCAAACTTACGGATTAGAAGATCCAAAGTGCGCTGAATCTCAGCTCCTTATGGAACAGAAGTATTGTGACAACAGTACGTCCACACTCACCATGTAAGTACTATATTAATATGTATAACCAGTTCCTGTGATGAAGCAACATTGTTAGAAGCTATTTCATCCCAGGAAAACAATTAGACCGATGATATGCAAATTTATTGTGAATTTACAAGTACCTATTTAAATGTATGATAAAAGCCAAAACAACCTTTGAAATTGTACTGTTCAAAATTCTATGAATTGCATTTTTTCATTTATTATGTCACATTTGGATTCTATCAGAATATTTTGTAATATTAGAGAGACACAGTCTCCAAAATCCAAATCACGCTACGTATTCAAAGATGAGAAAACTAATAATCGAGATTAATTTCGAATAATTAGAAGGCGTTACAGACATATCTTATATAAATAAATACAGAAAAATCCCAAAAAAATGGAAAATGAAAACCATGGGAAAGGAAATGCTTGGGGCCACTCAAAACAAAACCCGACGCCTGTCGTGGCAATTAAATCTACGTCGTATCGTGTAATTGTACTTTGGCCATTATTCGAACATGTTCAACTTACTTTCAGACACACTTCATATAACATCAACCATAACGTTACCGAAGTAAACCTCACGGAAGGCTGCGACGTCGAATCTCACTTGCAAGTTGGTAACAATGACACATTCTACCTCGAATGTGAAACAGAATATACCAACTGCGAAGAAGACACACACAGACCTGACGGCACAAGACAGTTGTTCATGGTAGAGTGTGATAATGTGCCATTGACTATGAATGCATTGAAGAAGGTGGGAGAAGAGAAAAAGAAGGATCTCGCGGTGCCAATCCTTGCTGGGACTTCGGCGGCGGCGTTGGGTACGGTGGGGATGGGCTTCCTGGTATATAAGCTGAAGACTCTAATTCAGAGTGGAACGTATCGTAAGTTTTGAATATCAAATCTATTAGACTCATCATGTCACTGCTTACCTGAGAGCCGGAACAGACGACTGCCACCGAACTGCAATTTCTATTCTATGAGAGATGTGCGTTCAGATCAGTTGGTTTGCTATTTTCATAATAATTATCGTTCAAATACGTCCGTCGTCTGTACCGGCCGTAATAATAGGGGAGACGACAACTTTTTTTTCCTTAGTCTATCAGGAAGATTATTGAAAAGTATTGGACACGTATTTTTTTCTTTTTTAACGTAATCAAACTTATACGGAGATATATTGAGTTGAAATGTTGCGTGACGTCACGGTTAGGTACGATATATACTTACCTAACGGTAACGTGGTTAGCCCCCACTCTCCAACTTTAATGCGTTTTAACTTAGTCATTCTTTGTTAATTTGATCAATCAAAAAATACGTGTCTAATATTTTTTTATTACCGGACTGACGGACTAATTAGAATTTCGATTTCTTCACCCTGTCGTCATCCCTATTATAGCCCGTTAAGAGTCCCCAGTACGCACGGCGTTTTTCAACTTTTCATACAAACGTATTTTCGCTTTTATTCCCAAATTACTAAACAGATTGACTCGAAACTTGGTACACATAATAAAATCATTATTATGGGTGTCCGAAATTAGTAAATGTCGTGGTAAAATAAAACACAATTAAATTACAGCCAAAAAACTGAATTTTGAAGCTTGTATGGAGGAAACTGAAATGGTCCTAGTTTCTTTGTTATTCAATTTATTACAACCAAAGTGTATTTTGGACACTAATATCTCTGCTCCACTATTACTTGTAAAATTTGGTGCCAATCTGATAAGTAGTTTGCGAATTAAATCGTAACTACGTTTGTATGGAGATAGGAGCGTATACTCTTAAGTACTGAAAAGTTCGCACTTGATGCAGCAGCGTCAGCTTTCCATGCGCTCTCTTTATGACTACGAAGGAATCATCATGATGTCGGCTGGTTGTCAATTTCAGGGAAAACCACCGGACACCTTAATTTCATTCATATTAAATTAAACTCATTTTCATGTTCCGAAATATCTGAGAAGTACATTTAAAGCAGTTTATTTCCTTTTCAGTGTTTCCTGCTGCGTAGCACGTGTTATTGGGAATTCCCGAAGTCAACCAATGTTGTTTTGTTGTTGAATTGACAAGAAACTTGTTAGTATTATAAAATTATTGTTGAAATAGAGAATAAATATGTTTATTATTGTTATCAAGTTCTTGAGTATCTTGCGACGCTTCTTCTAAGTGATGCATCTAAACCGAATCGCCAATAGATGAAATACCTGCTTATGTAAGAACCAATTTACTTAACTATTTGGATTGACTGCTCAACAAAAAACGATTACCTACAAAAACGAGGTAAAATAAATACAAGGGGATAAGGTAAAGAGTGCATATTTATAGCTAATCTCGACTGCTTACCGACCTAATTTTTCAATTTTCTTATGCACCTATTTGCTGGTTTTAGGACTTGATGCAGGGTCTGTCCGGGAGGCTACCTCCATCATACCCGCTAACCTGCCGCCAAATAGCAGTGCTCCGGCGAGGGGGGTAAGTCTGGTCTGGCAAGGGGGTAAGAGTTCCGGTGAAATTATTTCAACGCATTTAAAATCTTTGGATTCCTTGCCAGTATTACGATTTACCATCCATTGGCCTTTGTCCTCATTTACAACACTTCCATAAAATAAATAAGGAAGTTCCTCTTACGTCAAATTGGAGTGCTTTTAATGAAGCCCGAAAAAACCTTTTAGCGTCATATCATTACTTTACTAGAAGCAAAAGGTACACAACAAAATCTGGGTTACAGCGATGAATTCATGAACCACTTGTCTTGACTTGCTGTCCGTATTACGAAAACTACAACGGAACTTCACGGCTACGTTGCGTACGAGTGGAGAATATTGCAAAATTCAAAATTCAAAATTCAATCATTTATTCAGCAAATTGGCCACATAGGGGCACTTTTGCACGTCAGAAAAAGAATTTACCAGCGCTACCTAGACCCATTGCTTGAGAAGAAGCGCCGCAACAAACTCTAGTTTTGGCTATGCCTCTGTTTTCTGTTTTTTTTTCTTTTACATTCGTAGTTTTTTTACTGGGCGTCTGTTTACGGTACTGGAAAAGTGGAAAATTGTATACTTTTCGCGGGTCTGTTATTCTTAAAATACAACAATTATTAACAAATTATTCAGAAAAACAAAACAACATACCGGCATGAAAACGGTAAGGATAGGTTTGTAAAAAAAACATTGCTCTAACGTAATTAACCAGGGAGGAAATAGGGGTAGTCCCTAGGGGTAGTTCGTATTTTATTATGCTGATGGGGCTGCCGCGCTGGTGCAGCGCTTCAGGAATGTTTGTGGAGGCGCGGACGGACGGCTTCTGGGCCATAGTACGCAAAAGAACCGCCTCCCTGATGCAGCGCGTGTGCGACAGTCCCAACAGCATCCTACAGTTGGTCTGGACCGCCCCATCTGGTGCCATGATGAGGCACTGGAACTACCTCCACATGGAGTCACGGGGTAATGTATATAAGATAATTTAGGTTGAATGTATATGCATTTAAATGTTGTATGTGAATTTAATAAAAAATGAAAAAAATTACAAACCTATTTTTTAAGAAATTGTATACTAACCAACTATGGATCTCTTTCTGAAATAAATGGATATTATTATTATTATTGTTATTTATTTTCCCTATTTTATTATTTAAACGTAGTCCCGTGGTAGTCCACGGGACTACGTTTGAATGGAGTAGTTACGGCCGGTAGTAAGTATATCCTCTTAAAACAAAGTATGAACTTTCTCTCTTCTCAAGTCACCACATTTGCATTTATTTTCGTATCTGCGAGCCGAGCAAAACTCAGTGGTATGGACCGAATTGGAATGTCGGTTGACCCATCGAAAAACCGAATAAAATTGGCGGGAATTAGTCAGTACACAAGGCCATTGGTTTTGACGTGAAACTTCGGTTACCGACACATTCCATTTTTCTGACATGTGTCGTCTTTAGGCCCGGTTCCTATATCCACGAAACGCCTCGTTTTGCCTACGGACGGTTAAAATTTGACAGATTCTCTATGGAACAAATGTCAAAAATCAACCGTCCGTAGGCAAAACGAGGCGTTTCGTGGATATAGGAACCGGGCCTAAGTTGCTTAACTTGCCTTCCTCGAAGCTAGCGTCAAGTCAATTGTATCAAATCATCAAATTCACCGCCCTTCGCAGTTTCGCCGGTTCACTTGACTTCACGCTTCACGCGTGCGATTTTTTTCCGAAACCTTCAAAAAAAAGTTTTCCATCTCTATTATATTGAGTAATGGTTAAATACCTAACTATTATGGGCCCGGTCAACTTCTTATCACTACGGATTTTCATACAAAGTTATTATTCTTTTTTAGCTATTCCTTTAAATTCTGTCTAAACCTTTCCTGAATCACGGGGAATAAAACAAAAAAAAGAATCAGCCAAATCAGTCCAGCGGTTCTCGAGACTTAGCCAGACTAACACACGGCAATTCATTTTAATATACACTGAACAGCAATGAAAACGCGTCGCTTTTGTATGGAAAATCCTATACAAAGTGACCCGTTTTCATTGCTGTTCAGTATATAAGAGAGGAAGAAGATGTCGTTAAGAGAATGTAATTTATCATTCAAAAGAACTACGAGACAATAATTTCAGAATATACCTCCGAGACATGAATAACGCTTTCACGCGCATGCTCCATTGAGGGACCATTATAACTAGAACCCTTTTAATTCAAGCCCAAGCATGCCGACTCGCTCTTTAACTTTACCTGAAAGTAAAGCACTTATCTTAATAATTCTAGGCATTACAAATTCATTTTCAGTGTAAAAACATGCTTTCAGTTGCTAATTTTTAATTCAGTATTCAGCGGATTTTAGTTAAGGCCTAGCTTACAAAACTTGACGAACGCGTTACAGCAAATGTTTTCACAAAACATGCGCACGCAATGACTCCTACGTGTCAACGAACTCAAAACCATGCTACGTGTGAAAATCGGAAAACCTGATCTATTTATTTAAATAAAGTGTAGTTTTGGTTCGCACCTGTAGGGTACAGGCGACCGAAACCCCCCGTCGATAGGGGACCGCCGCGGCTGCGCGCTCGCTGTAACCCGCCCGACGCCGGACGCGTGTCGCGCCTCTCTGGGACAACAATTTCCCAAAATTTGAAAAAAGAACGAATTAAAACTAAACAACGTAAAGTGCCAGTGCTAAAATGTGCGGCCGTGGAGGTTGAATTTGAAAAAAAAAATGTGCGCTTGTTTCACGTATTGGTTTTAATGATGGGTCTGAAAGTGATGCGATGATCGAGCTTGCGTAACGCCGTCGTACTAGTGGTGAGTTAAAGCTAACACTTAAAGCAACTCATGTACTAACAACAGAAGAGACTATTATATTACGATACTAAATCAGTACCTCGTAGAAGAAATAGGTGCCACAGTCACCGGCTATGAGACATGATGGAAAGATGGATGCGTTAATAAATTATAGGTACCTGTGTATGTTTATCATAGTTGTACAAGCGTGTTAGAAATTTTGGAGTCCGTTTTCCCAACTGATTTTCCTGTTGGATACTGGTACAGTACTCAAGAAAAGACGACGATATTAAGATCTCTGCTAAAAACTATTAATAGAAAATCCTTTCAAGGGTGAAAGGGCCCTTGAAAGGATTTTCTTTTCATAACATTATATTAAAGCCATCGGTCATCTTAATTTAAGAACAAACTATACATATATTTACAATCAAGTTATTATAAGTAGAATGAGCTAGTGAGAACACATACGATTGATACGAATACATAGGGCATTTGGCAATTATAATTATTAAGTAGATACACTATACAACATATTATTATAAGTACATAACATAATATTTGCATGCCATTGCAAGCTGAATACTGATACTTACTTAGCACTAAATTTTAAGATCTTGTTGGCAAATGAACTATTCTTGTTTCTAGATTTCTTACTCAGAACTAAACGGAATTTCTCCATGTCCTAACGACCTTGAATTTCACCGCGTATTTATGTGTCTAGTCTAGTGGTATAGTATATTATACAGGGTCAAGCAAAACGTTGTGACGACATTTTACCCACAGAATCGACTATCGATTCTAAGCATGTTTTTTAGGTTTTTAAGAGGGTTTACCGAAAGTTGGCAACGTCGCATATAGCTGTCAAACGTTTGCCTGTTTTTATTAATTTCTCAATATTAATGAAATAAAAAGGAAGACATCATTCTATGGTTGTATGACGCGTCTCGTTTTATATTTGCTGGTTATATAGGCATTCAAGTTATAAGATGTACATTAAAATGCATGGAAACTGCGATGGAAAGTTTTCAAAAGATACTATTTCCATAATACTAAAAACTTCGTGTTCCTATGATAACAGTTGCAATCCATTCTTAATGTTTTATTCAACCATAGAGCGATAATTCATGTTTTCATTTAGTAATATTCAGAAATTAATGAAAACAGCGAAATATTTGACAGCTATTTGCGACGTTGCCAACTTTCGTAGTAAACCCTCCTAATTTTTTATCGAGTTATTTGGTAAAAAAATTGAATGGAATTGATGGTGTGAGCGATACCGGAATCCCATAAAATTGATTCTTACCAACTCGAAAAAAAAACTAAAAAACATACTTAGAAAGCTGATTCTGTGGGTAAGTATCGATATACTTGTGATGTAGTGACGATGAGTCCCCAATCCGCACTGGGCCCGCGTGGGGACTATAGCCCAAACCCTCTCGTAATGAGAGGAGGCCTGTGCCCAGCAGTGGGACGCAAATAGGCTGTAGTAGTAGTAGTAGTAATGACGATGTCACAACGTTTTGCTTGACCCCGTTTAAGCATAAGCACTGCTTCTTTGAGCTTTAGTTACAACGAGGCGGCGGTAGAGGTGAAATTACACATTTCAACAAAACAAAAACTATACTATAGATAGATGTTTAGAAAATTCTATAAATGGAGGTTTGTTTTTATGTTCTGCGAATAAGGCGAACATATGTAGTTATCTCCTCCGATTAGGATAGGAACAGGATGTTTGTGCCCAATGCCCATTTCTCGTTTTAGTGGAATATTTGGCTGTACGATAATAATTATTTTCACCATTTTATTCACAAGTAAGTATTTTTTAACCCATATTTAAAATCATACAGTAATTTTCAAATGTTTATACTTACACGAAAGCGACGAAAGCCTATGTCTACATATACTCTACCTACATTAAAAATAATCTCGTGAAGGTCGCGGGAAACCGGTGGAAGCAAGTAGCACAGGACCGGTCTGAGTGGCGAGCCTTGGGGGAGGCCTATGTCCAGCAGTGGATGTCTTTCGGCTGAAATGATGATGATGATGATGATTAAAAATAATATAAATATAAAAAATAGGAACGCTGAACTGAAGCGTATTATTATCTATATCGACTACAAAAAAGAAAAGGTTCTCAATTTGAAAAATAAATAGTAAACGTGAACCGATTTCGATTATTCCTTTTTTATTCGAAAGGTGGTACTGCCAAGTTGGTCTCGTATTAATTTGGTTCAGTTTTGATGATGAGATCCTCAGAATTTGCTAGCACGTACATAATTTCAGTTACTTATGTCCTGATATAGTAATGTTCGGAAACAGCAGCCGAAAAAAAAATTAAAAAATAAACACCGCCTTCAAACTCCGACAGACTGCGAAGTCGGTGTCAATATAAATGAACCGGCCCAAATTAATGATAATCATTTAGGCCCGGTTCCTATATCCACGAAACGCCTCGTTTTGCCTACGGACGGTTGATTTTTGACATTTGTTCCATAGATAATCTGTCAAATTTTAACCGTCCGTAGGCAAAACGAGGCGTTTCGTGGCTATAGGAACCGGGCGTTAGTGAACTTGACATTGACATCGCAGTTTGTCAGAGTTTGAAGGCGGTTTTTTTATGTGTGTATATTTCGGTACGAGCGAAGGGGCGAGCATTGCTAGTAGTGTATAAATATTGCTAAGTACAAGACAATACAATACAATGTACTTTACATCACCCTTGGCGATAAAGTGTGATTTTCTGCCCGCTACGCGGAGAGAAAATCTCACTTCTTGGCCAAGGCAAGACGTAAAACTTTTGACAAACCACGGGTGGTAATTCGTAAAGCCCCAGATCGCATATTTATGGCCCTCACCTTCGGTTCGGGCCACAGAAACCTGCGATCTGGGACATTTACGAATTCACCACCCTAGGTCTGTAATGTACTAGTACTGTAGGCAATTCCATGTGGGCAAAGGGCGCGGGCAGAATGTAGTTGAATTTATACAATCCTGTTGTAGAGCGTAAACGAAAGGAGCTAGAAATCGGATGACCGAAACATGAAAAATAGTTCTACGACTACTGTTCTCTCGTGCGAAAGTTAAAAGTGTCATTTTCGTTCTTTACGAAACTGATAGATAGATTTTCGAGTAGGTATATAGACGGTGAACTTGAGTAACCCGAATAATTTTACCGGCGTATACCTGAGGCCGTAAGAAATCAAAAAAAAACATGAAACCAGGTTGAAATATGATTTTTAACTTTTTTTATTCCATACGATTTCTGACCGACTCCGACGGGTCGTATGAAATAAAATAAGTTAAAAATCATATTTCAACCTGATCTCATTAACATTTTTTATTCCTTATGACCTCAGGTATACGCTGGTAAAATTATTCGGGTTACTCAAGTTCACCGTGTATAGATAGGTATACAAATGGCCCGAAAAATTGCGAACCTTAAGTGGCAATGGTCGAGGCACATATTGCTCGCAGCACTGATGGCTGATGGGGCCAGAAAGTTCTGGAGTGGCTTCCGCGAAGGAGACGAGCTGTCGGTAGGCCTCCAACAAGATGGAGTGACGACCTTGTAAAGGTCGCGGGAACGCTGTAGATGCTAGTGGCTCAGGACCGGTCTGAGCGGCGCGCCTTGGCGGAGGCCTATGTCCATGATGATGATGATACACACTGAGAATCGACATGCCAACAAAGAGGCATTAAGAATTTACTCTCAGGCTGAAGGTCAGAAGTTCACGTCTACAACCTATACATCCTTGCTGATGTTTATCTTGTAGCACAAGTCTATTTATAGTCTCGATTCTTGTGTCTGGCCTGAATTATTTCACAGGCAGCGCCATCTTTTATTTACTACTACTAGAACAGCCTATTTACGGCCCACTGCTGGGCACAGGCCTCCTCTCATCACGAGAGGGTTGGGCTATAGTCCCCACGCGGGCCCAGTTGGGGACTTCACACACATCCTTAAATTACTTCGCAGATGCGTGCCGGTTTCCTCACGATGTTTTCCTTCACCGAAAAGCTCGTGGTAAATTCAATTTGAATTTCGCACATAAATAATTTCAGAGGTGCGAGCCGGATTTGAACCCGGGACCCTCTGCATGAGAGGCGGTAGGTCATACCACGGCTACCTTCATCTTTTATTTACGCCGATTCATCTTGGTGTTGTTTTTGTACTCATTCAGACACGTGGTAGGGTAACCGTCGTATTAGAGATAATCTACTATAGGAAGTCGCGGGCCTCCACACTTCAAAACGCTTCAATGTATTTATTATTATTTCGGCTACAGTTTCCAAACATTACTATAGAACTACATAAGTAACTCTGAAGTCTTCGAAATTTACACCAAAATCATCTACGTGCTAGCAAATTTCGAGGAGTTCCCTCATTTTCTCATGGATCCCATCATCAGAACTGAACCAAATTAATATGGGACCAACTTGGAAGTACCACTTTTCGAACAAAAAAAGAATCATCGAAATCGGTTCACGTTTACTATTTATTTTTGGTGAATATACAAAAAAAAAAAAAAAAGATTCCGACGAATTGAAACCCTTTTTTTGAAAGCTGTTAAAAAGAAAAGTACCACCAACACTCTCAACGCATAGTTGACGGCAGTCTCAGCACACACACATGCATTAAGAGTGTTGGTGGTGCTTTTTAAATACTTTGAAGCGTTTTGAATTGTGGAGGACTTCCTACAGTAAGTAGAATATCTCTACATTGAGATTGAGAAGTAGCCGATTAGTGTAATGTACCTAATGTGTCCTGGGAACCCTTACTGAAAGGATTTTGGTAAAACCTATTTATTTATTTATCATGCATCAACAAGACAAGTGTTTAAGTGAAGCAGTGGATACATATTTTTTTTTTTAATGTCTTACTTCTTTGTTAGAGCATATTTGATCTGAAACTTTTATAAAATCTAAATGTATAAGTAATTTTAAATGGTTACATGAGTTACATGAGAATAGGTTTTATGCCGAGCTTTGGTTATTTTTGACGAAGTTTTAGAATAACATACTCAAAGTTGTCATTTCGTCGCTTTACAGTTCAGTAAATGAGGTCGTCTTATTAATTAATGGTTAATGTCATAATATCATTATTCAGAATATTGCTTACAAACTTTTGAACATTATCCATTAATTAATAAGACGACCTCATTTACTGAACTGTAAAGCGACGAAATGACAACTTTGAGTATGTTATTCTAAAACTTCGTCAAAAATAACCAAAGCTCGGCATAAATTTCTACCTAAAACAACTTGTGATAATAAAGTGAGGGCGTAGAGGCTGTTATCTTTAATTTTGCTATCTAGAAATAGAGCCCTTCTCCCCGCAACTTCGTATGCGCAGAAATATTAAAAAGTAAAATCCCGATTTTTCCCGTTCCCGTGGGAATTTTGCAAAATCCTTTCTTAGCGGATGCCTACGTCATAACATCTACCTGCATGCGAATTTTCAGCCCGATCCGTCCAGTGGTTTGGGCTGTGCGTTGATAGATCACTATGTCAGTCAGTCAGTCAGTCACCTTTGAGTTTTATATATTTAGAGTATTGTGATGCCTATTAAATATTCTGTGCTACTGGGCAGAGGCCCTTCCAACTCCCTCTATCCTCGGCCATAGGGATGACGACAACTTTTTTTTTTCTTAGTCTATCAGGAAGATTATTGAAAAGTATTGGACACGTATTTTTTTCTTTTTTCACGTAATCAAACTTTTACGGAGATAATTATATTGAGTTGAAATGTCGCGTGACGTCACGGTTAGGTACGATTTATACCTAACGGTGACGTAGTTAGCCCCCACTCTCCAACTTTAATGCGTTTTAACTTAGTCATTCTTTGTTAATTTGATAAAACAAAAAATACGTATCTAATATTTTTTTATTACCTGACTGACGGACTAATTAGAATTTCGATGTCTTCACCCTGTCGTCATCCCTATTGTATTGTAGGCCAGTTATTTGTTATTAAACGTGTCCAGCGTCCCGCAATCTACGCTATGTAAGTATATTTCGCATTTATAATATTAATATGGAAATAGATTGTTCACTTCAAAACGGCTCTACGTACAGTGAAGGGCATTAATATGTATACACTTTTGGACCTGAACACAACGGAATAGGATGCATAAGTGTACACATATTAATGCCCTTGACTGTACGCACATCAGGCAATGTCGGTCATTGTGATTTTTTTTACCTATATGTAGGTAGGTAAAGTAGGTATCTACTTACGAACCCCGGCCTAGTGACTAAAATTTTTAATTATGCACGGTGCTCATGATTACGCTACATAGGTTTAATAATTAACGCGCTGAAATTTAACGAGTTCCCGTGTCATATTTCCCAAGGGATACATTAATATTTGCGACGCAATAGGAAGCTACTTCATTTTTAATAACGGTTGACATCATTTCATCTAAATACCATCCGTCCAAACAGGGAAACTCTCATATAAGATAAGTATTATCTGAAATGAAATGGGTGGATGTTTTATTATGCCTTCACATACCTATACTAAAACTGCAGCTTTTAATGTATAAAAGGATTACTTATCTAAAAAATATACTATACCAGCCACATACCAGCTTTTACCCGCGACTTTGTCTGCAGGGTATTTAACACTATTTGCCAAAGCCCTTTTTCCACACTTTTAAAACCTTTTCTGGGATTGCGGGATATTCGGGATTCCCGGGATTACGGGATTTGTGGTATTCCCGGGATTTCTAATGAGTTTTCGGGAATTTTCCGGGATAATAGATAGCCTATAGCTTATTCCAGGTTACAAACTATCTGTTCGCCAAATTTCAAGCAAATTGGTTGAGCCGTTTTAGCGTGATTGAGCAACAAACATCTAAACATAGAATCACACAAACTTTCAGCTTTATTTAACATTAAAAAGATCCTTCTTCGTCGGCGCATTTTCGCTCACCGTAGGGTCCGTGGGTGCGAGTGGCAGGACGGGTCTGAGTGGCGCGCCTTGGGGGAGGCTTATGTCCAGCAGTGAACGTCTATGGGCTGATGGAAATGATGATGATGGTGGTGATGATGTTGGGTCCGTAGGGCATACACCTCTCTAGATTTTCTCCCAGTGGCCCGTTATAAAGTCTCTCTTTGCCAAAGGGGTCCTCTGACCGCCACTGTGTCATCTGACCAGCGTGCTGGTGGTCTGCCAACGCTTCTGTTGAAGCGGACGCTTCTCCAAGCGAAAACATACGTTTGCTCCATCTATCCTCTTTCCGAAAAAAATATTCCCTAAAATAATGCCGATGTGGTAGTGTATCCTAAACTATTAAACGAGCAATATTTGTGTATATATATAAATATGTATATGTATATCGCGTTCTCGAAAAGGCTGTAACGGTTTCGATGAAATTTGGAATATAGGGCTTACGGGGGTGAGAAATCGATCTAGCTAGGTCTTATATCTGGGAAAAATCGTTTTTAGCTATTTTCACCCGAGCAAATTTCGGTCGCCTAGTGTACTGTTTATGTAAACTGCCTATTTCATCAAAAACTAAGGATCTGAAAGCACTATGTGTAATTAAATAAATAATAAAAAAATTAAATGTATTTATTTCGAGTAATTTCACTCATAAATAACATAATAGACACAATCAATGCAAATAAAAATAGACATAGGTAGCGAAAGGGTGTTATTATTCGCTTCTTCACTAATTGTTTGTTCACCTAGTGCTCGGTCTGCCAACGCGCCGTGACACACGGTCATCAATCAAGGGCTCTCTGACCTCAATGATACAATGGTATTAAGTCCGTTCTTTTATATACCAAAGTTACTTACTCCAGAATAGAACACAAAAGATGTGTCCTTTCTGACGCTTGGCTATTTTTGATATACCTTCTTATATTTCTCTTGTCATTTTAGCTACCCCGCCAATGTATAGCACGACACAACTTAGAAGGCGCGCGGCGATGCACTTAAGACGTTGACGCAAAGTCTATTATTGCTAAATCCCCGCGCCTTCTAACTTGTGTAAACCTGTAACTCAAATTATTCCCGAGTTTAAATACCATAGGTTAGCACTAAAATGCATTTGCCTGTCGCAAAGTTTGCCTACGATGAAAAAATATTGCCTTTTTCTATTTATTCGGTTAGCAATCAAACGCCTTTTTGTTTGTAGGACCATAATCTAGCAATCATTGTAATCGTTGTAAATAATAGTAGTTTATGTATATGCTACATAATAAAGGTATTTTTTACACGAGTGGGGTTTTATGAAACGAGCTGTCAGGCGAGTTTCATAATAATATCGCACGGGTGTTTTAAGGCCTAATTATGTACAGTTGCATACACAACTTTATCTACACTCATTTTATAAATCCTCTAAGATGCTTCAAATCTGTCCACAATGGCGGCAATTCGAATACGTCAGTGTCTCACATTCGATTTTCAAAAAGCATATACTAAAATAGAGCCGACATTTGAATTTGGAACAAATTTTCGTTCTGTCCGACTGAAGAATATAGGCGGGCATTGCCGTTCGAAATTTGAATGCTATTAGAACATTTTCACAAATAAGAAATCTGTTCTAACTAACTACTACTACTACTACAGCCTATTTGCGTCCCACTGCTAGGCACAGGCCTCCTCTCATCACGAGAGGGTTTGGGCTATAGTCCCCACGCGGGCCCAGTGCGGATTGGGGACTTCACGCACATCTTTGAATTACTTCGCAGATGCATACTTCTGGTCATCATTTGCGGTTTTAGAACGCATCACAGAGGGTTTATGATATGAGTGTACATAAAAGTTAAAATATTACCTATGTAGTTAGTTAGTTACTACCCTAAATTTGGGCTCTGGGCAAAGTGATGACATTTTACTGGTGCTACCTATTGTTTTTTTACAGATTTAAAATCAGCTTGATAAATCCATCTATGTAGATCCGAAAACTCCAACATATTCTCGAAAGTTCAAAGTTTAAGTTCGAGAATCGAGAACGTTTAAAATGGAATTGTGGGGAGTTTTTCGCACAAAAGACTCAAATCCGCGGCATTTCCCTTCATAAAACGCCTGATGCATTGCGCTAGCCACTGCAGTGCTGGCAACCACAACTGACTTCCAACCTTAACTTTTACCGGTAAAGTCCAAAACAGATGGAGGGCGGTAACTCAGTTATAATTTGGAAGGAAAATGGGCTTTGCCGTGTTCAGCATAATGAGCCCGAGAGTGTGACGCACCAACATTATGAGCACGTTTTGTAAGAATGTATTTGCAGCATTTATTAGTCGATTCTCGCATAAACTGGGACTAAAAAGTTTACAAAAATACGGGGTAATGGTGTCGTGGTCCCAATCGCCACACAGAATGATTGTGATATTTGTGATGACACCCTGATGATACCCTTGAATCATGAATAAATCGTTTTCTAATAATTTCACGCCTATCTTTAAAAGTTCTCTGTATTTAACGTTCCTTTATTTTCACATATAGCCTAGCTAGGCCTCCATCTTATGAAAACTTTAAGTAGGTACATGTTTACACAACTTAGAAGGCGCGTGGATTAAGCAAAAATAGACTCTGCGTCAACGGCTTAAGTGCTTCACCGTGCGCCTTCTAAGTTGTGTCGTGCTATACGGTATCTATAACTTTGCTCTCCTGAGTTTCGAGGGTTGGTGCAAGTGGGCTTTAAAATTCTTTGTTAATTTCAGTTTTATCTCGAATAATAGTAGTTTATGTAACTGCTACATAATAAAGATCCTGAAAACACGTGTGGGGTTTTATGAAACCAGCCGCCAGGCGAGTTTCATAATAATATCGCACCAGTGTTTTAAGGCCTAATTATGTACAGTATGCAACTGTTGCATACACAACTTTATCTACACTCATTTTATAAATGCTCTAAGATGCTTCAAAATCGGTCAACAATGGTGGCAATAAGTGAGGTGAAGTGATATGAAAGTATAACGGTAATTTTCATCCCCAAAAGACGTTCCACGGTTAAAAAATAAAGGTAAAAATGTAAATACACATAAATTCAATCAAGCCAAATCACGGTATGAAATCAAAAAGCAAAGCTCCGTGTTAAGCGTTATATTTAATTAAGGCATAAAGCTCGCGTGCTCCCGATCTCACACGATCAGTGTTCGTTATTAAATTAACTAACTCAAGTAGAACATAACTGTAATGCTTACTTTTACGATTTTTATTCATTTATAATTTACCTATTAGCTACTGAATTTTTTCTATGTGAAAATTTCTCTAAAAGTTCCTCCCTTCTTTTCACCCATTTAACAGACGATTTTCGGGACAAAAACCATGACTTTATGACCTTCCCAAGCTTTAAAATATATTCATACTAAATTTCATCTAAATCGGTTCAGAAGATTAATCGTGAAAAGTATAACAGGGTTCTTTCGCATAGGTAATAGCTGTAGCTATTCAAGGATGCTTTGATATTTATGAAGAAGAAGAAGAAGAAGAAAAACATTTATTCACTACGCACATTGAAGACACATACATAAGGTACATAATAGACACAATAGGGATCACAAGAAATTAAGCAAAAGAAACAGTACAAAAAAAAGGGGGATTACAAAAGAGCCTGTGTCCTCACGGCGGTGAAAGGGTGTCTGGCTCAGCATTTATGCTGAGGTGAGAAACACCTGCAGCGCTGATTTTCAGCCAGCAACCATTGTGTGACCCACGGAGCGTTTATGTAGGTACCTCTAGGTATGCATCCTAACAAACTTCCATACACCCACTGGCACAGAAATCAAAATATTAGTCAAATGAGTAGTACGTAGATGCCTTTTCTAAGAGGTTAAATCATCTTATTATTGTAACAAAAGCACCACTACGAATGAGTAGTGTGAACTGCGTATACTATTTCAAACGCTTTTGCTGTAACCAAATATTGCTAAGCTGGGTTTCCGAGCCCAAACTTTTCTTTGATGCTTGTAAAAGCGTTCTTGTAACCACTGTAATTGCTTGTGCTGGCAATCGACTTAATTACCTACTAAGATACGACGTAAAACGGCGTCGAGACGTATTGTACATACTTAATTATCCACGAGCCTTGAGGAGAAAATTACTTCTACTGACAATCTGATTTTATCGACCATATTGTTGTGTAATTACTCTTTATGACAGTGAAATGTATTAAACATCCTTATTATCGCACCATCACTATCCTATACTTTAACGCGCAAAATCCAAACGATCTCAGAAACGGCTCTAAGGATTTCGACGAAATTTAGAATACCTATTGGGGGTTTGAACGGGCTATATCGATTTGTCGCCACAAATCGATCTAGCTAGCTCAGATATGAGAAAACTCGGTTTCCAGGTCCTATCCTGTTCTATTACGTCTCAAATCTCAATACGGGGCACTTGCCTCCTCTCCCGTCCTAGACAACCGACCCCACGCTGCGTATTAGAAGCTTCACAGACATCATCGACCGGATTGGTCCAGTTGGTAGTGACCCTGCCTGCTGTTCCGATGGTCGCGGGTTCGAGTCCCGCTCGGGGCAAACTTTGTGTAATGAACACGAATGTTTGTACTCGAGTCATGGATGTTTAGTATTTATATATGTGTGTATTTCTCTATATAAGTATTTATATCATTTTCTAGTACCCAAGTACAACCTTTGCTTATGCTTAGTTTGGGGCTAGGTCAATATGTGTGAAATGTCCCAATATTAATTTATTTATCTTATTTACATGCCACTCAATATCAGGCACTGCGTAGTTATTTCGACCTCTGGTGTTGCATATGTCCATGGCTATCGATGGCTACCTTACATTAACACCGCTCATATGCCAGTTTTCCCTTCATAGCATAGGTTACATCAAAAAATTAACGGCCGTCATATATGACCACTGAGATTTCGAACGTTTCTACATGGAATGGCAGCTGGTGCCATATTAAACGGCCGTTACCTTTCTTGTTGCAACCCAAGCTTATATACTTAAACAGAATTAGGTCATGGTCAAGACTAAGTTTTACTATAAATGCCAATTTCTTAGCGGAGCTCGGAAGGTATTACCAAAGCCGCTTGGCTGGGATAGCCAGCACAATCCTATTAACAATAGCAAGGTTTCTGGCCTTTAAAAAGGTCCCTGATGAGACTGGCTCGTAGATTAGTGGGCTGTTTAAGAACAATACCTATGTTCAACTGTAAGTTTGTGGGATGTAATTTGTTCCAGAAAGTAAAAACTTGCTTGACTCACATGTCTTGGTAGTCTTGGTGATCAGAGCACCGTGGTGGACTTTTTTGACCGACTTTAAAAAAAGGAGGAGGTTCTCAACTTTTTTTCATGTATGTTCACCAAAAATAAATAGTAAACGTGAACCGATTTAGATGATACTTTTTTTGTTCAAAAGCTGGTACTTCCAAGTTGATCCCATATTAATTTGGTTCAGTTCTGATGACGGAATCCATGAGAAAATGACGGAACTCCTCGAAATTTGCTAGTACGTAGATGATTTTGGAGTCAATTTCGAAGTCTTCAGAGTTACTTATGTATTTCTATAGTAATGTTTGGAAACTGTAGCCGATTATTTTTTTAAATACCGCACTCAAATTGGTTCAGTAGTTTAACGGAGATTAACTCTAACAAACAGACAGACAAACGTCAGAATATGTCAAAATATATGGAGGAAACTGACATTAGAAAATACGTTCCAATATGCTAATAACGCCTCTTTATAATATGTGTCAAGATAAATATTTTATACAAAAGGAAACCTAATACTATAAGACTTAAGTGTCAAATTTACCGAGCGCCAAACGGGTGCCCGAGTTGTTCCGGCACCCGTTTTGATGGGACATTTTTCTTCGGCTAATTGTGAATCCTTACTTGTAATAGCTCAATGGTGAAACGTTTATTTATTTACATCACCCTTGGCCGTAAAGTGGAATTTTCTGCCCGCTACGCGGAGAGAAAATCTCACTTCTTGGCCAAGGCAAGACGTAAAACTTTTGACAAACCACGGGCGGTAATTCGTAAAGCCCCAGATCGCATATTTATGGCCCTCACTTTCGGTTCGGGCCACAGAAACCTGCGATCTGGGACATTTACGAATTCACCACCCTAGGTCTGTAATGTACTATTCCTTATCTGCATGACTACTAACACAATGTCAGCAGCTATCTTGTTTTCATCACCGCATATCCACAGTGAAGCGCGAACAACTCAATTCAGACAGGTTTATTTCCATAGTTTGTAAACTACTTCCAATACGAATGTTTCAGTTAAAATACAGTTTGTCACGTGAACCTGTTGATTCGATATGGTTTTACGTCGGGTTATTAACGCGCTGTGAATGTAGATGTAAATCATGATACCATAAACAATTAGATTAGTGGTATATTTGTTGAATTAGAATTTATTAGCTAAGACAAGATTATCTGAAGAACATTCTTGTAACATTAGTAAATCCTTATAGCAATATTAAATATCCAAGGAAACTACAAACATGCTCAACACACGAGTTGAAACTAGGAGTATTACGTTTTGAATCCACATTGCAATGCTCTGCTAAACATTTTTAGAAACCGGAGAGTCTACACGATTCTCAGAAGCAATCTAACAATACTAATTTGTTTTCATTCGTCAACATGTTTTCATTCTCACAACTGAATTCCCTTTTACCAGGAAAATTCGAAAAAAATATTGGAAACAACAAAGTGGAAAGTTGGAAACATCATAATGAGACACGTATGTAACGTATCTACTACTACTACTACTACAGCGTATTTGCGTCCCACTGCTGGCCCAGGCCTCCTCTCATCACGAGAGGGTTTGGGCTATAGTCCCCACGCGGGCCCAGTGCGGATTGGGGACTTCACACCCATCTTTGCATTACTTCGCAGTTGCGTGCAGGTTTCCTCACGATGTTTTCCTTCACTGAAAAGCTCAGTGGTAAATTTAAATTTAATTTCGCACATAAGTAAACTATATAAGTAAAGTAAGCATGAGAAGCGGTGGGTCGAACTTCTAGGCCACCACGCCACGGTAACGTATCTACCTAATACATATATTAGTATCTAGAACCTGGGTGACCGAGATTTGCTCGGGTTAAAATAGCTAAAACCGAGTTTTCTCAGATATGAGACCCAGCTAGATCGATTTGTCGCCCCCGTAAACCCCTATATCCCAAGTTTCATCCAAATCGTTAGAACCGTTACTGAGATCGCTTGGATAATTAAATAAATATACAAGAAAATGAAAAACTGGTATACAATACATACATATATTGTATACCAGTTTGTTGTTCATATAACCTAATATAAATTATATAGCTACAATCCAATAGTCCACATCTTCAAATACCTATATCGATAAGATCCCGAAACTATTTTCTCTACTGCAAATATCAAGATGTATCTGTTTCCCTCCACCCGTAATATAAACCGTAACTCGAACACAGTAAGGTTAATAATACGAGGCACTAAGGCTGGACATCTCTATTATTGTCGGTTACACGCAGTTCCATTATCCAGGGACGCTGGGATGTCCCGGTTCCCGGGAAATACGGGGTTGATATAAGCGTCTCTATTTATACCTACTCGTCGATTCCATGGCAGTGATTTCTTGATGTACGTAGATGATGGTGTACGTACTACGTATCTCAGATAAATGATAGTGGGTCAATGTACCTAATTATGAATTTTATGGGCAGTTTCTATTGTAACCAAAGTTTGGGCATAGGTGAATAGGCAATCGCTCAAAAATCATAGCATCCGTTTTAATTCATCATCATCAATATCATCATCGTTCTATAGAAGTCCACTTATAGACATTATGCCTCTATATACGCCAATGAACCCTCTCGTGATGAGAGAGGGTCTGTGCCCAGTAGTGGGCCTTAAATAGGCTGTTGGTGGTAGTGGTGGATACGCCAATGAACTCGGTCCAATGCGTTCTGCATCCAATCTAAACATACCTGGCGCAAATCATTACTCCACCTGGCAACCATGCAGGGCGCCCTACGCTGCGTTTGCCTTGTCGTAAACAGTCTCAACTCAAGAACGCGTCTTGGTACTCCAACGATTATGCGCACTTCAAAAAGCGAATTATTTTATCCAAACTGAAGTTCGACACATCTTTGAATTTATTCTAGGTTGCATGCAGGTCTTTTCGTTGAACAATATTGTCTGTCACCTAAAAATCTAAAAGCTCAATAGTAAATTAAAAAAACAATCGACTCGTGAACGAGGAGACATCCGATTTTTTGCAGGATGTCTTCGTGTGAACGGGTCGTCTGTAACAGGGCTCCAGGGCTCTAAGTATATTTTCCTAAATGTCAAAGATTAATCGTAACGTGTTTGCAAATACCCGAAGGTCACGGGACTGACGAGACGGCGACCCGCCCTTGCGTATTGAATTTGATTGGCTTCCCCGATTGGTTGTTACTTGTTAGAGATAATTTTAGCACATAAATACCTATAAATGCTTTATATTTTAAGTAAGTAAGTAACACTTTATTGTACAGAATAAAACACAAAAATACAATTATCAATACAGAGAAGAGACACCTGTACAAAGGCGAGCATATCCCTACAAGGAATTTCTTCCATCCAGCTAACCTTTGAGTATTTTCATTACCAAACTCCGATTTCATATCGATTTTCTAGTCCAATATGCCATTACCGCTTTTAAGTAATTTGAGATTAGATTTAAGGCCTCACAGGTGGATTTAGTAGAGTATATATTCAACGGCTTAAGAGTTACACCTAAGGCCTTTAAGAGACATATTGCCTCTATTTCACCACTGCACTGTGATAGTTTTTAGATGACAATGAAATTATAGCCTCCAATGCATGTCATGCAGAGAGTTGTTAAAGATGGAATACAATCCAGTGATCCATTGATGATGATCATCTTGAGATGAGACCTGTAGCCAGTGGGACGAAATAAGCCAGTGATTGGCACAAGGTATCAGACATTGTAGTCATGGTTGCGTACATTGATATAGCATCTGAAAAGGGTTAAAAGCGAGGGCCAGGTGAGAAGTAATCACATGACGCTTATATTGGACCTTTGCAAATCTTTAGACACCAACCAATACGCCATATGTCCAAGACGTCACTACTTCTGTCCGTCTTGATTCCCTTACGATTGACATGCATTTTTAAAAGGTCAAACATTCTTCTATAGATGCGGAGAATGAAAGCCTACTTAGCGGTGACATGGATATATGCAGAAGTATAGATTTGACCTACATGGCCAAAAGGAACCATCAAACTAGTCATTATGACAGCACAAAAAACATGTAGGTAAAAGAAAATGATTCAAGGTAGGTATTTATTTAGTACGATAGCAAAAGGGCGCTGACTCGACGTATTTTCGCGAGTCTGTACAGTCAGCAAAACAGTACGCTCTTATTCCACAGCAATAGAAGTGTCTGGAGCTCTTTACAGTTCCTACTTATGCTGGTGACTGTACTAGAACCTGCACTCTGTCACGCAGAGGTGAGTGTAAATATGTTTATTAATAGCCTTCTGTCAGCAAGCAAATTAAATAATTGTTATACTGGTGAATAATGACTGAGTTATGAATTAACATGTTTTATTAAACGTTCCGTGTTAATTTCTGGTCGTTGTCAATTTATAACGATATCAATTACCATGTCAAGAAACGTCTCCTTTTCAGGAGTTATACTATTTGTTGATGATGTTTTTATCGTCTTTTTACGCTTTACTATATCTCCAGAATATATGTACATATTTGTGGAGAAAAGGATATCAAAACTCATGTCTTATCGTTAGAAACAAGCGCTCTGCTCAAAAATGACAAAAAACACATTTTGCTGCTCTAGAACCATAACGTGTTACCAATATTCATTTCACAGATTTTCATACGCATAATCCATACGTAACGATTCACATTCTGGCATGGAATCGTAATCTCGACGTCAATTTGGATTATAACCCCAACGATTCAATCAGATATGCGTTGTAATGTAAAATATACCTACATGTTACAAGGCATTTATTTCTTACCTCTATTGGATGGAGTATCGAGCGGGCAGTCTACCAGAAAGGTGCTATCAAGGTTTTTACAAATGAAATGTAACAGTAAAGCCGCTTCGGATAAAAGGGTTATTTATATACACACACAAATGAAAAGGATATCAGACTAGACTAAGTAGAGAGTTCATATGATGATATTCATTGTTTTATGGTAAAGGCGCACATTGCTGAAATACTATCAATACGAGTATATCCATATTTAATACTATAAATGCGAAAGTAACTCTGTCTGTCTGTTACCTCTTCACGCTTCAACCGCTGGACCGATTGAGATGAAATTTGGCATGGGATAGCTGGGGTCCCGGGAATGGACATAGGCTACTTTTTATTCCGGAAAAACGCATAGTTACCGCGGGAACGCGATAACCGAATTCCACGCGGGCGAAGTCGCGCGCAAAAGCAAGTGTATATATAAAACTCTTCTGCAACTGACTGACTGACTAACAGAAGTCACAGACACGATGCCACAGTATATGCGTATACTATATATGTAAAGGTAAGTATTTAAATCGTCAACTAGTAGCGATAGTACAAGCTTTGCTTAGTTTGAAATTATCTAGGCCAATTTGTGTGAAATGTCCCAAAATATTTATTATTTTATTTACCTCGCAAAATTATGCAAACGCGTTCCGGACGTTTTTTATGTCCAATCCAAACTGACATTGTGATCGGCGAGCAATTCTTCTTTTAAACTTTATTCAGTGGTTCCTAACGGTCGTAACGTTGCCAAAGGGCAACCAGAAGCAGGAAATGATTCACGAGCTTTCTCCGCCTTTATTACATCCAAATGTCCAATGCCCGCTTTATTGACACTTTTGACCTCAGTAAAGTTTAAAAAGAATCTTCTCTAAAGAGATTTTGCATTTTAAATACGATCGGCATTTAAAAACATCATTTCATTTCTGATTTATCGGACTTTGTGTTTGTAATGTCCTTTTTAAGATCAGCGTAAATCGTAGCTTTCGTTTTCTTGCCTTGACACAATAACGAACATCATATATATATTAAAACAGAAAATAACCTCTCTTTTCCATACCTTCATCCATAGACAAATAACTCATGGTACCTAAATTAGGATGAAACGTTTTAAGAAATGTTGATGAATTTGAATTAAAATGCCCCGAGGAATCCACAATACAATTCATAGAGAGAGACACTTGAATGAATCGCATATTTTTAGTTTTAAATATGTCACAAAACATTTTCCTTACACCATTTTTAATCCACTTGACTCTAAAAAGGTAAATCATTTGTGCGGAAAATTCGTAACAACGAAAAAGCTTTCTCGTCATATTACCTATTTCCTTCACGACGGTTATTAAATGAACATGCTTAAGAGGCATTTAAATCGAAGAATATGTTATATATATATATATTTCTTTTGAAGCTATGAAGAATGACGACCTACATATGACCTCGATTTTAAAATGGCGCCCAACAAGGGGCCTAGATGATATTGATTCAACCACAAAATATTTAATTCTTTACGATCTCAACTAATAATATACGGAATAATTATGCAAAAAAAAGAATTAGAGCCCCATAATCTAATAGTGATGACTTATGAGTTCGAGACCTGGGCGCTAACGATGGGATTCATAAGAAGGCTCCAAAACACCCAATGGAGAGGGCAACGAATGGGCTATGGAGAAGACAATGATCAGAGTTTCTTTGGGTGATAACGAACATTTCAAACAAATTCCACGTGAGAAAAGGTAGCAAGTAAAAGCTATCCTATACGAATACTTTAAACGAGCTATCTCTATCTTGGAAACGACTCTAGCGATTTGGACGAAATTTAGAATAAGTATTATAGGTAGTTTACAGGTGGGAAACAATCTGATATCTGGAAAAAAAATCCTCATTGGGTACACAGGTAGGTACTCTAGGTACTTCTTGTATAATACTTACAACACTTATTTTTGAAACTGACGTCCTTTGACCTTCGTTACTTTTGAAGAATTATCATGTTGGTGATGCAGAAAAAATACCAGCAGCGAAATAAAATGAAAACTAAAAGATACCTAGTACAAAATAGCATAAAACTATGATTGTTTTTTTTATTGTTACACACTTTAAATTTTTCCTAAATACATACTTGAACTCTCCGCGGTTCTTTTTTATTCTTCTTTGATAACTGAGATGAAGGTTGATCTTGAAAGTCATCCCGTATCCCGTTACAATTATAAACTTCTACTTTGAGAAGTTTCAATTTCAAGGAGTACAATTTATTTTCGATATAAAAATTAAAAGTAAGTAATTTTTAACGGTAGAAAGATCAGAACCACATCTACATTTAATAGAAAGTTAGAAACTAAACATTACTCTATACATAAATATGTTAGACGATGACTCAACAACGAAGCGAGTTCATACAATATTATTTTAATTAACTCTATTCAATATTTTAATATTAGCACTATTAGTACCTTGCTGGGTTACTCTTCATCATCACAACATTTCTCATTTCAACCGACATTACTATCCGGGAACTTTCTAGCCCCATCGACAATCAGTCCTTATGAGCAATGATTCAACTATTGATATAAATAAAATAAAAAATACCCTTTTCTATACTTAGAAATCGATAGCTGATTCCGTGGGTAAAATATCGTCACAAGTCACAACGGTCTGCTTGACCCTGGCAGAACTGTATCAGGCCTAAACGTATCATGTAAAATATTTTTCTGACATGTAAAAGTACCCCTATGTGGGCAATTTGCTGAATAAATGATTGAATTTGAATTTGAATAGATCTAACGGAGTGTTTGTTGCAGCGCGCCGGGCGTGTGCGCGGTGATGACGGCATGGAGGTGGTGCTGCCGCTGGCGGTGGTGTGCGTGCTGGCCGTGAGCGGCGCCCCCAACGGCACCCGCCGCCGCGACCTGGAGGACGACCACCTCGACTACTATGACGAGGACAAGATCAACATATCCGGTGAGTCATCCGCCATCAGCTGCTGATGGTAGCGTGCTGGTCGATTACGGGATCAACATATCTGGTGAGTCATCCATCATCACCGCGACATTCTGATGTGGTAGGACCTGGTGCCTACTCCCTCCGGGTTGGTACCGTCTTAACCGCTAACCTGCCGCTAAATAGCAGGCTCACACTGTTGTATTCCGGTAAGGGGTTAGGCAGCCGGTGAAACTACAGGCATCTTATGCCTCAGGGTAGGCAACGCATTCAAGATCTTACAGCTTCTTAAAAAGAAATCATAAGAATGGTTTCCATATGCGGCAGTGACCGCTTACCATCAGGTTGCCTGTGTGCTCGTTTGCCTATGATAGTACAAAAAAACAGCTACTGATGGTAGCTTGCTGGCCGAGGACAAGATCAACATTCCCGATGAGTCAGTGTGATCGTCATCATGTCAGCCGAAAGACTGCTGACAGCTGGACACGGGCCAGCTCCTCCAAGGATCGCCAGTCACAGCACAGCACGTCCCTGTGCAACTCTCATCCATAGTGTCATGCCTCAACATTCAGCTATCGCGTCAACTGAATAGAACCGAAAAACGTAACCTAACTCACAAGTGAAGCGAATGCCAATATTGACAATTGTCCTGCACGTCTCTAAAAGTACTGTAGCAATAATTTTACAAATTCTCACCGAGAATTTTTAAGATCTTTCCATAAAAATATAACATGAGATCATTCCAATGTTCTAAGGGTGGCCGACAGCACTACAATTACGCTGTTAAACCTCCATCTTTATGCAACCTTTCTTTCAACGCTGCCGCGTTATGCATAGAAATACTCGTAGTATACTTGTGCCAAAACACGGCGATCGATCAAGGTCTTGTCTTGGCCCGCTGCCACCGCCTGCCAAACAGCCTTCCAATAATACCTAATGAAATCGACAAATTGAAACCGATGCTCCAGTGATAGAATGATATTTTTAAGAGAAGGGACAGGTATCTTGGTAAATAATACGGTCAAAAGTTTGATGTGATAACTAACTACGAGTAGGTATAGGTTTTCTAAGATGCTTGTCTAATTAAGAATGAGTCTACAGTTCCAGTCCAACTACACTACAATGTTTCTAGAAGTTTCTACACCTCTTTTTACTGCTATTAGTTAATACTCCTGGGGATAAAAGGTATAGTAGGAGGTTATAAAGATAGAAGAGGCTTTCGTGGTCTTGCCAAGATCCGCTTTCGGTCGCTGAGCCAACGTAAGTGCTTGAGTCAAATCGATTTAGACAAAATCCCTTAGCTTCACACACTGAAAGGATCTAGCTTCCTACGTTTTGCACTTTAGAAAAATCACATGGTATGAACAGTTGAAGTTGCTGAACATTTTAGAGCCTTGTTAAGAATGAAAGCGTTTTGCATTTGTTATAATTTAGCTCCAACTGCGACGAGGAACTATAAGTGATTCCCACTTTCTGAACTTATCTCAATATTACTTATCTATAAGTAGGACTTTCTATCCGCTTCCAGTCCTATTTGTGAGAATTGTAAAAGGTGGAACATCGCGCGCAACCGTACCCACAACTGATTAGTTGAATGCAAGTAAACAACTTCTCCGATGCTTTCTAAGTACACAAGACGTATCCATAGCTCTAATACAAAATCCCCAATGGAAACCGCTTTAATCTTCAACTGGTATGCCCAATCGATGAAGTTTAATTACTTCTCATGGTGTTAACAGCTTCGTGATTGGCACTATTGACTAGTGGCAACTAAGTATATGTAGATATAGCCATTAGAATCTTGGCTGTTCTCGATAACTTGACGCCATTTCTACTTAAATTGGTTGAATTTTCAAAATTCAACCATCATCATGATAATGATGATGATGATGGTTGAATTTTGTGACTACCTGCTACCTACAGTGTAGCTTGTCGTCATTGTACTTGTGCATGTAATACATAGCATCAAATTATATTAATAATGTTAGCTCTCAATCAAACATGAGCACGATGGTGTCCCTGTCTACCGTTTCTTGCTCGATGATCCATGCTGATGACCGAACGATTCAGTTGATGCCGTAGTTCAGACGTAAAGCTGAAATTAAATCATCTCCGTTCATCGTCATCATGTCAGCTACGGCTACTATTAGTCATAAACCTGCCTTAAAAGCTGCTGGCCACTCAGACCCGTTTTGTGCCGCTCGCATCCAACGGATTCCCACGACCTCCACTATGACGTCTCGTCATTGTGAAGGACAAATGCAAATTAACCCTTATCTGTAAGCACCAAAATATCATCCACTAATTATTTAACATTCATTCCACCAAGATCACTGCCCTCTCACAGCCACTGGGCCGAATTTGATGTAAGATAGAATGCAAGTAGGTACGTCTTTATAGACGGAATCAAATTATGCGCAATCAGGGTAGACTTTGCTTCTTAGTATTTGAAGAACCTGGCTGATTAAACGACATTGAATGCTTATAATTTAACAAAAAAACATCAACATCTATATCGTCTGTGTACTATTATTGCGTCAACCCATAAACAGGCCGCAAAAAAACAAAGTTTGCTATAAATTATCCGGACAAATGGGTTTCGGCAACGCGAGGAAGCGCGGCCCTTCGATAAGATAGCTGACCTAATGGACGGCTTATCTGGAGTTGTGTAAAATGTAAAAATCGCCAGCGGTCCGCAACTGTTCGTAAGGATCGCCTGAGCTCGAGCATGGCCGTTAATCATGGTGACAGGGGCACTGTGTTCCAGTGGATAGGTTCCAATCAAACATAACGGAGCAGGAGAATCACGATATTAGGGATTTCAATAACATGACTATTTCCACGACCCTTCCATTCCATCGTTCATGCACAGGCACAGATCCTTCGATACTCAGAAGTCGAAAATACTTAAGGTCTCATAGGCGAAGGGTTCATAATGTTAGGCCTAATTTTTAAACCGTCCCGAATGTGAAAGGAGCATAAAAACGTGTTCCACATTTGTAAATCGCAGTAACAAAAGGCGACGAGTGCAAACGAGTGCATCCAGAGTTTCAATTTGCGCTGGCATTCAAAAAACTTTTGAATGCCAGCGCTTGACTCCGGTCTACAATGCAAATGCACTGCGCTATGACAACGCCACGAAAAATGCTTGAATAGTATGATTTTTATGAAAGAGTGCACTGTGGAAAGTTACTCACACTCTAAGAACCGAAGTTTTAGTGTTTCTATTGTGGGGACCTTTTTCGTAGGTCTCGAACGACCTAATAGGTAACATGAACTCAAAAATTGGTGCCAAGTTCAGAAGTTTATAATAATCGATATAAAAAAAGCTCTACAGGCCTCGAAATGCAGCCAAACCCATTGTGATTTGTGTGTTTCTATAAGATTTGAGTAGTTCCCCTTTCCAAAAACGAAATCAATTGGCAGGACAGGATTTCTCGTTGAAATCATCAACAGAGATTCATTAAATGACGCAGATTTCTATAAACTAATAAACACGGCGAATTGAGAATGTCCTTCGTTCAGACAGAGCTTATTTTCTACTACTTAGTAGTAGTAGTCTACAGCCTATTTGCGTCTCACTGCTGGGCAGAGGCCTCCGTTCATCACGAGAGGGTTTGGGCTATAGTCCGCATGTAACTGTTCGCATCATGGCCCATATTTCCATGATGAATTTTCCTCGTTATTAAAATGAAAAATGTTTAAAAAAAGAAAATGTTATAAAAATAGAAAGGTAAAATAAAAAAAAATAAAAAAAAAATAAAAAAACGAATCAACAAGACCATGTCTTGAAGATCCATTCTTTTGTTGGAATTAAATTCCCTTTGGCTTGTGATCGTTTAGTCCCCTTTGTCATGATAGTAATCCAGATTCTTTGAGTAGTCTAGTCGTGGCTCAACCAAGACTACATCAGTGCCTCGAGTGTGTCAAAGAAACTTAATTTAGCTATGTCGGTAATTGCCCCAGCTTGGAAGTAAAATAAGCAAAACACTTAAATACTAATGGCAACGCCTCACCCATTATTAAAAGAAAAGAAATGTAATAGAAAATAATATTCATTTAAATTAAGAATTAATTTAAATTAAAAAAAAAAATGGGTGTGGCGAAGAGGATACGCTCCTACCAACGCGCACCCTGATCAAGGACAAATCCATCCATATAGTAATCGAATATTCCAAGCCCCCCCACCACTCGGGGGCAACCACCACACATACCGTCGTACACCTGTTATAAAGGAACCACTCTGTGGACACAATATATAGATAACTTTGTGTGATAAACAATATAAATTTTGCTTGAAACACGGCGTATCTGTAGGATGTAAAAAATATGTATGGAGGTGCTGCGTTGAAAAAGAATAGCTGAAAAAGAAATGTTAAATAAAATGGTTTTATTATCATGACAAAGTGCCGGTTTCCCAACATTCCAAGTAGCTGACACGTAAGTGAAAGCTGTATTGCGTTCGACTCCCTTTCTCGTCTTTAGCTTACTCGTAAGAGAAAAGCTGTATAGCGTTCGACTCCCTTTCTCGTCTTTAGCTAACACGTTAGTGAAAAGCTGTAATGTGTTCGACTCCCAACCTCGTCTTTAGCTTACTCGTAAGAGAAAAGCTGTATTGCGTTCGACTCCCAATCTCATCTCAAGCTAACACGTTAGTGAAAAGCTGTAATGCGTTCGACTCCCAACCTCGTCTTTAGCTTACTCGTAAGAGAAAAGCTGTATTGCGTTCGACTCCCAATCTCATCTCAAGCTAACACGTTAGTGAATAGCTGTCATGCATTAGACTCCCTGCTAGTCTCTAGCTAACACGTTAGTGAAAAGCTGTAATGCGTTAGACTCCCCTCTAGTCTCATTTATGTCGTTCGTACACAATCACAGCCAAGATTCAAACGTCATTGTGTCGCTGACCAACATTTGAGCGATGCGTCAAACCTACTATTGTTCGGTTATCATCCTGTTCACTCTGTTACTCCAAACACCGCAAACATAAGAAATCCTAGCCGTAATGCGTTCGACTCCCTTTCTCGTCTTTAGCTCACTCGTAAGAGAAAAGCTGTATTGCGTTCGACTCCCAATCTCATCTCAAGCTAACACGTTAGTGAAAAGCTGTAATGCATTAGACTCCCTGCTAGTCTCAAGCTAACACGTTAGTGAATAGCTGTAATGCGTTCTACTCTCATCCTCATCTCTTAATGTGTCGTTCATACACAATCACAGCCAAGATCCGAACGTCATTGTGTCGCTGACCAACATTTGAGCGATGCGTCAAACCTACTATTGTTCGGTTATCATCCTGTTCACTCTGTTACTCCAAACACCGCAAACATAAGAAATCCTAGCCGTAATGCGTTCGACTCCCTTTCTCGTCTTTAGCTCACTCGTAAGAGAAAAGCTGTATTGCGTTCGACTCCCAATCTCATCTCAAGCTAACACGTTAGTGAAAAGCTGTAATGCATTAGACTCCCTGCTAGTCTCAAGCTAACACGTTAGTGAATAGCTGTAATGCGTTCTACTCTCATCCTCATCTCTTAATGTGTCGTTCATACACAATCACAGCCAAGATCCGAACGTCATTGTGTCGCTGACCAACATTTGAGCGATGCGTCAAACCTACTATTGTTCGGTTATCATCCTGTTCACTCTGTTACTCCAAACACCGCAGACATAAGAAATCCTAGCCGTAATGCGAATTCCAACATCATCTGTTTTAACGGGGCATTCATATCCAATCACAGTCAAGATCCAAACGTCATTGTGTTGCTGACCAACATTTGAGTGAAAAGTCCAGCTTAATGTATTTCGGCTTTCATTCGATTCTCCCAACCAATCAAAACACGCAAACATAAGAAATCATGATACCACAATCAGAGTATCCCATTATTTATATAAAATACAAACTCCATCTCTTACTCCACCAAAACCTCCCAAGAATGTTCCCCCATCCTGCTCTGTTGCCGTGCTCAACAGTTCAAATTAAATAAAATTATTTAATTATTTGATTTTCCCAACTCACTTTAATTATTACCTTTTTGTGATAATCCGTGTACCTCAAACTAGCGATCTAATTCACCGTCTCATTTAATCAGATTTCGCACGTATTCAATTTATTATAATAACCCCCCCCACTTTTCTAGGGGGTTAATATTTAGTACACCTTTTAACCGAAATGCCTATTCCAGTATGCCTGGATCACGCCCATCACGCATGTCCGGCGAGATCGCTCATTCAATATTCCAAACATTCCGAGCATCGATCTCTGGGCCTTCCTCCCATGTATGTTTTTAGCACATCAACACGCGCGGGCGGGTTGTTTTTCGAACTTCAAACGTTACCCGTTTTTCGATGAATTTGAACAGAGTCCGTTATCTACATTCATTACATCTTAATTCCGTCTGGTAAATTCCTCATAGTTTACGAGATATTTGACTTAGAAAATATTTATTTCTATTACACGAATCCACTCCACAGGAACTTTAACTTTTCTATTACACGAATCCACGCGGTAACATTTCTATTACACGAATCGATACGAATTTCTCAATTTCGTTTAACCATTCCAGATTTAACTCTAACGCATCTATTTAACTTCCTTTTGGTATCTAGACTTTATTTATGATTTAAATACTTCTTATTTTTCATTATTTCTCCATATTTAAGTTAAACTTTAATAACTTATAAAAATCAAATTAGGCTCTAGGGCACATAGTTACACGCACACGGGCGCAGTGGGGATTGGGGACTGCACACCACATCTATGAATTACTTCGCAGATGCGTGCAGCTTTCCTCACGATGTTTACCTTCACCAAAAAGCTTCGTGGTAAAATCCAATTGAATTTCGCACATAAGTAAACTTATAGGTGCGAGCTGGAATCCAACCCCCGACCTTCTGCATGAGAGGCGGTAGGTCGAAGTTCGACCTACCGGAAGCCGTGGTGGCCTTATGGTTCGACCATCGAACCATAAGGCCACCACGGCTTCTGGAGTTGCTTTCGTATTTATAATATTAGTATGGATATCTTGCAAAATAGGGAGATAGTGAATCGTTATTAAATTTAGGAATATGGGAGATCCCATATCCCTATTTGCGAACTTGAATAAGCCCCAGGTGTTCGTTACCTCTCAGCATATTTTTTGTACTAATCTACCTCTAGCAATCAGTCCACTGCCGAAAGGTGCCACTCCTTTGTGAATTTTATCTTGACTCGCTAAAAACGTCCATGTAATAAAATGTGTTCTATTGTACTTTATAGTCAGAATGCTGTGAATAAATAAGTACTTTTCATTCTTTTGAATTCAAAATCTTTCGTGTGTTATATTTGTGTAGTAGCTTGAAAATTTTGGTATATTTCTGAAGGCAGGTAAAGTGGTTAAACAAACATTTTTAGGTTAGAAGGTTTAGAAGTTGTAGAGGTTGAAGGTTTGTTAGTTGGTTTAGAAGCAGAAGCACACAAATGGCACCTCGCGTGACCTCATCCGTTTACAGTGACATGACAGCTACTAAAATGCAAACAAAGTTTTCAGGCGGTCTATGGCAACAATTTACCCACTTTGTAGTACGAAAATTCTTTGAAGTAGGGCAAATTACAGTTTGGATTTTATGTCATTCGCTGGAGTGACCCATTGAGTCACTCCGTAGTTATTTATTCTTGCTAGGTCTATATTCGAAGTCTTAAACAGGGATCTCGCTGTTCCCTATAGGATCGCTCACGCGTCAAGTTGAACTTTAAATCTAGCTGCTTAAAGTTCACGCGACGCGTGAGCGATCCTATAGGGAACAGTGAGATCCCTATTTAAAGACTTCGAATATAGCCCCTGGTCATACTCCGCTTACTGACTGTTGGTAGGTATTATCAAGTTTCAAGGGAAATCTCTATTCTGAACGTTTTTACTGTGCTCCCTTACAGTTTCCAAGGAACTGCGAGCCAAATTTCAGCTATCTACGACCAGTAGTTTCGGATCTGCGTTGTCTTATCTGTCAGTCACTCAGTCAGTAGGTGACGGAAGAGTTTTATGGGTATTGATTGTTGTATTTTTTATATGACATTTAACATGACTCTATTGATGAAGCACAAACCTTACAGCGTAGTTTTACTTTGCGTCAGTAATTCGCTAGAGCACAAAAACTTTAAACGCTAATTACTATTAAGTACCTACCAACCTAACCCTTGCAACAGAGTATTACAACTGGTTTAATATTAAATAAGTTGGAATTCACAGACTTAGATAAATTGTTCTGTGTTGGGATTCAAATGGACACTTACAAAGTACGACAAACACTCCGCTTGATGACAGAACGGCCATGTTTGTCCGCGCAACGCTGCCTCTGTGCACATATGTAGATTTCATTTACCTTTCTATTTAGTGTTAATATTTTGCTGCACCCTCACAGGGTCCATGTTAGTACTGTTAGTGTTAAGAAAATATTGTAGCATCTTGTAAAAAACATGGTTTGGCAATAAATGATATAAATATGAATACCTACCTACTCCAGTTTATCTGCATATCGATATAAAATATATTTTGAAACAAGCTGTTATAACATTCAATCCTTTAACTTATTTTACGTAGCTCGAGATTTGATTGAAGGTCGCTTATTCCAAAAGGAAGTTAAAGTAGTTAAAACGTCACAATATTTAAATAGAAACCTAAAGCTGCTGTCTAACCATCATCACTATCATCAGCCCTTTCTTATCATAAGAGAGTGTCAAGTATAGTCCCTAGGTAGGACCCACCCAGTGCGGATCTTCTTCCCAACACTTACTGACTTTTTGCTTCACTTCATTGTAGGTACATTTTCACTTGAAAAATATGCCCTATCTAATACATATATAAAATTCTCGTGTCATCTTCTATATAAAAATAAGTCGGGTTTTCCTTCCTGACGCTATAACTCCAGAACGCACGAACCGATTTCCACGGTTTTGTATTCGTTGGAAAGGTCTCGGGCTCCGTGAGGTTTAAGGCGGTACGAAGTCCGCGGGGTCAGCTAGTACATATATAAAATTTTCGTGTCACAGTGTTTGTGACCAAACTCCTCCGAAACGGTTCGACCGATTCTTATGAAATTTGGTGTGTATGTTCAGTAAGTCTGAGAACAGGACGTAAGCTATTTTTCATACCCAAAAAAAACTTAGGCGGTACGAAGTCCGCGGGGTCAGCTAGTAATATATAAAAGCCTGTTATTTTCTAAAGTAGGTAGGTATTGTTGTTAGCTGTTTAATTTTCTGGAATCTAACGCTTACACCCTCTAGTAGCGACAGGACAGCCTTTTTCAAAACCAATTTCAGAACTCTTCACCCAGTCTGCTTTAATATTTAGTAGGCATTCTATATTCTACATTTGCGTTATGAGAGTATTGGCAACAATAACGTCACACAAGTGTGCCAAGGCTGTGGTTGGCCGACCGCCAGCTCATGGCGCCTGAATGTCAACTCCTGTTAATACTTGGAGTTTATGGGAACGTGGCTTATACGTAACAACAAGGTAAATAAGTACCTACCAATTGATTCAGGCAGCTAAGCCCATATGAAAGACTAGCTGATGCCCGCGACTCCGTCCCGCGTAGCCTTACAATTTTGGTTCCGTTATCTTAGGACGTTTGGAGCCAGGAAAAATTGAAGCATTTTACAGTAGCTAAGTAGGTATCGATTTAAGTTTAAGTTAGGGACTATACATCCCTTCAATGCAATTTTAGTACGTACCTATATGTATATTTTATACATGTAATGTATCTTACTATATATTTGTTTATTCAGAAAAGAACAAGTTAAATATTAAAAATAAACTACAAATAGCATTTAAATTTACAGAAATAAGAAAAATTAAAGCTAAAAAATAACCTAAAAACCTAAATTAGGGCCTTTCGGAAGGGTTCCCATCACGCAGGCAGCATTCCCTCGCTGTATGGCAATAGCCAGTCTTTGCGCGAGAAAGCTGCCGGCGCGAGGGTCTCCCGTTGCCTCCCTCAAGCGCTTCCCTAGCTCCCTGTGGAGCCCCAGCGCCCCTTTGCCCCATGACCCCATAGTCTCCACCCCGAAGGCCACAAACTCATAGCTCGAGCCCAGGCAGCTATATTTATTAACCTTCAGGCGCTCTCGGGCGTCGGCCGCCGCTCCGGCTCGACGGCTGGTCGAGGGGAGATACGACATCGCCATTGTGTCGGTGCACGTGGCGTCCCACACCAGCGCGCGGCCCATCCGCCAGGGTATCAAAGACATCCCGTCCGGGCGCTTGCCATCATTCCGTACGATCTGGGGCTCCAGAACTGCTGGAACGTTGGCGCTGACGAGCGCCCTTCTGAGGATGTCATTGAGAGCAGCATGGCGAGACTGGCGACCGGCGCCCGAAGAGCAGGAAAGACCGTGGTGTCCTAGGTGGTCTACGGGGGCTCCACAAGAAGCGCAGCTGTGATCTGAGCAGACTCCAATCCCTAGACGGAGACCAACAGCTATGCGGAGAGTGCTTGGGTCAATGAAAGTACCGGTATTAGACGAGGGATAGGCATGAAGCCAGTGACCCGATTCAGGTCTGGACACTGCTAGGAGCCTTGCCCGGTTCCTACCTGATGATGACTCTGTTAAGGATGATAAGATGGCAGAGGAGGCTATGTTATCCCAGGCCCTTTGAATTTTGGGTTTCGACGGAAAATTTTGACTCGGTCCAGCAGACCAGGCATTTGTGGCTTCATCCAAGCAGGCGATCTCACAGTTAGTACCCGTGGGGGTTTTAAGAATTTTACCTGCGAGATCAGCCGTAATAAATAACTATTTCTGACGTGTAAAAGTGCCCCTATGCGGCCAATTTGCTGAATAAATGATTGAATTTTAATTTTAATTTGAGGCCTCGTGGCCCGTATGGGTGGCTACTCTTCCCCTTTCTTAGAAGAATAAGAGCTCTTTTTCGATTCACCCCATTGCAAATGTTTAGATAGCAGCGACCTCCTTCTATAATCTGGACCGCCTGGCTCCACATTATAGAAGGGTTGGGTTGGGTTTGTTCGTTGCAATAAAAAGTAAAATTCTCAAAAGGCGCCTTTGGCTTCATAATTAGCTTTAAAATTATGGATAAGAGCACTATTTGCTTCAGAACGCTACTCACGTTCGTCAAGTGGCTACAGTGCGCGGAAATTACAATTCCAAATGAGCTCCAATTATGTTCCCGATTATTCCCACGGGAAATGCACGCTACCGGGATCAAGGGTTTTAAAGAGTTATTTCTATTAATAACGACCGGGTGAATAACTTAATTGGGCTTAATATTACAGTTATCATACAAATAAAATAATATTTAAAAATAAACAAACGGACGAACTCACGCATAATACCGGCTTGTTACATTTGTAATATTTTATACGTGTTTGGAAGCCCTACAAAGCTTTAGCAGTTAGAAATTTGAATAGTTTTCAGTTGATTAATGATGATTATGATGATGAATTACTTATAACCAACTACAAATTAATAGTACATTACACACCTAGGGCGGTCAAGTAAAGAAAGTCTCAGATCGCAGGTAATTGAGGCCCGAGCCGGAGGCGAGGGCTATAATCTAGCGGTCTGAGGATTTCTTTACGACCGCCCGTGGTTAGTATACGATTTTACGTCACCACCTGGCCGTGAAGAGGGATTTTTCGTAGCGCCCAAGGGCGGTAAATCCCGCTTTTCGGCCTGGTGTGACGTAAACATACATTACGCATCAACAACCACTTTCTTGAATTCAATTAGGTAAGTAAGTGCGTTTACGTCACACCAGGCCGAAAAGCGGGATTTACCACCCTTGGGCGCTACGAAAAATCCCTCTTCACGGCCAGGTGGTGACGTAAAATCGTATACTAACCACGGGCGGTCGTAAAGAAAGCCTCAGACCGCTAGATTATAGCCCTCGCCACCGGCTCGGGCCTCAATTACCCGCGATCTGAGACTTTCTTTACTTGACCGCCCTAGGTGTGTAATGTACTATTAATTGTGATATCGTTTATCGCTAAATGGAGGCTCTTCAGTTTCGGTATCAGATTCTTCGACCGTCACGTTGGTATACAATGGACACGCATGTTCGCACTGAAGGGTCATCTAAATATATAAAACTCAAAGGTGACTGACTGACTGACATAGTGATCTATCAACGCACAGCCCAAACCACTGGTCGGATCGGGCTGAAATTTGGCATGCAGGTAGATGTTATGACGTAGGCATCCGCTAAGAAAGGATTTTGCAAAATTCCCACGGGAACGGGAAAGAACGGGATTTTTCATTTTAATATTTCTGCGCATACGAAGTTGCGGGGAAAAGCTAGTCTAAATATATAAAACTCAAAGGTGACTGACATAGTGATCTATCAACGCACAGCCCAAACCACTGGACGGATCGGGCTGAAATTTGGCATGCAGGTAGATGTTATGACGTATGCATCCGCTAAGAAAGGATTTCCCGAAATTCCCACGGGAACGGGATAAAACGGGATTTTTCATTTTAATATTTCTGCGCATACGAAGTTGCGGGGAAAAGCTAGTCATCTCTAAATGTATCTATCTTACTCAGAAGGAACTTGACAAGTTATTTAAAAAGAAAGACCGACAAACAACCCGTTCAACTCGGGCTTGCACTTATAAAGCTTCTCTGAACTTTGAAGTTCTTTCCCGCCGTCCCAACTTTTCATTTAAAAGTTCATCTGTAACATTCAAGTTAACTTACAGTTTACAGCATTTGACCTTTCTGAGTCATCATCATCATCATCATTTCAGCCGAAAGACGTCCACTGCTGAACATAGGCCTCCCCCAAGGCTCGCCACTCAGACCGGTCCTGTGGGTCCGGTTCTGAGTACTGAAACATAAAAAAAGGTTGTTACAACACACAGTTACTGCTGACATAATAATATAGTATTTGTTAAATAAAAATGTATTTGCTATTAAATTTTAAGCAGGCGTAATATTAAACATTGTCAAGAGTTCTTAGAAACCCCTTTTGAGCTTCATTCATGAGATAAACTTCCTATATTGTCATTTACCTATTTTAGTGTACTCTTAAAGAGTTAAATTCAAATAAAATACTTACTGTTTCATAAAATTCTATTGAATAAACGTCATAGTCCTGTTGTGCTCAGCCGGTGAAATTTTTGGCCTCCGCGCCAATGCGTGCATTCCATCTTAGGCCTCAGGGTAGGCAACGCATTCGAGATCTTATGGTTTCTTAATGGGGGATCATATGATTTCGGTGTCCATGGGCAACAGTGACCACTTACCATCAGGTGGGCTGTGCGCTCGTTTGCCTATACCAAAAAAAAAAAAAAAAAAAAAAAAAAAAAGATTCCGACGAATTGAGAACCTCCTCCTTTTTTTGAAGTCGGTTAAAAAAACTAATTTGCACGGGATTTTACGTTCGAACATTATTCATTGCTTGCTCAACAAGCAACATCATAGCAGGCAGGTAAACTAGGACTACAAAATGTCGTCGTCGTCTGAAAATTGTACAAAATCGCCTCCACACGTCAAGCCTTTTCCAGCTTCGAACAAAAGAGCTCTCGCAAATGAAAACCCTTCAGCACACGAATCTGCAGCTTAACGCAAGGGTAACACGGTGTATATTTGACTCGTATAGAGTAAAAAGGTTGTAATTGTAATTAATATCAGACATGTTGGAGATAAAAGCATATATTACCAGTTATTACCTGCTACGTGACGCTTTAACGGTTTTTTTTTCAATTTAGAAGTTTTCTTTCGTGATTCATGGGCGCTTTATTTTTTTTTTTAAGGAAACGACTACTTTTCTAACATTCTAATATTGTACCGCCGCATCAATTTCTGCTTTGCCCAAAGGTTTAACTGGTAGAGAATGCCTTATTGTCATAAGTTACTAGCCGTTTCCCGCGTAGTCTTAGAATTTGCGTACCCGATGATACGATACATATAGACAGTTATAGTTATAGAAGTATTGAAAAATTGGTTTGACCCGTCGAAAACCCATTCCCGTGGAAATATCGGGATAAAAAGTATCCTATGTTATTGCCCGGGTCTCAAACTATCTCCATACCAAATTTCATCCAAATCGGTCCACTCGTTGCGACGTGAAGGAAGGACAAACAAACAAACACACTTTCACATTCATAAAATCACATTTAAAATTATTATGTGATTTTCAGTGGGTTAGTTTCACGAAGGCGGTTCCCTTTTTTCAGAAAAGAAATTAACTGCGGTTTATCTTTAAACCAAACTCAAGGCTCACGCGCTCCATTTTGAGATGTAGTTCTTCCATATGTCGAGGACTAAGTTGCAAACAACGCGATCTGCGTAGCGCAGATTTGCTATCCTGTAGCCAAAAATGTTAAATTAAAAAAAATATCCATCAAACTTGCCAAATACACGGGCCTTCACGTTAGGTCTAACTATCATGCAGTTCAAATTTTTAGGTAAAACAATAAAATGGTTCATCTCAGATACTTAAATGGAGATTTTTCCAAGATATTTTTTAATAAAAAAGTACTTCCAGGATTACCTACCTACTTACAAGATTATTGTCATAACTTTGGGTCGGTTTTACATGACACCGACTTTGCAGGCTGTTGGAATATTTTTTGCTACAGTTACATGGGTATGGGTGCAACATGACGAAAGTATCACTGTAGGTTTTGGTATTATACCAATCATACAAGTGATTTAAAAAATAATCATCGAAATATCTTCACAATTGACGGAATGGTATAACATAGGTATAGAATAGTTAAAAAGGAATAGAGAACCTTCTCCATTTTTGAAGTCGGTTAAAATCTACAAACCAACCTCTCAATAATTTGTCGAAAAGTTCCCTACGGCGTTTCCATTTCCGCTGCCCATGAAACGGCAGTAAATAAGGCAGTGTCTATATCCTGCTGCAAAATAATAGACATTGAATTTGAAACAAGCTCGGAGCTTCGAGAAACTTCGAAGGCTTCGACGCCGGTTTCCGCTTGCACGCCCACTGTGCAGAAAATTAAACATTTTACCTAAGTTCTGTGGGGCACGGCATTTGATACACCCAAATGTCAAGATTCAAGATTCAAGATGGTTTATTGCAATACATTATTGATACATTGATACATATGGCATATCTTCGATTTTACATGTCTTAAAGTAAGGATGGAAGTACGACTGTCATCATCATCTCAACCGAAAGACTCAGCAGTGGTGCTGGACATAGGCCTCCCCCGAGGCTCGCCACTCAGACTGGTCCTGTGCTACTCGCTTCCACCGAGCAATGTGCCCCGCCCACTGCCACTTAAGGCTCGCAATTCTTCGGGTTATGTCGGTGACCCTAGTCCTACTGCAGATAGCCTCATTTCTGATTCTATCACGCAAAGAAGCCCTGAGCATAGCCCTCTCCATTGCCCTCTGAGTGACTGAGCCTTCTCAAGAAGCACATCACGTCTCGGAACTATAAGTCATCACTGGCAAACACACACTGGTCAAAGACTGTTGACTTTTGACTTTTATCACTGCCTTAGGTAGGTCCAACTTTGAGAAAGAAATCATTTGTCGAATCCGACTCGGCTGCGTTTAGGAAGCTTCGCAGTATCTTTAAATAAGTCTAAATGTAAATTACCGCAGTAAGGCTGAACGGATCCGTAAATAAAACTAACGTTTTTATGACTGACTAACCTCACACTTTGCAGGCAGTCATTTAGTGGAAAATTGTCTTGAATCCTCTTTTACTGTCTATGACAATTTCTTTCAATATCGGCAAAAATATCAACGGAAAAGAATAACTGATATTGTAAACAGTCAGGCCGATAAGCGAGAATATTTCTCAGTCCCAATGGAAAATTAAAAATGGGCTGTCGTCGGTTTCTGTAAAGAAGTAATTTCCGGGAAAATTTTATCGTCAGGAAGGGCCTCTGGAATCAAAGGAAAATATGGAACCTTCGAAAATATCAGATCGAATATTCTGTTTTGATTGTTGTGAATTGATACAAATTCAAATCATAAGTTTCTTTTTCGAAAGTTTGAGTTTAATTATTAAATAGACGTATAACGCAATAACGGTTCCGTTACTGACTGACTGATGACAGCGCACAGCCGAAACTATACTGGACGTAGTAGCCGTTATCGGGTTTTGTGGTTGAGTGAGGTTGAAAATACAAAGGCGTTGTTCTTCTCAAGAGGAAGCCAGGGCCAGGACTAAAAGGCTGCTTTGCAGCATACTCCATGAGGGTATAGAATATTTCATTTTTTATGGCGAAAATGCACTTAATACCGATCATCCCCAACATCTATTGTTTAATTGCTATCTTCAAGCAGGGTTGTACATGTACAATGATAACGCAGGCCCAACGCATACCGCGAACAAACAATGAGTCACGTGCTACAATTCGGTCAGTTATTAGGTACGTCTCTTTGTTATCTGGTCCTTCCGTATTTGGCAACAAAAGAAGATGTATAAATCCCGACGTTGTAGAGCTGGGTATACAGGGACACAGCAAGGCTGCTTAATCGAATGCCTCTATGCCAGTAATATCCAGGCAGGTTTCTGATATTGTGCGTGTTCGTTCCAGAGCGGGGCATGTACCTCGGCTCCCCGTGCGAGGGGGCCTGCGATGCGAGGCTGCGGCACGTGCTCTGCGACGCGGCCAGCGGCTCCTGCCAGTGCGACTCGAAGCACCCGGTGCCGCTGGGCGTCGCCCAAGGATGTGCTAAAGGTAAGGCTTTTGTCATTGTCACTCTGCTGCGCACATCGCAGCGGAGTCTAGTGCACAAAAAACGCATGGTATACACACGGCTCCGCCTCTCCGTGCCGAGGTGCGAATCGAAGACGAAGATGTGGTGCGGGACGCGGGGTATGCCACACCGAGCTCCGTAAATGCGGTTCCTCGTGCACCGCAGATCCGGACGGAGATGTGGACAAAATCCGTATGGTGGTGCGTCGTCGCTCCGGACGCCGCAGGGGGTTGCGGCGGCTGGTGTGAGGCGACAACCACCTAAAGATCATCAGGCCTAGGGCACCAGTCGTAGCGAGGATTTTCTCAGGCGATTCAAAATTCGATCTCTACTAAATTAGGTACAAAATTACTCTCTATCTCTTTTTTCTCATTTTTTCAAGATGGAGTCAAAAGATTTCAGATGTATAACTAAACCAAACAGAAAATTAAATTGTTCGTAAATGCAAGTATACCTCTTCAGCACCCTGATATTAGATGTCGTGCCAAAAGAATCAACTATCGCGACCGAGGGCGTGCTTAAACTGAAGCATCACTCGGTTGCCAAAGTAGCGCCCTCAAGAGCATTCTTCGACTGAAACTTGGATGGAACTGCTCATAGGAAAGATATCATTTCACATTTCATTCACTTTAACTGTTCTTTTGCGATTTTGATTAATTCCGTTTCAATGTAATTTGAACTCTGATTTTTGGGTATTATTGAAAAAATGACCTTTCACAAGTTACTCGACCTTTTAAAATACAAAGATTTGCTTACCCCTTTTTGAGAAGAGCCCTCGAACTCCTCGAAGCAAAAAGTAATAAGTAAGTATGCCGAAATGCTGAGATGAACAAAATTTCACAAGGAAAGAGAGAATCGGAAACAACGTTTTATTCCTCGGGATTGGATTCACTCTGTCTATTTATGCTATGTAGAGTCGATCTTTCTTTTTATTGAAATTTTAGCTCTTTATGTACAGAATGAAATCAGAAATGAGTGACCTAATTCTCGCGGTTATCTTCATGCTGGTGTTCGAAGTAGAAAAACCGATCTCTATCAAATATCAAACTCAAAACGTTTTACTGCATACCTATTACACAATATCGCAGGTGGAATTTAAATGAAATATCAGCCACCGAAATGACGCCCTGAAAAAGTGGCGCCATATCTGAATGATTGAATTACAGAGTTGTATCACTCAAGGCTTAATTATATTTACATGCTTCCAATCGACTTCAATACAAGCCCATCATGGTAATAAAACGATACACATCTACATTCAGTCATTGTGTGTGTACCTGCACAATAAAACTTATATCCATGATTACGGTTATTTTGTTTAATGGTTACTTCAGTCATTTGTTCACATTTTATTTTTGGATTGAAATGGATGAGAAAGACTCTTCTTCTAACATTGGACAATATCCAGTGGTGATCCATCGTGCTATGTCCTGCCGAGGGTCGGGGGTTCGATTCCGGCTCGCACCTCTGAATTTACTTATGTGCGAAATTCAATTTGAATTAACCACTGTGCTTTTCGGTGAAGGAAAACATCGTGAGGAAACCTGCATGCGTCTGCGAATTATAAAGATGTGTGTGAAGTCCCCAATCCGCACTGGGCCCGCGTGGGGACTATAGCCCAACCCTCTCGTGATGAGAGGAGGCCTGTGCCCAGCAGTGGGACGCAAATAGGCTGTAGTAGTAGCTATGTTATTGCGTTTGGTCATAGGTTTGCGATGCCGAAGACGACCACTAGGTGTTTTGAGTGTACAAAATGTGCGCCACTCGTATTTAGTTGATCCCGACGATGCCTGCTTCTCCAACCAAGTGACCACACACAATGAGCCTGCAGAGACCATATCTTAAAGGTAATTATGTAATTGACGTTGAGGACAGCTTATAGCACATACATATATACCGTAGTAACTGTATACTGATCATGATGATGATTGTATATTGACATCAACAATATTTCCTTGAATGTTTATGGTTGAAGTAATATAAATCTCTTTTTCATTCCAGCAAAGAAGCTCGGCGAGCAATGCTTCTACCGCCAGACCTGCCGCGCGTTCGACCCTCATGCCTCTTGCGTACAAGTCAACCACAACGCTTTCTGCCAGTGCGACCCTGGCTATCACAGCACCAGCCACACGCGGCCCACGCAGCGGGTCTTCTGCACCGAAGGTAGGCTGTTCTAGATGCATCTAGATGCTCAATAATACTTCTACCAGCAGATGTGTCGTTTATCGTTCTTCCCGTACGACTCTCGCTACCACAGCAAGTGGGTCTTCTGCACCGAAGGTAGGCTCTTAAGGAAAGATCTAGTAGCTAAATCATACCTCCCAGAAGACATATTGTCCTGCCAAGCATGCCCTGGCTACCACAGCACCAGCCACATGCGACCCATGCAGCGGGTCTTCTGCACCGAAGGTAGGTTGTTCTAGAAGCATCTAGATGGTCAAACATACCTATACCAGCAGACGTATCGTTCTGCCAATTTCACCTATCGTTTGCCAGTATAGCTTAGTAAGACTTCTGCACCGAATTAAGATAATAGATGAATTTGACGGTGACTTTTATGTTTACGCTTACATCATGTAATGAAATGACTGTTCATTTTTCTAAGCGGAATCAAAATCGAAAGCGAGCTAGTTCAAAACTCAACTGGGATGTCCGTCCATCCACCCTAGCTTGGAATAGTTTCAAGAGAGTTAGACAATTAAGGGGCTGTCTCAGACTCAGGACAACGCGTGACGAATCAGTGGGACTGACAGATTCAAGAGGAAGACTGTTTGTCCTTAGGATTATTTAAGATGATTATGATGAAGTACATTAATGGACTAGGGGATAGCGCTTTAATCATATCATTCATTGCAGCATATACTCAGCTGTTACAGAATCCTTAGAGTTACTTTTACAACCGTAAGACATGTAAGTTATATGAATCCTGGCAGGGCACAACAACTTAAAACTTGTAAAATGTGGACCAAAATCAATAGCGTATGGCTGACATGATGTTATCTATCGATGATATGAGTGCATATACGTCTTGTTCCAGACCTGGTGCTGCTGACGGCGGACATGCCGACGCTGCTGGGCGTGGCGTCGGGCATCTTCGTGCTGGCGGGCCTGCTGGGCTTCGTGCTGCACCTCTACACGCGGGCGCGCGCGCCGGCGCACCTCGCCGACGCGCGCCTCACGCCGCCTTGCCTCTACTCGCTCAACGACACCGGTCAGACTTGATATTTGGAGTCCTTGTGACTTGGGGAGATGTTTCTCGCTATTGCTGACAATCCACACTGGGCCCGCATAGCCCAGCCTCTATAGAGTAGGCCTGTGCTGTGCAGTGGGACCTTGTAGTGAATAACGAACAATACGCCCGAAAGACAGTAATGGGGATTCTTTAGGTCTACATTGTAGTCATTGTATCACACGGTTCCTTAGTGTGTGGAAGGCGAAAACCGCACAAAGCTCTAACTCAATGGAAATTCCCTATCCCTTCCCCCTGAAGTCGGTCAGTAAGAAATGAAGTCAGTGACTATTTTTTTTAGAGAGAAACCTGACATCATAATACCAAGGCAGCGAAACTTGCCTAAGTGGGACCGGTCCAGTAAAACCACCCCGGGTGTAGATCGGCACCTCCGGGGCCACGCTATTTGTGAGCGGGTATTCTCACGTTTCTTGTTCGTTCCAGGTGGCACTGTAAGCGCAACGCGCGCGTCGTCCCGCGCCTCGTCGCGCAGCGGCGGCACGGGCGCCAGCTGGAGTCGCCGGCTCGCGCCGCGCGTCGCG